>CM042161.1:29843268-29848268 GCA_023376005.1 Doryteuthis pealeii | reverse complement strand
GAGGCAGAATCAGGGAGATCATGGTGAAAGATATTATATGGTAAAGATTATTAGAAAGAAGAGGAGCATGAGGGGAAGTTTGAGGAGACCTAATCCCCGGAAGGAAGGGAAGAAAAAGAAGTGTCTAAATTACTGATAGGAAGATGGAGTTAGAAGAAGAAAAAGAAGAAAAAAAAGAAGATTGGGAACGAAAAAAGGAGAAAAAAAGGATATATATTACAAGGAGGGCGAATATTTTTAATTGCTTAAGGAGATGTTATTAAATGAAGGAGAAGGGTTTAAATATTATTGAGAAAACAATAAAAATAAAAGCAAGTGATTTTTGCAAAATCCCAAAATGGAGAAAATAGAAAAACACGAAATATTTCAAAAGATGAGTTGTCGACGTTATAACGTTTTGGTTTTTGCAACTTTCATCAGGACTTGAGGTAGGTGAAATGTAGGGACCACACAACAATTCACCAACCTCAAGTCCTGATGAACTTTGGAATACTTTTTGTACTTTTGGAATACTTAGTGTATATATAGTGTCAGATTTAATTCCTCATTTTACTCCCAAACTCCCAAAATATAAAGAGGTTCAAGATAGGACGAAAAATAGAAATGTTCATGAATTAACCTTAGCTAATTTGAGCCTAGACTCATAAGTACAAGGCACCCAGTGAGTGTCAAACTCACTAATGATGTCTAGTTGTTTAACCATTAAACCAGTGATGCCAACACTTTTCGGTTTGCGAGATTCTTTTTAAATGTTTCGATTAAAAGGATCTACTTATATTATAAAATGATAAATATATTTATATATATACTAGCACGACCTGTAGATATATCACAGTATGATAATCTAATTATTACAACGTTTGATGGGTTTATTTAAGAGCTATTGCTAAATAGTTCAATATGTAAAAATATAATAATCTTGATTTAACTCTCTCTCACCCTTTTCTTTCTTTCTTTCTCTCTTTCCTTCCTTTCATCATTTCATTATATTCGATTGAAACAGATTAGCGTTATCGTTTGCGCTCGTTCAGTCCCATCTCTATCTTTCCCCTGCTCTCTTTCTTTCTTTCTTTACTTTTCTGTGTAGCATATGTTTTTCCTTCCCTTTCTTGCTTTATAATAAAAACGGAATGGTTCATTATTTAGCTGAGATAACGACACCCATAAGAAATAAGAATTCGGCGGATAAGCCACACCAGATAATCAAGATTTAAATTTTTGCATTTCATCTTGGACGATTTGGAAGGTCTCATTTTTAAACAGAGGCTATTACAAGATGATAACGATCGTACAATTAAGGAACATGAGTATTAATATATAGACTTTTTATTCTTAAAAAATTGAAATGTGGACCGGACGAAACACGACTACGCACTGGATTCGGTCCGCGGGTGTTGGTTAATAATCTGTATATACAGACTTTTCAATCTCTCTCTCTCTCTCTCTCTCTCTCTCTCTCTGTCTCTCTCTGTCTCTCTCTCTCTCTCTCTGTCTGTCTATATATATATATATATATATATATATATATATATATATATTATACTAAAGCTGAGATTATCAACTTTCTTTTCCTAAAGGATTTTTTTCTATTTATGTTATGGACACAATATTTATACTTAGATATTCCTTGGTTTTAGGACTACTCATTGTTTAAAAAAATCAATTTAATTGGTTTTAATTAGCCGTAATTAGCAATTAAGTCAACAACAGACCAATCCCTGTCTTATATTATATACGATTCTCTTATTCCCCTCTATAGAGAGCGAGAGTGGGAGAGTTAACCGGAGCCTGTAATAGTTTTATTACTAAAAAAATCAGCAGTGAAACCCCCTCCTAGCACCTCCTAACTCTAGGTAGATTCGCCCCTCCCTTTCTTCAGACCACAGAGAAATTTTGGTTTGTTTTAATAAAACAAAACAAAAGTATCTTTTTACGGCATGATTTCAATTTTAGTTGAGCGTAAATTTTACGAAATTGAAATCATGCTTTAAAATAGATTTTTAAAATTACTTTAATTATTAATTTATAGAATACAGGTCTGGTTTAATATGATTATTAAACTTACTTTAAAAAATATTTCATGTTGGGTAAAACAAAATAGTTATATATTTAAATATTATGGAATTCAAATGAGCAAACATTGACTACCCCCACTGTTTAAGTGAAAGTTTTCTTCGGGCTTAAAAGTTTGTTTTAGTTAAAACTAAAACAAACTAGACTGACTTCTGATTTAGGTCGGTAAAATTAAAACGGAAAGTTTTTTGCTGGTACCAAATGACAGTTTAACTGTAGTCTATGAATTAACATTTTGCGAATTTGGTTACGGTTTTAGAGGATTAAGGTTGTTTTTAATTACGTATTGCTTAAAAAAATAAACAACAAAAAACACAAATTACTATACATTTAATGTTGAAAAATATTTTTTAAACTAAGTTTAATTGAAATTATACATTGCTATATTAACACAAACAACTGTCTCAATAATAGATTCAATAATTAATTTCAATGGTTAATTAAATGTATAGTAATTTGGGTTTTTTGTTGTTTATTTTTTAAAGCAATACGTAATTAAAAACAACCTTAATCCCCTAAAACCGTAACCCAATTCGCAAAATGTTAATTCATAGAATGTAGGGCTGACTACTGACTTAGGTTGGAAAATTAAAACGGAAAATTTTTTGCTGGTACCCAATGACAGTTTAACTACAGTCTGTGAATTAACATTTTGCGAATTTGGTTACGGTTTTAGGGGATTAAGGTTGTTTTACGTATGGCTTTAAAAAAATAAACTCTGTCTTTAGTCTTTTTATTTATGCAGAAAATAGTATCAATCAAATATATACCACTCCGATATTACAGTCTGAATAATACAAATAATTGTAATCTTTGCGGAGTTCCGTCCTAGCCTCTTGCCTCAAAACCTGCTTGCCGGTGACTGCTGAAAAAAAAAAGAAAGAAAAAACACCAGCTACGATTGAAGTCCGTAGCGGAAGCGGCGTGAAAAAACAAAAACAACTAGGGTTTAGGGTTTAGGATTTGGGGTTGGGGTTTAGGTTTAGTTTAATGGAAAATAAATAAACAATTTAGGCTCTGTTTTTTCTGAGTCACCCTGTATACAGGGTGACCCAGAAAAAAAAACAGAACCTTGTAATAAAACAGTTAATTTCAACTAGGGGGGTTTAGGGTTAGGGTTGGGTTTTCAATGGAAATGCCCTAAGTTGTTTTTTTTTTTTCAAGTGACACGCTTCGGATACATACTTCAATCATAGCTGGTGTTGTTTTTCCTCCAGTCAGCAGCAGAAGCCAGGACGGAACTCCGCAAAGATTACCATTATTTGTATTATTCAGACTATTGTCCTCGTCTTCATTGTTATATATACAGTTTCGGCAGATGTACCCTCTGGCCTTCTTCAGGTATTTCTTGTCGGACTCGGGAACATTCTTGTAATTGGGAGCCATCACGGAACTTTGAACCCAACCCTTTATTAGGTCCACGGAGGTATCCTGTTCTCATTCCACTAACCATAGCTGGGGTACAGGTGTTAAGCTGTGTTAATTATTATTCTATGTTACTGCTGCCCCTGACCAGGATTGAACCTGCAGTCTAGAGATAACTGGCATTTAGAACTGTCTTAATCTAACTCCTTTATCTACTAGGATATGTGTTCAATTGGACAATCCAGTGTGAATTTTTTCAATTGCAAAAGTTGCAATTTATTTTGTAAAAACGGATTTTAAGTAGTCTCTTGGCAGGCATCTTGATCAAAATGGACGAGAAAAACGTTTTAAATATATCAAAAATAAATTATATGTGTAATATTATTTTGCTTTTTTACTGATGATCATTATGTTACTACTTTTCGACAGACAAAAATTTGACCTTAAATAATCAATTTAATAAATTTTAGTTCGTTTTTAAAAATGAAAAGCAGATGATATTTTGGCAGATCCTACTCTTTTCCCTAATCATCTAGCGAGAGCTTAATGGGTGACCCAATGGGTCACGTTTTGTCTAGTATATATATATATATACACATATATATATGTGTTCTTTTTTTATCGTTCATGGGTTATGCCTTCTGTTTTCTTTCAGTTTCTTTTTTGTCTTTTTCTTCTCGTTTTTCCCTTTCCCTTCCCTCCTTCTCTCTCATTTCTATTTCCCATTCCTCCAACCCCTCTCTCTCTTTCCCTTCCCTCCCTCTCTCTCATTTCTATTTCCCATTTCCCCAGCCCCCTCTCTCTCTTTCCCTTCCCTCCCTCTCTCTCATTTCTATTTCCCATTCCCCCAACCCCCCTCTCTCTTTCCCTTCCTCCTCTCTTTCTCATTTCTATTTCCCATTCCCCCACCCCTCTCTCTTTCCCTTCCTCATTTCTATTTCCCATTCCCCCCCCCTTTCTCTTTCCCTTCCCTCCCCCTCTCTCTCTCATTTGTCTTTCCCATTCCCCCCCCTCTCTCTTTCCCATCCTCCTCTCTCTCTCATTTGTCTTTCCCATTCCCCACCCCCTCTCTCTTTCCCTTCCTCCTCTCTCTCTCATTTGTCTTTCCCATTCCCCAACCCCTTTCTCTTTCCCTTCCCTCCTCCTCTCTCTCTCATTTGTCTTTCCCATTCCCCACCCCCTCTCTTTCCCATCCCTCCCCCTCTCTCATTTGTCTTTCCCATTCCCTCGCCCCCTCTCTCTCTCATTTGTCTTTCTCATTCCCTCGCCCCTCTCTCTCTTTCCCTTCCCTCCCCTCTCTCTCTTTCCCTTCCCTCCCCTCTCTCTCATTTCTCTTTCCCATTCATCCATCCCTCTCTCTTTCCCATCTCTCCCTCTCTCTCACTCATTTTTCTTTCCCATTCCTCCACCCTCTCCCTCTCTTTCACTTCTCTTTGGTTTTATGTTGTGTATTTTATGTTTTCCTTGTTTTGATTGATTTTAACGACATGTCAACCCGTCTAGTGTTATTTTAAGTCGAGGATGTTAGGGAATCGTATTCATTATACATTAGCATTTTTTGT
>CM042161.1:29830768-29838268 GCA_023376005.1 Doryteuthis pealeii | reverse complement strand
TTCGAAGAGAATTTTTTAAATTCACTTTCAGGACGCTTAACGATACAGAGCCGTTAGCAAATCTCGAGAATTTGAACATTTTTGATTAGTTTTCATTTGTTTATTTAATAATAATAATAGTTTGAATCGTGTACACATAGATGAACTGACCGAAACACATGTGTAAGTGATATTGATTAAATTCATCTTTTATTATCCATTCTGTACTTTCTTTTCTTTATTCATTCTTCCTTATATATATATATATATATATATATATATATATATATATATATAGTATTACGGTGTATTTTGAAATAACCTACTCTAGTTTCCCCATAAGGAGCTTCAGGGTTAATTCCAATGAATTAATCAAGCTATTGATTAATTACAGGCAATTGCGGAAGTGAATATTGCAATTATGACCGTTGAAAACATTTTCGCAGTGAAATTGAACGCTTTGTAATTGATTGTGTCATTTTGAAAGTTGAATATCAAACACGATGTTGTTGAGGCCTGAACGTGAATGTCAACGTGAAATATTAAACACAGATGTTGTTAAATTCTGAACGTGATTGTTGACGTGGAAAAACACCTGTGCAGAATAATCGTCTTTTTATAATATCAGACAAAATCCGTGTTTGATGTTTGGGTTAAAAGAAATCTGTTTACATTTAAAATTTGAAATTTAAAAAAAAATCAGTTGATGAGTTGCCATGTGCGCTAATGCATGCATTTTTCAAAGATTTTTATGAGAGGATCTATATCGTATTTGTTTTTGATGTCCTAGACATATTTAGAGAGAGTGATGTTATGCATATATTTAAGTTATTAAAACTAGATCTGTGTTTATAGAAACTTTTCTTGAAAGTGTCTTGTGTTGACCCTATGTATATCATTTTTATTATTATTTTGTTTATTAATATGTACAGTAGCTTTATGTACTAAGCAAACACTTCGGAATTCTCCATTAAAGGGGAATGTTTCTACTTTATTGTTACAATTATATCGTTAAAGTGATTTTTATTTAACTTTACTAACGTTAGATCTATTTATATATCAATCAACATTTGGCAGGCAACTATAAGATAATTTTACAGTGTTTTTTTTAAAATTAAATACCTTATGTAATTTATTTTCAGAAGGAAAGTGTTTATTTAAAATTTTGAAGAAGATACATCCTAAATTAAGTTTCATAACTAAGTTAAAAGGGGATGTAAACCAAATGATATTCCTTGGTCTATTTTTTTTCTTTTTTTAGTCTCATTTTGGATGAACAAGGTGCTATTTTCTTTATATACAAAGTTGTTTTTAAATTCACTGACTTTAAGGGCTTTTTCATATATACATTTTTTTCTTGTTAAAGATGGTATTATTGGAGGAATTATTTGATAACCTAATCCACTCTACCAACGTATATTCTTTATATTCGTTATAACACTGACTTTTTCGGTTAATACTTGTATCAACCATCAATATTGCGATTAACTCAATATTTTATTTCCCGGTAAGTCATTACCTTTCTCATATATATATATATATATATATGTAAACAAATCTAGCTATTTTCAGCCGACAGTATTTGGGAGTATATGTGCTTAAATGAAGTCAGACCTAATTTTTTTGAAAGTTAATTCATTAATGATAATTAGTCGGGATTTAACTACTTAAATGTAAGGCTAAACAAATCGAGAAAAATCAATCTCTGAATGTACATTTCGACCTATTAGGTCTCATCAGCAGAGCTATAGATACGAAGATCGGGTTTCAAGTCACACACGAGGCGATCTTCGTATCTATAGCTCTGCTGATGAGACCTAATAGGTCGAAATGTACATTCAGAGATTGATTTTTCTCGATTTGTTTAGCCTTACATTTAAGTAGTTAAATCCCGCCTAATTATCATTAATGAATTAACTTTCAAAAAAATTAGGTCTGACTTCATTTAAGCACATATTCTCCCATATATATATATATATATATATATATATGTGTGTGTGTGTGTGTGTCTTGTTCGTATTACCCTGATGATTTGTGTGATAGAAGGTAAGTGGCCATATAGCTGCTGTTTTGCATGATGAGAGTTTGTTTAAGTCAGCAAGCAACATCTTTATGTTGTCCCCCCCAAAAAAAAACAACAACAACCCATTTCGTTAAGCTTCAAGTGATTCAGCCATTCAGTAGTAATGATACGGCTACACTTTGGAAGAATTCCCGTTTTATTTTGTCAGAAAGATTAGATTTCTATTTGATGAATAACCAGTTAATAGCTGTCTATGCTTTCCCTACGTGTATACTGACAGCTTTCTGTGAATGAGATATTGCTATCGGGGTTTGCGAACCTTTCTACTAATATCAGAGGCTTGCCATTTAATGTGAAGATGGTTCTATATTGTTCAAAACATATGACCTCTGTATTAGATTATTTCGACATATAAGGTGGGCTGTAAGTCACCACTTAAACTTATAGATTCTGCGTGGGCGAGTGGATTCAATCAGCCAATCAACACGCTTGAATACATGATTAGTTAACTATTTAATCGCCGATCTTGAAAGCCCTTCAATTGCTGGTATTCGACACGCAACCAAGCATTCTACATAACATTAAGGAACCCAAGGATTCTACCTAACACTAAGGAACCCAAGGATTCTACCCAACACTATGGAACACAAGGATTCCACCTAGCACTAAGAAACACAAGGGATCTCAACTATAAGGTGCTTTCACCTAAAATGGACACAAATATCGTAACACTCTGTTTCCTCTAGGTTTACGTACAAACCAATGCCTCTTGCTGCCTGCTCCAGGCTATACATTAGAGATTTGTCTTGGGCAGGAGTATCTGAGAGAAGCGCTATATATTCCGCGTAATCTGCATCCGTAATACTTTCTGTGGGATATCGTTTTTTTTCTTGTCTTTTTAGTGTGAAACCATTTTTCTCCATTAGATCTAATGACGTTTCCAATGCGTAATCTATTAGGAATATAAATGTTAATAATGTATCTCATTGAAAGATCCCTGCGACAATTTCAAAGAAATCAATATCACCCATAAGTTGCGAAATATTGTATTCATGTCTTTGTAGAGCATCATTATAGCTGTAACAGTTTCTTTGGAGGGATCTTATGCTCGAAGTATTTGCTCCACCTTTCCTCTGTGTATGAAGATACATGACTTTGAGTAATCTACAAACGAAAGTGTTGCCTCGAGATGTTTTGGTCGTACTCCTTCGACTTTTCAACGAATAGTCCCAATCTGAGTAGCTGTGGATCGATTTCTCCGAAATCCGTCCTGATTTTTCCTCGGAATCTTCTCGACTTCTGGTTAGATATGATTAAAAAAACAACAGGTATGACAGTAAGAATAATACCTCTGTAGTTCTTAGTGCTTCAGAGGTCATCTATCTTCGGGAAGGGGACTGTCATAATTTGTTAAAAAGGAGTTTAAAAAATAACAAAACTATGAATAGTTAAAAAAAAATAATTAAAAAAAGAAATAAAAGAAGGTAATTTACGATATTTATTTATTTTTGATCAAATTATTTTTTTTTGAGGGGGGGGGGAGTCTTACTCGTACGAATGGAATACAGTCAGCAAATTTTAAGTCTCGACGATGAAGTAGAGAACATGGATGTAGATAATTGTTACGTTACTTTCAAGATCCGTTAAAACAATAATAATTTAAGATATCGAAATGTACAAAGATATGTTGTTCCAGACAAAACACTGGAACACTTTCCATTCTTTGTTATTTATCATTAGACTAGAAGCGGCTACCCAACATCACCTGGGTAGAGCGGGGAGAAACCATAGTGTATCGGTTTGTTTACTTTTGAGATTTACAAATACTGGAAATTTTTAAGTAAAATTTCAATGCTGTTTTTAATGTGTATTTTAATTTTTAGATATCTTTGAATATGAAACAAATTTTCACAATTTTTGCACAAAAAGCAAGGACTGGTGATATTTAGTGTGTATATATATTTACTTTGTCATTAACTTTTTTATTTTTGTAGTTTCATCCGTACATACATACATACATACATACATACACACCAACTGCTCTTCATATATGTATAGATGGAGGGTGAATAGATCTTTAGAGGATTATGTCATTAGAAAGAGTGATAGGCGGGCAGAAATTGAGACATACTTGTTGCTTCATTTCTTCTTTACAACTTCTAGTCGCCATGTTTCCTCTTCTTCTTCTTCTTTAGCCGTCATCTTATCGTCTAGTTGCTAAGGGCTTTTTCTGGGCTAACTCTTTTAGTCATGCAATTAATTAAACCACAAAACTTTTTTCCTTGATCAACATTTATTTCCTGCCCATGCTCTTCCGCGTGGGGAGTTAACAACCCCAGCAAAGAGATGCACGCGTTCTCTTCTTCAATCTAAGGTTGAAACTAAAATCTAAATCTAACTAATCACGTGACTCGCGAGATTCGCGCCTCCAGGTGTCAGAGAGCTATAACCGTTACTGGTATTTTTCCACCTCCTGATCTGTAAGCCAATGGACCCCTTGAATTCTCGCTACAGGAGTCTGTCAACAATTTATGCTACCACATAAATTCTGTAACACTTGTACTTTGACGAAAGGCTTGGAGAAAAAACTAAATGGAAACTACACAAAAATGCTGCATGTAGTTTTAAACAAATCCTCGAAGCAGGATCCTACTAAACAGCAGTTATACGACCACTTACCATGGACGACGCGCATGGTGTAATGGTCATAAGAAATGGACTCGTCACCCCGAGTTCAAATCCTGGACGATGCTGTTTCCATTTCAAATAGCGACAATACTCTTGGGAAATGTATGAATCCAACTAATCTCCTTCCAACTATGGGTAAATAGCAGGGCAGACTGGGCTCTTTAAGCTTAGATAGGTAACTAGTCTTGGAGAAGGAAAACTCTGAATTCAAACCTGTTAAACTCCGCTAAAGAAATTGACATTGAGCTGCATCCTGTGTTACATAATCTATGCATAGATTATTGTCAACCCCCTGTATTTCTGAAGGGATGGCCCCTTTTCATATCACGGGCGGGACTTTCCATGGAATATTACAGAAAGCCCGCGAAATACGTGTAGTCACGTGGGACCTGGCTGGCTCTCAGTTTTCAGCTTGGACGCCAGGCAGATAAGGTCTTTCTGCCTTAGCTGAAGCTCACTGCACACGCACGTTATGTTAGTTACATGAAATGTTTAGTTAAGTAAATAAAAGCTTATATAAATAATATGGTTTTGTGGTTGATGAATGTCTTGGCAACAAGTCTGATCTAGAAGAAGAAATGAATTAAGCGCAACCGACCACCAAGATGAAGTCCAGACGCTAGGAGAAGAACGTAAGATACCAAAGATGAGCAGAAGAAAAATAGCAGTAAAAAGAAGAGTATACAACACCTGCGGAGGGGTTGGTAAATATATACATGTCCACTTACCTCCCATCACAAAAAATGTAAGATGGACAAGAAATTTGTAATCCAGTTCCCATACCTAGGTAGCAATATCTCATCTATTAATAACGATGTCAATATACACAGGAATGGCATGACTTGTTGTTGTTGTTGATGATGATAATGATGATGACGATGATGATGATGATGATGATAAGGTATTTGCTAGCATGCCAGTTGAACACAAGGCTCATTATAGTGGGGAACTACGCACAAACCGAAGCTCACGCATGGCCAGTGTAAAAATTGCGTGGATCCCTTCGGCATTCTTCTTTTAAAGGCGCCTCAGGTACTGGGAAATAAACCCAGCCCTGTCCCTTTAAATCATAGGCGCAGGTGTTGCCTCATAGATGGCCCCCTGGAATCCCGCTATTATTATTATTATTATTATTATTATTATATTATTATTATTATTATTATTCCTTTTGAGTTTTCACATCAGCATTAGCTGATGGTCTTTCACTGGAATTTGAGAGACAGCAAGTCTCCTCAGGTCTCCAGGACTCTTCTGAGTATTCTGGCAGACTGCAGCAGTGCAGTGTTCTGAATGGTTTCAATCCTTCCTCTGATTTCCAAACTTTCCAAACCCTTTTCCAATCCTTTTGGGACTGTTCCAAGTGCATCAACTACAATTGGTATCACTTTCACTTTCATATTCCATAACTTTTTTCAGTTTTCTGGCAAAGTCCAGATATTTGTCCATTTTTTCATTTTCCTTCAGCTTCACCCTGTGATCTGCTGGGATAAGGTGATCCGTTTTTATTTCAAAATCCCAGAGAATTTTATGCGTTTCGTTCTCAAGAACAGATTCTGGTTTATGCATGTACCATTCTGTTGTATGGTCAAAATTAAATTATTTGCATAATTCCCAGTGGATCACCTCTCCAACCCAGTCGTATCTAGTTTTGTATTCTCGTTGTGCTAGTTTGTTACATTCGCAGAGTATATGGTTTACAGTCTCATCTCTATTACCGCAAAGTCTACATTTACTATTTTGTTGGGTCTTATCAATTTTCGCTTTGATATAGTTTGTCCTTATGGCATTATTTTGTGCAGCAGTTATAAGTGATTCAGTTTCTCTTTTGAGGTTTCCCTTTCTTAACCATGTCCAAGTCTTTTCATGTGCAACCTCTTCTATTTTTCGTTTGAAGCGTCCATATAATTGTTTTTCTTACCATTTTTGTTTTCTAGTCTTTGTTGTTTTTCTGTTTGTCCATCTGTCGCTTCTACTATTGTTGACCGCCATAAGTAGTTTGTCTTATTATTATTTTCACTCCATCCTTAGCCGGTGGTTTACTGGGGGCTGAGTGACAGCAAATCTCATCAGGTCTCCAGGATTCTTCTGAGTATTCCAGCCGATCTCAACAATGCTGTAGTCTGGATGGTTTCGATTTTTCCTCTGATTTCCAGTTCATCTAGACTTTTTTCCAAACCCCTGGGGACCATTCACAGGACACCAATTACAATCACCTTCATATTCCACAGTTTTCACAGTTTTTATTATTATTATTATTATTATTATTATTATTATTATTATTATTATTGACAAAATTGAGGTCTATAAATAAGTGATTGTCTGAGACGAATGAAAGTAAGGTAGATGTGAGTCAGACGGCAAAGATGTTTAAATAAGGTGTCAAATCAATTCTTACATTTGTGACGTTGTGAATTTTAGAGGGGGAGGGAGGAGAGGGTGTTGGAGATGATCATCAACAGTGGCGTGGCGGTGGCTGGACAAGAGACTTTGACACGTGCAAGAGAGAACACATTCACAAAAAAAGAGCAGGAGTAATTTATTCCGATGAACAGCAAACAGTAGTAACAAGAAAAGAGGTGTTTAAGGATGTGTACGTGTGTACCTGTACGTGTGTATGTGTGTGTGTGCGTGTATGTGTATGTGTGTATGCGTGAATGTGTGTGTACGTGTGTGTGTATGTGTGTGTGTGTGTGTGTGTGTGTGTGTGTGTGCATGCATATATGTGTGTGTGGAGGGTGTATGTGTGTGTGTGTGTGTGTTTTATAAAAGCGAAATCTGTAAAAAGAAGGATTGACTCAAAATAAAAGGAG
>CM042161.1:29773268-29828268 GCA_023376005.1 Doryteuthis pealeii | reverse complement strand
CCGTTTATCTTTATCATAATATATATATATATATCATTTGAAGAAATATATATATATATATATATATATATATATATATATATATATAAGCATTTGAAGAAATGTATATATATATATATATATATATATATATATATATATACATATATATATATTTCTTCAAATGCTTATATATATATATATATACATATATATATATATATATATATTATGATAAAGGTACACGGTAATAACCTACTCGTATTTCACCATAAGGTTCTTCAGGGTTAAATCCACTGGATTAATCAAGATATTGATTGTACGTGTGTATTTTTTCGCAAAATGTGTGTGTGTGTGTGTGTGTGTGTGTGTGCATTCTAATATTTACTAAGTTTAGCCTAGTACTAAAAAATGCAAGGGTCAATCCAGAATAATGAAAATTGCTAACCAATTCATCCCAACAAAGTATCTAAAGACACACACACACACACACACACACACACACACACACACATATCTGATGAGTATATATATATATTTATCTGTATTAGTATATATATATATATATATATATATATCATATATTTAGGAAACAACTTTTGTTTGTTTTAGAAGCATGAAAAAATAAGATATATAATATAGATAAATATATATATACTCATCAGATGTACCGGGAAAGAAGCATACGTCATATATATATATGAGGCACGTGGTCTAATGGTTAGAATCGTAGAAAATGGACTCGTCAACCTGCGTTCAATTCCTGGACGAAGCTGTCTGAATTTCACATGGTGCTAATACCCTTGGGAAAGGTATGAATCCAATTCTTCCTCCAGCTATGGGTAAATAGCAAGGCAGACTGGGCTCTTTAACCATGGCGAGGTAACCAGACTAGGAAAAGGAAAACTCTGAATTCAAACCTGTTAAACTCCGCTTAAGAAAGTGACCTTGTGTCACATCCTGCTCGTTGGAAGATTATGTGTAAGCAAATTCTGATCGAAACACTAGTTGGCTGACTAAACTTCATTCATACCAACATATATATCTTTTCTACCATTTTTTCAACATATCTATCGGGTTCATTTCCTTTTTTCTAACTGGTATATATATAACAATAAGTCATCCACAGACACGTGTTTCGGCGTTTCACGCCTCTTCAGTGTGGCTAGACACAACAACTATCCTTGGCGAGGGTCGAACCCCGACTGACTATATACATACATATATATGAGGTTAAGTAAACAAACAAATGTGTTTATTTTTGGTGGATATGTGCTTATTGAAGTCGTACCTAATTTATAATTTATAAGGATATGTGCTTAATTGAAGTCGTACCTAATTTTGAAAATTAATTAGTTAATAATTAATGAATTTTAGGCGGGCATATATGTTCAAATGTAAGGCTAAACGAATCGAGAAAATGTCAATCCCTGAATGTACATTTCGACCTATTAGGTCTCATCAGCAGTCTCCCATGTTTATAACCTTGCTGATGAGACCTAATAGGTCGAAATGTACATTCAGGGATTGACATTTTCTCGATTCGTTTAGCCTTACTTTTGAACATATATGCCCGCCTAAAATTCATTAATTATTAATTAATTAATTTTCAAAATTAGGTACGACTTCAATTAAGCACATATCCTCCAAATATATATATATATATATATATATATATATATATATATATATATATACTCTAACATTAAACATGATAAAATAATGACAATTCTTAAAGAAAGCTATGATAATATAGAAATAAAAGAACCATTTACAAAAGCAACAACACTCACGTATACTAACACAGAATAATTTTCATTTTAACATAAAATATTAATGACAAATTAAAGGTTGTTCAATGGACACAGTCGCTGTACCATCATTCATTAACATAGTGTTATGTATGGTAAATTTGAAGAAACTAGTATATACTCTGGAATTAATAACTTTTTTACACTAAACACACACACACACACACACACACACACACTCACACACACACACACACACACACATATATATTCTTTATTTATACGGGAGGGGAAACTAAACTTAATTTTCTTTCTAAATTATATATTTTACAAGTTTAAATTTGATTGCGTAAATCCACACATATTGTAGCATTCTTTGACAGTTTGCTATGCAAATATGAAAATAATCAACTACAAAATAGTAAGTTCGATCCTCGCTGGATGCCCCAAACTTGCGAACTTGTGTTACATCCTACCCGGGGCGAATTGATTGTAAACACGCAAACTATATATAACTGAGGAGTCCGAGTCGCGTGGTGTTTAATGTGTTGGACTGCAGTATCTTAGTAAGCAAGTTAAAATTTCAGTTGAACTATTACGTTCACTTTTGGACTAATACCTTTGGGAAAGGTATGAACGTTCTCATCCCCCAGCTATGGATTAAATAGTACCACTACTACTAAATAGTACCGGTATTTTATTTATTTCTATTTCCAGCGGACCTGGCAGTAATGGCGATGAAGCGGGTACTCCCCAGAGCTTCAAAACGCAGTTTAAAATCATACACAGAACACAAAGACCTTCAGTCACCGCCTTCTTGCACATATATGATAAAAAGGGTTTGGGGCTTGCCATAAGGGCAATAGGGTTGGGACAATCATCTAGGTGCTAGGGCTTGACGTGACCAGCTGATTGATTGTCTATCTACCTAAGTAAGTGAATTGATGCATGCCATGGACTGCTCAGCCACGAGGATTCCGTCATTAATCATCACAAGTTGCTACCCACGGCCAACAATTGGCCACATTGGGTGATTTTACTCCCCTGCAGAGGTGCAGTCGGTGTATTCTTCTGCCCCAGCCGAAAGGATGGTTGTGTAATTGTCATCGCCGTATGAAATATACATCGTGACCAGAGTTCAAATCCTGAACTAGGCACTATGCATTTCACATAGCGCTAATACCCTTGGGAAAGGTATGCATCCAACTAATCTCCCTCCAGCTATGGATAAATAGCAGGACAGACTGACTTCTTTAACCTTGGCTAGGTAACCAGTCTAGGAGAAGAAAAACTCTGAATTCAAACTTGTTAAACTCCGCTTAATAAATTGACCTAGTGTCACATCCTACTCGTGCGAAGTAGTTGGTAAAAATATAATATATATATATATATATATTATGTGTGTGTGTGTGTGTGTGTGTGTGTGTGTGTGTGTATGTGTGTGTGTGTGTGTGTCTGTTATTTTTCGACGTTTCTGTCAATAGTTTTGTTTTCTACTCTTGTGTCTTTAGTTTCCATTTTCCTTTTGTCTTCGTCTTAATTCAGCGAACACCCCCCCCACCTCTTTTACGTCCAATTTCCATTTTTAGTTTATTTATGGTTTTATTTAATTTTTTTTCTTGCCTTTTTTTATTATACATATCCATTTTTTTCTTACTCTTATTGTTTATCCCCTCACATTCCATTTCTATGATTCATTAGCCACACCTTTCTCTCCCTCTCATATTTTTCTTTCTTTTTTCGTCTTTCTTTCTCCTTTTCTTTCCTTCTTTCTTTTTCTTTGTGTTCTACCTTCTTTTTTTCTTTCTTTTTCTTTTCTTTCTTTCTTTCTTTCTTTCTTTTTCTTTCTTTCTTTCTTTTTCTTTATGTTTTGCATTTTTTCTTTTTTCTTTCTCTTTCTTTCTTTCTTTCTTTCTTTTTTCTTTCTCTTCTACCTTCTTTTCCTTTTCTTACTTTCTCATTTTCTACAGTTTTTCCTTTTTTTCTCTTTTACTTTCTTTCGTTTTTCTATCTTTTCTTTTCTTTGTAAATTTCTTTTATCTATTTCTTTACTTTCATTCTTTCTTTTCTTTAATTTTTTCTCAATTTCATTCGTTCTTTTCTTTTTTTCTCTATTTCTTTCTTTATTTAATTCATTTTTTTCTATTTTTCTTTCTCTGCTTTTGCTTGCTTTCTTTTTTCTCATTTCTTCTTACCTCAATTCTTTCCTATCTTTTATTTTCTTTCTTTCTTTCTTTCTTTTTCTTTCTTTCTTTCTTTTTTTATTATATTTTTCTCTCTATCTTTTCTCACTTATTTGTCTCTTTTCTTAAAATCCCTCTTTGTCACTTCTTTCTTTCTTTTTTTTTCTTTCTCGTCTCTTTTTACTTTTCATCTTTCTTCGTTTCTTTTCTTTTTCTTTCTTTCTTTTTCTTTCTTTCTTGTTCTCTTTCTTTTTTTTTTTTTTCTTTCTTTTTGTTCTTCCTTTTTTTTTCTACTCTTTTTCTAACTTTTCTTCCTCTTTTTTTTCTTACTTTTCTTTACATTTTTCTTTTTCTTTGTCCTTTTTCCTACTTTTGTCTTTTCTTTCTTTCTTTCTTTCTTTCTTTATATATCTTCTTTCTTTTGTACATTCGTCTTTTTTACATTATTTTCTTCTACTGTTTCTTTCTTTGTATATTTTCTGTCTTATTTTTCCTTTTCTTCTCTTCTTATTTTCATTCTTTCTTCCTTTCTTTTCATTTTTTCTTCTTTTCCCTTCTTTCTTTCTCTTTCTCATTATATTCGGTCTTACTTTTCTTTCTTTCTCACTTTTGTTTCTATTATTTTTTCTTTTTTTCTTTCTACACTCTCTCTTTCTTGCTTTCTTCCTTACATTTTACTTTCTCTTTCTCTTCTCTGAGTGTCCCATCAATATTTAATGGTTAGCAAACTCGTCTCACAGATCTATTACAACTGAATAGCAAGTTGTATCCTCACTGGATGCCCCATAATTGTGACCTTGTATAACATCCTACTCTTGGAGAACGGGTTGGCTTAGTACCTACTTTCCACTTTATCTTTTCTCGCTTAGTTACGTCTGTCAGTCCGGATGTTTTCTATCTTATTTTCACTTTTATACTTTTAGTTGCGGTCGTCATTTATTTCAATGCAAGTTTATATCAAACTAGAAGCGGCTACCCAACGTCGATTGGGTTTAAAAAAAACAAACTTTGTTGTATTGATTTGTTACTTTTGAGATTTACAAATGCTGGACATTTTTAAGTAGTATTTTAATGCTATTTCTATGTATACTTTAGTTTTTAAATATCTTTGAATATAAATCAAATCTTCATAATTTTTGCACGCACACACACACACACACACAAAAAGAACCAGTGATATTTAAAGTATATATATATATATATATATATATATATATATATATATATTTACTTTGTCGATAATTGTTTTATTTTCGTAGTTTCATATGCGATGGTTCACTCACCCGATGGCGACACTTATTTCTTTCACATTGACTCTGAGTTTTTTCAAAAAGATCATATTATAATAGAGATTATGAGTCTGTCTGTCTGTAACCAAAACTACGCCATCAGCAACGTCAGAATTCCCTTAGTCATTTACGTTATATTCTCCTATGGTTATAAATAATCATTATTTAATCTTAATTAGCATCTCATTAAACTGTTTTCTTCTTTTTATAATAGACATGCTCTGATGATGATCCAAAACCGATTGAAATATTGCAATATAAGCTAATAAAACAACATTACTTAATAACATCTGTGCGTTTTTAAATTTCTTATTCTAACAATGTTTATATATCTTCTAGCTGAGATAGATTTGTCTTAAAACAGCCCATATTATTAATATGTTTAAAATCCTGCAATGTGTTCTATATACCATTAGGAAATAAATGTTTACATTTTATGTGATGTGAATAATTTGCATACCAGTTTAACAAAACCGTGTTTAATAAATAATTACTATGTGTCATTGATTTCTATTATTATTGTTTTATTCTCGAACGTATTAAAAGCAATACTATGGAAATTCTATATTGAATTCAATTAGAATTAAGTCAAAATAAGTGTAAACTTCTTTGTGTTCTTATTCAATTTCACTTGTCTTTCTAATTCAATATAATATTTAATTAACTTAAAACTTAAATACTTGTGCCAAGATGGCACTTTTTTTTTGCTAGTTGTGATAATGGAGTCTTGCAATCGGAGATGGTTCCGATGTTGTTTCCGATACGATGGTTCGCTTAACCGCTGGTGACACTCATTTCTTTTATATTGTCACTGGGATCTTGCAAGGAGATCATCCAAAGGCGATGATTCGCTGAGACAATGATTACTGATTTCATTGACATTGTCGCTGGAGTCTTGCAACGAGATACATTTCCATCGTTTCTACTTAGATTACGTACAACAAACGTACCTGGCCTTCGAGTGTCCAGTGACTTCAGCCTTTGGATCGGTAGGAATATAATAACAGCGTGAATCCCACTAGACCATACTTATTTATCGACCTCCACTTTGTAAATTCACGGTAATCTTGGTCTAATTATTTATATAATCATCATCATCATCATCATCATCATCATAATAATAATAATGATAATATCAGCGTGATTCCAGGGAGATATTCCCCAGGCAACATTTACCCCCTTTTACAGACTTTGCGTTCATCTGATGTGTGGATGTCGGAAAATAACTACATACTACAAAAATCAGTAGATCTAATGAAAGAAAAAGGGTTTCACACTAAAAAAAAGACAGCAATATACAGACGGTCTCCTGCAGAAACTTTTACAGATACAGGTTACATAGCTGATCAAGCACTTGTCGCATATACACGAGCCCAAGTCGAATCTTTGCTGCATAGCCTTGGGCAGGCAGTAAGAGACATTGGCTTTTACGTGAACTCATAATAAAACAGAGTTCATGTTTTTAAACAAAATTGAAACATCTTCACGTTATTTGAAGGTGTTTATTAACACCTTGAAATAACGGTTTTAAAAATGATTTAAAAATCATATTTACAATATGAAATTGATTTTTTAACAAATGAATTCTTCAAAGTGTCCTGGGTATAACATTAAACTGCATTTAATGGTGAAGTTCCAATTTTAGATCTCGGGGGAGTGTAGAGTACCCCTTAATCACCATTATTTACTGGACCACTCTAACCTGGAGTGGTAGTACCTGTTAGAGTCCACCCCATGGTTTTCGTAGAAAAATAAGTTTTAAAAATGTGTTAAAATATTAAGTTTTTCAAAAATTCAGAATACCCATCAAACATGAATAGAACAAAACGTCTTCGGCATAAAGTAACCCAACAAGGGTTGACATGCCGTAAAATCCAACAAATCAATGAAATGCTTCAAATTATGTTCCAGAACTTGTGTTAAATTGTCAAAAAAAAAAAAAAAAAGACAACAAAACAAAACACCCCTCTCAAAAAAAAAATCCCTCCAGTTAGAGAAGATTAGAATGTCTAAAGATTGTCGCACTTTCACAATCCTGTGTTGCACCAAAACTGTTATTTAAAAAGTATTTAGACTGGCTTCCTTTTATTTTACAGATACCTATTGTCCCCTCCAGATGTAAAGAAGTTAAGACAGATGTGAAGACTTGATTAAAGATGTTATTCAGTTGTATCAACATCCTGTCAGTGGAGCTTAGAATCTACTGACTGTATCCATTGCAGAGGGGGTAAGACCACCCCAAAAAGGGGGTAACCCAGGCATCTGATGATGAGGCTTTATTTCCGGAGATCTGGGTAATGTGGAATACTCTTCATTGCCATTACTCCCGGTTCTACTCTTATTCATAGTGGTCACTTAGAATTCCATCATAAGATTTGCCCCCAAAGCTGCTATCCACCAGATATGCAACATATATAATACAAATTTATGAAAGGATACAGAAGAATTTAGATAAAAAAGGTCTTGCCGTTTTGAGGAGAGACTTACTGTCAGTTAATACCCAATGCTACACACCAAATATTTAGCATATATAATACAACTCAAGACATATGGCGTAATGGTTATCGTCGTTGAAATGGACATGGCGAAACAAGTTTAAATCCTGGACGAGGCAGTTTGCATTTTGCATAGTGCCAATATCATGGGGAACGGTATGAATACAATTATTCTCCCTCTAGCTAGGGGTGAATAGTAGGGTAGACTGGACTCTTTAGCCTTGGTTAGGCAACCTGTCTCGGAGAAGGAAAATTTTGAATTCAAACCTGTTAAACCCCGATTTAGAAACTGACATAGGGATTGAGTATATAATTATATTAACTTGATGCTTCAAAGGAGTCTAATAATAGATGAGGAAAACTTTCTATCAAAAAGTGTTTTAATACTTTTGAGAGGGGTCTGTTGTTGTTGATAGTGGCTGTTCATTTGTTCATTTGAACAAATGAACAGTCACTACAACAACTACAACAACTACAACAACTTCAGTTCTAGTAATCTTCTGTAGAAGGGATTTTTATCCCGAAATATTAAGAATTAAGAATAAATCACAGGTTAACAAACAACACCATAGTTACCTTCTTTTTTCTTTACCCTTGCATTGTGATAGCCTTCAAAACCAACCAACAAACCAATATGAACAGAATGCTTCAAGCAAATTACAAAACTCATATATATATATATATATATATATATATACCCCCCCCACACACACACACACACATATATATATATATATATATATATATATATATATATATATATATTACAAATCTAAGAAAGGATACAGAAAAGGTGCGGCAGTTTTGAAGAGACTTGGTGTCACACCATCAACAACAACGTGAACGATTAGACATCCGGTATGAAAATGCGAATGCATTAAATGCAGGTTCAATCCAACTATTTATGGGACTCTCAGTGGGACTCTAGGTTGAATTTGATTTGCCACTCCCATAACAAACAATACTGACGTTTGTTAATGCTTGATCGTACGCACACCTACTGTAAAAAAAGAAAAGAAAAAAGAAAAGACTCTTTATTTTTCGAAGTCACAGCTCTTCAAACTGACTAAGTAAATCGCAAAATACATAATTAAGATAATAATAATAAAATTAAAGCAACAATCAAACGATTTTACCTTCCCAATGTGACCAAGGGACCCTAAGGAATTAAGCCGGTACCGAGGAAGATATTGAAGATTTAATTTGGGGGGAGGAGTCGAAAAATGCATGAGATTGAAAATTTGCTGTTAGTTGAAAACCATTGAAGGCCACTAGTTACTCTTTGTGTGAGTACTCACAAAAAGTGTATTAATAAAGAATGTGTATGTATTTACCAAACCCCTGCAGGTGTTACATATTGATGGGCGTACCGTCGGTTTTGGACGGTTAATGAAGAAGGTAGATTTGAATTGGGAAAATTGAATTTTGGAACATATCATTTGAATTTAGGCCTGGCCGTTGGAATAGTTATAGAATGACTGATTATCTGGTGTTGTTTATCCGCCAAATTTTTATTTCTCATGACTGTCGTCACCTCAACTAAATAATGGACTATTCCGTTTTTATTATAAAGAAAGAGAGGCAAGAAAAAGAACATGCTACACGGAAAAAGAAAGAAAGAAAGACAGAAAGAAAAAAAGACGGTAGAGAAAAGACAGAAAGAAGAGTGCGCGCGCGGAACCGATAACGCTAATCTGTTTCGGTTGAACATAATAAAAAGATGAAAAGAAGGAAATAGAGAGAGAGAGAGAGAGAGAGCGAGAGAGAGAGAGAGAGAGAGAGAGAGAGAGAAGAGAGAGAGAGAGAGTTAAATCAAGAATATTATACTTTAATGTTTCTGATGTGTAACAGGCTTTTTTTTTCTTCCCTATTTTTCCTTTCCTCACGATCAAAACGGAATGTTCAGCTAAAGACACTCATATGAAATAAGAATTTGGCAAATAAGTAAAACCAGATAATCAGGATTTACTTTTTTTGCATTTCATCTTGGACGATTTGGACGGTCTCATTTTTAACCAGAGGGTGTTGTTAGATCATAACGGTCTTAATTGTACATTAAGGAACACGAATATTAATATACCTATTTTTGGGAATCAGCGACGATCGATTAAACTATCGAAAAAAAATACAGATATCATATAATTGATTTTTAACCAGAGGGTGTTTGCAAGATCACAACGGTCGTACAATTAAGGAACACGAATATTAATATCTATATTTTTGGGAACCAGTATAAAAAAACAACAGATATCCTATAATTGAGATAACACTTGATCTACTGGTCAGTCGAGTTTTTAATGGTTCCTTTTGCAAATATTTTGACATTTTCTTTATGGCTTTTATGATTCAGGATTTTCGTGTTTGTCTCAGGTAAAAAAAAAACAAACAAAAAAACGTGAAATTTGGGCGTACTGCATGATTGGAAAGTGCAGCGACGATCGATTAAACTATCGTCAAAAAAGTGCAAGTGCAGCTGTGTAACATTTTGGAATCAGTCGTTGGTTGGTTGGTTGGTTGGTTTTATATTTTACGGCATGTCAAACAATTTGGTTATTTTATGTCGAAGACTTCTTTGTTTTATTCATTATTGAAGGGTACTCATTTAATTTTAACTCATGTTTTTATATTTAACCCATATCTGGGACCCTAACAGGTACTACCACTCTGGGACAGAGTGGACATGGGAGTGATGGTGATGAAGAGGTACTTTACATTCCCCACAGCTCCAGAATTGGAACCTCGCCATCAGATAGAGACCACGAACTTTATTGAAAAAAGTTAGCGGTCTGATGAAACTCATTTTCTTTATCAATATATATATATATATATATATGGTCGGTTTAGCACAGTCGGTAGAACGTCCGCCTAGGTTCCAAGTTTGATGTCGGCCCTCGCCAACTCCAGTGAGGAGCTGATGGTAGGTGTGGCGTTCCACCTCATGCTATAATAGTCTCCTTGGTCTTGCGCTAGTGAAAAGGGGATAGATTCTCTCGCTGTCTGGCTGATACATTCATTAGGCCGCCCCGCCAACTTTACAAGGTAAATCTTTAAGCCAAGTTTACCAGGTTTGAATTCTGAGTTTTCCTTCTCCTAGAACAGTTGCCGTTACAAAGTTGAAGAGCCTTGTCCCCTCTACAATTCATCCATAGCTGGAGGGAGAATATTTGGATTAATACCTTCCCCAAGGGTATTAGTGCCATATGAATATGACACTAATACCTCGTCCAGGATTAGAACTCGTGTCGTCGTGCCCATTTCCACACACACACACACACACACACACACATATATATATATATATATATATATTAAACACAATACGAAAACACTTTTGATACAGCTCCATATCTGCTTTTTGGGAAAAGTTCGTGCGGGAACCTGCTAATCGGCTGTCACACGAGCATTAATGTTTTATAACATTTCATTTTGTTTGTTTTTTTAATGTGAAAAGAAGACGATAAAGCAAACTTCCGTCATTTCTATTCTTCTTTTTTCTGTTTGCTTTTTTTTGTATGTGTGGAAAGAAAAGATTGATGGACTACAGCAAAAGACCAAACACAATGTACCCTAACAGTCGACCCTCCCCGTTCACCCCCCCCCTCGGTATAGTGGCCACGTGCGACTTAGCGGACATTACATTATCATGAATAGAGAGTTATGCTAATGGATGAAAACTGCTGAAGCTGGCTGCCGTATCCATGGTAACGGTGGAGCTCCTGAAAATCCGGGTCCTAATTGTATGGCTATCCTGCACCCTCACCTGAATTTGGTAAGTGGGAAGGACATTAATTATTTGAAATGGCTTAAGAATCTTATGACATTTGTGAAGCCACAAAAAGGTAAAAATATTTATCTACCAAAACGATTTCTCTTCGGTTTTGAATGGATAATTTTCTTTGAATACACGTAGACCTCGTGGCCCCTAAGAGTAGTACCCCTGTGGTGATCATGTTGATACAGGCCGGCCTCGTGGTTGATTGGTTGGTTGGATTTTACGGGTTGTCACCCCTGTGGTTATTTTATGTTAAATATGTTTTTTTTTTATTCACTATTGTTGGGTATTTAATTTTTTTAAAACTTCTTTTTAAACACATTTAAAAAAATGATTTTTAAAAACTATTTAACCCATAGATGGGCCCTAATAGGTAGTAGCACACCGGGTCAGAGTAGACCTAGTAGTAATACACCAGAATTTGAACCTCACCACTAAATGCAGTTTTGAGTAATTGTTATACCAACAACGTTTTGGCCGCTGTAATCTGCGGCCTTCTTCTGGCATTATTTGACATAAAGTAGAATTATGTAAGAGTTAAATGTTAGAATCTGAATCTCAGGGAAAACCAAAAAGTAAAGTCATTTTTTTTAGGACAAGTATTATTACCAACACTGGAAATTGTATCATACATCAAAATGAAGCTGGTTCTCTGTGGATCACTTCCCTACTTCTCCACATAGTCACCGTTTCTCTCAATAGCAAGGTTCCACCTTCGAATAAGAGCATGCATCCATGTCCCGTAAAATTCTGTTGACTGTGCTTTGAGCCACTTCTTCACTACAGATTTCACTTCCCCGTCACTGGAATAATGTTTGCCTCTCAAACCCTCTTTCATGAGTCCAAAGAGATGATAGTCTGAAGGCGCCAAATCTGGTGAGTATGGAGGATGTGGTAAAGTTGTCCATCCGAATGAGACAATTTCCATGTCCTGATGTTTGTGTGTGGTCGAGCATTGTCATACAGAAGGAGGACATTGTCGATTGGCAAGTTGGGTCTTACTGGTCGGATTCTTGCTCTGAGCCTCATTAGGGTTTCAATGTAGGTCTTAGTTTTATAAAAAAAAACAACCTTCACATGAAATAAAGAAAATGGCATTACTTTTTGACACAGCCTCGTATAAGTATAAATACATAAGAGTCAAATATCGTAATCATACCCAGAATGCTAACACTCTCAGCCACTGCCTTTTAGTACAGATATGATTTAAGGTTGCCATAAAAACAATATAGTTGGGTCAATCATATACGTGCTAGGACGATGTAACTAGCTGATTGATCGGAAGGGATCTCTCTGACCACCCGTCTGGGCCAAATAAGGGCCGAAGTATAGTGTTGCATATGAACTGCTCAGCCACCAGGATTCCGTCCTTAAGTATCATGGGTCACCACCCACGACGAACAACTAGCCCCATTTGGAGGGGGGGATTACCCTTCTGTAGAAGTTGGGTCGGCGTATTCTACAGCCCTATTCGACGTCCTGTCGGATAGGGCTGTAGAATTGTGGCATTTTGATTGCAATAACTATATATTTATCTACACTGCCTCAGATTAGTGTTTGAACTCAGGTAAAAGCCAAGGTACTTTAGGTAAGGTTATTTTCTTTAATTGTTATCAATTTTTGTGGGTTATGTAATTCTAAAGCCACTATAGAAGAATAGTGTACTAACCCATAGCTTAAAAGACGATGTGGTTTCCCAATGGTATTAGTCTGAAAGTGAATGTAATAGCGCAATTGGAGTTCGAACTCGATTACTACAATGTCGCTGTCCAGTATGTTAGCCACTACGTTAATGGGACACAAGGTACTTAATTCAGAAACAAAAATAACACGCCCAACAAAGGATAATGTTGTAAGTGTAAGTGTTTCATCTATCTATCTGATCTATACAAAGGGCAGTTGTGGGAATCTGTATGTCCGGAGGAAATTTCGAAAAAACAAAAAACACAAAAAAATAAAATAAAACAATTAACGACGAAATATATATACACACTAAATATCACCAGAGCTTGGTTTTTGTGCAAAAATAATGAAAATCGAATACATTTAAAAATGAAATAATATTATAAAATAACGTTAAAATTAGATTAACGTTTTAGATAGAAGACATTAGTATTTCTTTTCAGAGTAGCTAGATCAACGCAAGGTCTATTTTTTTACATAGATATTTAAATGGGATATCCCACGAGGATTCAACTCACGATTCAGTAATAATGGATCTGCGGGATTAACTTTAAAAAATCCCCATCTACCCAGGTGACGTCGGGTAGCTGCTTCTAGTACAGGGCAGTTGTGTGAATCTGTATTCGGAGGAAACTTTGAAAATAAAACAATTAATGACAAAGTAAATATATATACACATTAAATATCACAAGGGCTTGGTTTTTGAGCAAAAATAATGAAGATCGAATACATCTAAAAATGAAATAGTATTATAAAATAACGTTAAAATTCTACTAGGCCATTTTCGGCGTTTCTTGCTAAAAAAGTAAACAAATGGAAGCTCAATCAATTTTTTCTTTTCATTTTTTTCATATTAAATCTACATTTTTACTGATTCAAAGTTATAGTAAATATTTCATTGTACAGGATAAACAATCGGTTATTTAATCTATTTTTTTTATTATACACTTTTTATGGACAGTTTAAGAATTAATCACTTAGTTACACTTTTGACATTACGGTGAGCTGATATTTAACTTTAAAAAAATACATAATTGTATCTAATAAGATGTGGGATTTTTAGATTTTTTTTGCATTTAATATCTTAAATAGGAGACATTAATTTTCCACAGAGGTTTCATGCCTGTGCACTTTTTTTAAATTTAAAAACTAAAATTTCCACACATAAGATAAGCCCAGTCATTTTTTCTCTTCCCTTTTTTCTTTCTTTTTTCTCCTCTACCAAGCCACTTCTAGTCAAATATAAAAATAGAAAATTTTTCCCAAAATTTCCCAAAAAACCAAACTTTTCTTATTTTGTCAACAAAATCAAGTGGATCTGAATACCAGTCCAATAGTCAAAGGAAAAACACCCAGATCTTAGATACTCCAAACGCTGAACCAAAAATATCAATCCCAAATTTCACGATGATAAGTAAGTTTTATCCTCAATTGAATTTAGGATTGACACGCAAGTAAGCAACTTAAAAAGAACTAGCGGGACCTGTGGATATACCACAGTATAATATAATTATTACAGCGGTTGATATGCTTACTCAAGAGCTATTGCTAAATAGTTCAATCTGTAAAAAGTATAATAATCTTGATTTAACTCTCTCCCTCTCTCTCTCTGTGACCCTTTTCTTTTCTTTCTTTCCTTCTTTTCATCTTTTCAGTATGTTTGATTGAAACAGAGTAGCGTTATCGCTTCATCTCGCTCACCCCATCTATATGTCTTTCCCCTACTCTCTTTCTTTCTTCCTTTTTTTCTTACTATATTTTTCTGTGTAGCATATCCTTTTTCTTCCCTTTCTGTCTTTTTTCTTTCTTTTTTTCTTACTTTCTTAGAATTGGGCGGATAAGCAACAGCAGGTAATCAGGATTTACATTTTTGCATTTCATCTTTGACGATTTGGACAGTCTCATTTTTAACCAGAGAGTGTTGCAAGATGATAACGGTCATACAATTAAGGAACACAAGTATTAATATACAGATGGCAGATATAATTTTTGTTTATTTAACAATCCGCTCTCAAACATTTCTACAATTTTCTATTTGTGAGTGTTGTTTGGCATCTCAGGTACACTTTCCTCAAGCCTGTATGAGTTGACAACTTGCATTATGATATAAAACAACTTTCTTCGTTCTGTTGTACATGTTAGTTGTCTGTCATCTCAAGTAGACCATTCACTCAAATATGTGTTGTCCAATCGACTCCTCCTCTTCACGCTATGAAATAAAACATTCCTCGTATTTTGTTGTGTTAGTTAATTTTCTATAATTTCAGTCAATCCATCACCCCATTAAATTTTGAAAGCAAGACGATGTAGATTTCACTAAAATATTAAGAATATCTTTTTAAATATAAAGTGCAAATTTGTCAATTCTTTTAGCTCTTGGAATTATAACATTCTTGCATGAATATCAATTATCTTGGAAAATAGATTGTTTAATACAGCTCCATATTCACTGTTAGATAGATATTGTTACAATTCAATTTTTATGAACCATATGATACATTAATTGATAGATAGGCAGATAGATATGAACAGATATCTATGATCTATATGATAGAGAGATTGGGAGATACAAAATAGAATCATTATTATTTTCAAGTCTTTTTCTTTCTTTCTTTTTTTGAAGCTTCCTAACAATTTTTTTGATGTTACAATCTTAAAAAGTCTTAATGATTCGTTCGAATGAGCCATTATTGGCAGACCAAGTACTGTTAGTATTTCTAGGCTAAACATAACTACTGGTAACATTATTGAAACACTTGAATAATCTAGAGTATTAAAGCAATTTGACAGTTTTAAAATCTGAAATTTGCATTGTTGTACGAATACTTTTTTTCACTCATTAAAATGGATAAATGGGATTTATTTCTATTAAATAATTTTTTCTGTTTTCTATACATATTTAGTTATTATGCATCTGTTTACAGTTAATTACAGGAAAAGTATATTTATTATTTAGTTAGAAATACAATAAATTAAAGATTTGTATGTTTACGCATAATTGTTTTTGATGCAGCAAACATCGCACACATTAACATTCTTTGGTAAACGTTTATTGAGACGAAAATGTGGATGTAAGCACAATTAGTCAGTGGATGATAGCGGGCTATTCATGTCTGAAGTTAACCTGGCACAAGATCATGAAGCAAAGAGGACCAAGAGAAAGCAACAGTAACAGAGCACTGGCACATCATCAACATCTCCAGGACTGGCCTTCACATGCGACATCTGTGGTCAAAACTATTTTTCAAACATTGGCTTTCACAGTCACAGAAGGTGCTGCACTAGAATGTAACTTCAGGGCACGAGAAAACTATGGTCTTCCGAGACTACGATCACGACGATGATGGAATGCGCTTTAAAAGTTTTCAAACCACGAAATAAATATATCTACATGAATCGGGCAGATAAAAGATGGACTACAAGGGCCGGTTTAGCTCAGTCGGTAGAGCGCCTGACAAGGAACCACAAGGTGGCAAATTCGACACTAGCCCTCGCCAACTCAGCATATAAGTAGCACAGGAATCGGTGCGGTAAAGTCTGGAGCTGATGGTAGGTGTGGCGTTCCACCTAAGACGCAAAAACAATCTCCTTGGTTTAACGCTAGGGAAAAGGAGATAATCTCCCTCGCTGTCTGGCTAATACCGACATTAGGCCGTCCCGCCGACTTTACTTACTTACTCGGGCAACATTTTCTTGAAAGACTTGGTCACGTCCGTCGATAGATATTTTTACTTGCGTGACATGCAGTTCGTTGTACCTTGGTGGCAAAAATACACAGAGTTTACTAGCTAAAAACTTGTTCTATCCAATGGTATTACACTGCAACACTTTTAGATTCGTCTACAAAACGTATATCTTAAGAATTTTATCCGCTCTGTTAATAGGGCCGAGAATATGCTGACAGTATTCCCTGCGGAGAGATAAGGTCACCACCCTCAATAGGTAGGGGTGTCCTGTGTATTACACTAATCTTCATCTTGTGGCGAGGTTCCAATTCTGGAGTTCTAAGGGAGTGTGGAGTAACCCTTCATTACCATTATTGACAGGTCTACTATGACCCAGAGTAGTATTACTTGTTGGGGTTCCATCTATAGGTTGGTTGGTTTTACGGCATATCCCTTTTCGGGTTATATAATGCCGAATTAAGTCATTTTGATACACGTTTTCTTACAGTACCTGCTATTGCTTTAATGGTCACCCATCTAAGTATTGAACAGGCACATCGCTGCTTAACTTTTTGTGATCTAGCAGGAACCGGTGTTTTCACGTGAATTGACCGTAAACCCAAATCTATGGGTCGAATAGATCTGTTTGAAAATTATTAGTATTATGAATACTTGATATCATATAACTTGTGCAAACCTCTTAAGAAACAACTACAGAAAAATGTAAATATATTCGTACGGCCTTCTTCTGACGTCATTTGTCGTTAAATAGAATTCTGTAAGAGTCAAATATTGTAATTAATATTTTAATTTATCTATTGGTTAAATATAATTTGACGGGCTGGACATATGTTTTTTTTAAATGTTTTATTTTGGCAATCTGTCCGTCTTCCTTGATTTTAAAATCCTTTATTTTATTTCAAACCCAAGTAAAAGGCCTCGTGGGTAAAGACAATCATCTTGTGCCTATCCCCTTCAGACACTCAGCCCAGACTCGTGAGGAGTCCGTCTCCTTCGAAATCTATTCATTTTTTATCTATTTAACCTAATGGGGCCCTAACAGATAATATCACTCCGGGTCAGAGTGGAGTTGGGAGTAATGGCGATGAAGGGGCACTCCACACTCTCCAGAGCTGCAAAATTAGAATGTCACCAATAGGTGCAGTCTAACGTCATACCCAATTTATCTTCTCTAATAAATGCGAATGTCAGTGTATTAGTGTGTCACATTTTTTTTTCAGTTTTACTCCTGGATGCCGTAGCCTAACATATAATACCATTTTAGAATCAGGTCGACTCCGTGAGCAAATTGATAACATCCCATGCCGAATCCGGACCCGCAATACTTGAATTTTGGATTCTCATGTGTAAATTAATCCAATTGTTTTCGACAATCTTTACGTGACTTTTTGGGATTATTTTTTTTCTTCTTTTTTTTGTATTAATTTTATAACTTGGAAATGAATTTGGGAATGATTGAAATTAATTAGGAAATCAAACAAATGACACGAAATAGAAATAATTGTTTGTACGGAAGATAAGGACCAATCTATATATTAATATCGATATATTAATGTTCCTTAATTGTGCGACCGTTATCATTTGCAACACCTTCTGCTTAAGAATGAGACCATCCAAATCGTTCAAGATGAAATGCAAAAATGTAAATCTTGATTATCTGCTGTTGCTTATCCGCCGAATTCTTATTTTTATGAGTATCGTCACCTCAGCTAAACAATTGACCATTCCGTTTTTACCATGAAGAAAAAAAGGGAAGAAAAGGGAATAGTACACAGAAAATAAAGAAGAAAGAAAGAAAGAAAGAAAGAGTGAGAGTAGGGGAAAGATAGAGAAAGGGCGGAAGCGACAATGCTAATCTGTTTCAATCGAACATGAAAAAATGAAAAGAAAGAAATAAGTGTGTGTGTGTGTGTGTGTGTGTGTGTGTGTGTGTGTGTGTGAGAGAGAGAGAGAGAGAGAGAGAGAGAGAGAGAGAGAGAGAGAGAGAGAGAGAGAGAGAGAGTTAAATCAAGATTATTCTAATTTTTACATACTGAACAATTTCCAATTGCTCTTAAGTAAACAAATCAAACGTAATAATCAGATTATCATACTGTGGTATATCCACAGGTCCCGCTAGTGTACTTGTCTTTAAATAAGCTTAATTGTCGCCGGACGGGGCTTTTAAGCTAGTCTTATATAAAGTACCTCTTTCTGTTTTTCTTTTTTTTTCTGTTCCCTGATTCATTGTCCTGTTGGAGTTGATTGTCACACGAAACGAAGAATCATTAAAAAAAATGCATAAAGAAAGATTTTCGATGTCTTCCGTTTGTCATCAATGTTCAAATATGGCGGACGGGCACACGTGACTGGGTGATGATGGCCAGATAGTCCCGAGTCCGGCACACGTCGTCAGGCGGTTGCGCAGACAACAACGAGGAGGCGGTAATGGATGACAATTAATCATGATTTTAAAGCAGTTTTTCCTCCTTACACATCTCCCCCCCTCCCTCTCTGATTTCTGACTCTGTGACTCCTTCTCCCTTCCTCCTTCCTTTCATTTCCCTCTTGCCAAAACTTAACGGGCACACTTCACTAAACACAAAATGTGGACATCTACGGCCGCCAAACTGAATGAAAAAACAAAAGCAAACAAAACAAACATCTGATTGGCTCTAATCTCCTTTTAAGTGACGTTTCTCATCTTGCGTAGGGTGTATTACTCCGCAAATGCGAAATAGTACGTTTTTTTTTTTTTTTTAGAAATCTTAGATTGATTGATTAATTGATTTTAACGGTATGTTAAATCGTCATTGGTTATTTTATGCCCAGAGGTTAGGTAATTGCGTAAATTGCATGTTAATATTTACATTTTTGAATAATTTCTCCTGACTTTTGGGGTCTTTTTTTTGCATACTGTTATATGATATCAAGTAATCCTATCAAATGCAGATAATTTTCAAATATATCTATTTGACACATAGGTGCGTAAGGTACTACGTCTTTGTGTCAGAGAGGACTTGGGAGGAAGGACAATGAAGGGGTACTCTACACTCACTCAGAGATTCAGAACTACCTGGAGATTCAGTTTTAATATGTGACAACAACGAAGTAGTAGTATTAATATTTATATTAATATACTTTTTAAGATTTAGCATGAATACGAGTTTATCGGCCGCTAAAAGCCAGGCTCTTATATACTATTAGAGGAGGTAAATTGTATAGTTTAGTGCTCACTGTAGAATTATTTGATTTTTTTTGAACTCAATTTTTAAAACACATTTTTAAACTCATCATGGGACCCTAACAGATACTACCATTCTGGGTCAGAGTGGAACAGTGAGTATATTTTGCAATATCAAGTTGTAGCATCAATGGCTTTTTTTAACACTAAAGGACAAAAGAAAATATTAAAGTTCAAACTACTAGAATTGGGATTCGATCGCTTCTCCACGCAAGCAATGTGTGACACTGTATCTTTTTAACATGGGGTGGGTGGCCTTATGCATTTCAGCACTTACGGGTAATAGGGAAATTCCTCCAGCCCGCACAGCCTTCCAGATGGTTGCGAAACTCCCTAAGGGTCGATGTGAATTAACACAAATAAAATTACCAGCCTTCGGACCCTGAGTTCAGTGGCTTCGGTCATTGGACTGGTAAAACATATCAGCGTGATCCAAGGGGAGAACATACCCCCCCCCGGCAACACCTACCCACTTAATTTAAATGGACATGTCTGGGTTTATTGCCCAATGCCTGAGGCGCCGCAAAAGAGGAATACCGAAGGGATACACGCAATGGCCAAGCATGAGCTTCAGTTCGTGCGTGGCTCCCCACATTAATCGATCCTTGTGCCCAACTGACATGGTGGATGTCAGTAAATTACAAATAACAAAAGAGTAAATTGTCTTTGGAAACCAATCGACTTGAATTTTAAAAAGCTTCGTCTAAACCTTTGAAGAAAATGTTAGAGAAGTTTATTTCTTGGCTTGTCGTTGATGTGGCTTGTACAAACACATCCATTAACAGAAACTGTCGCTTAGATGCGGTGTTTTAGAATATTTTTCATACACACACAACCTGAAGGTGAGGGTAGATGTTAACACCCTACCTATACCCATGGTATTCACATTGAGAATTCATTCATATTTTTAGCGAACTGAACATTTTAAAAAGTGTTGGTGATGTATACGATACATAGTGAATAAGGGAATATTTGACTTTTTTCCACCAAAATTATTAACCAATAGAAATACAGATGAAATCTTTTGACAAATACTGTCTATTTTCAATCTTTAAGAAGTCCTGGCAACCATGCGACTGGGGTCCACGACTGGGGTCCACCGCGGGTGTCCACCGCTGGGGTTAGGCAATTGGAGACCTAAATTACTACTAAATAATTACAGAAAGTGTTTTTGTAAGGAATTTATTACAAATATCCAGTAATTAGTTAATTAGCAACAATACATATTATTAGGAAAGAGCATAAAATTATTGCATTATTTCCATAAAAATCAAATGTACAAATAAGAACAAAAATAACCTTCTCTACTTTAGGCTTACTATCAAAAAATATGGATTATCAATACTGATTATGTAGACTTCAGAATTTTATAAACATTCTTTAGTTTCAGAAATTTCTGAGGAAAAGATCTTTATCTCGAAATATTAAGAATAAATTACAGGTTAACAAACAACACCATAGTTACCTTATTTTTCTTTACACTTACATTGTGATCGCCTTCAAAACCAACCAACAAACCAATATAAACACAATGCTTCAAGCAAATTATAAAACTCTTTTATTTTTATTTCATTTTTTGATGAAAGTTTAAGATACCTTTCGAGCTGATTCTTAAGTTACTTTCGCTGAATCAAACAAAAGATTATTTTTGAAAAATATATATTTGACAATATATGTATTTACCAACCTCTCCACACGAGTAGGATGTGCCTCAAAGTCAATTTCTTAAGCGGAATTTAACAGGTTCGAATTAAGAGTTTTCCTTCTCCTAGATTAGTTACCTAGTCAAGGTTAAATAGTCAAGTCTGCCCTACTGTTTACCCATAGTTGGAAGGAAAGTTGTTGGATGCATAAATTTCCCAAGCGCTATGTGAAATACCAACAGCCTCGTCCAGGATTTGAACTTGGGTCGATGGGATCATTTCCTACAAGGATAACCATTACACCATGCGCTTGACAATATAATCCCTTTTCTCTGTTCATATTGAAATGATGCATATGAAAAACTGACGAAGAATTTCTGCAAGTCATTAATTAACCAACACTACGTATGCTGCACAAATGCAATTGGGTGCATGCAAGTGAGCAGGTGTGTGTGTGTATATATAAAGGTGTATGAGTTAGTTATGTAAATAAGTAGTATGAGATTAAGGTTAGCCACATATAGGTACATGTATGTGTATAAATGTATATCTATGGATGTGTATATGTGGTGTGCGTGTGTATATATGTGTATAGGTATGTATATACATAGGTTTATTTAGGTATAGGTGTCAATAGGAAGTCAGGAGGACCATCAAAATAAAATAGAGACAAAATGTTTGGCTTTAGGTAAAGTTGGAAGTTAGTGAGGTCAAGATGGCAATAAATTGACCACTGTTTGTAGTCTCGGACAAAGGGAAAACGAGAATGGGTGAGATTTAGAAACGAGAATTGGCAAGGGGTGGAAAATTTGAAAAGGGTTAGTCAGTTGGGAACCGGACAAGAGAGTTAGAATCAAGAGTTGACCTGGACAGTCAGGAGCCGAGGAAGACGGGTCACTTTTTAGAGCAGACCAGTAGACCAAAGTAGAAGTCTTGACAGTAGACAAAGAGGGGGAGATCCCCCTCTCGGCTCGACAGAACAAAGGAACAGATAGGAAATATAGGACATGATGACTGAATGAGAATGAAGCATTGGAGTCCTGTATCTGTGTGTGACCATTTTTGAGTGTTCACCTTATCCAGTCTTTGTTGTTGTTTGTGCACTCTCTCTCTCTCTTTGATTATTAATTGTTTCCCCTTTGGCGGGTTTGCCCCGAGGACATCATAATTACAGACATAAGTGAGGGTTCAGCTAGAAGACGACACAGACAACCATGGCCAGCGAGATGAGGAAGATAACTGTGCAGAAATATGTAGTAAGATGTGCAGCAAAGAGACTGCAGAGAGCCCTCGGCCCACCAACAGGTGTTACAACACTAATATAACTGTGGGATCCTGTGGGATTTTAAAATTACTACAATCTGTTTCTTTCAAAAGATTTACATAGTTTCTAGAAAAAAGAAAAGATTATGATTTTCGAAAATTTGTATAATTTGGATTATTCAGACTATTGTCCTCATCTTTATTGTTATGTACCCAACGTTTCGGCCGATGTGCCTTCCAGCCTTCATCAGGTGTTTCGGGAGACTTATCTTCGAACTCAGGAAATTTCTTGTCGAACTCGGGAGCCATCACAGAACTTCGAACCGAACCCTTTATTCAATCCACAAGGATAGGCTCTTCTTATTCCGTTTACCATGAACGGATACAAGTGTTAAGCAATCTATGATATCATCACCCTTAGTCAGGATTGAATCTGCAACCAGTACTTAGAACTCTATTAACTCAACCCTTATATCCGTTGCGCCATGTGTCACAATTCGAAAATTTGTCTGATCTTATTATAATGGTGATTGTGTGTTTTTCTGTCTGTAACCGAAAATATATTACTTAGTTATTTACGTCACATTCTTCATTATTCTATTCTATTTAATTTAAACCTCAATTATTAATACAATTGTTTTACATTATTAATACTGTTGAAAATATCTACATACTAATAACATGCAATTGTATTTATATATACAACAAAATAACGGTTTACAGAGTGAACCAGAAGGCTAATTTGCATATTGATATGAAAAATTTGATTTTAATAAATATGTGCTTAGTATCATTGATTTCTAATTTTTGTTTTTATCTTAATGACTATGAGCAAAAAATCGCCGGGATAAATATTATAGGAAATCCATGAACAAGAAGAAATAACTATATTTTTTTATTCTCTATCTCCTATTTTAACTAAATAGTTAAATTAGGAAAATTCAACAATGAAAGACAGGAGTAATGGAAGAGTAAGTTTCAGTTGTTCTATTTTCGATTATACACCATCTGTTTCAAATCTTTTTATCTGCATTCTTATTTAGTTTCATTAGCCTTTCTAATTTAACATGATGTTTTATTACATGAAAACTTAAATACTTGCACCAAGAAGGTGCATATATTTGCTCGTAATATTTATTAATCAACAGGATTTTGTGTCAGCAGTTACATGTTATAAACTGAACAATCAGCTGTTTATTCAGACATTTGGTTTTTTAATGGAACTATTCAAATATTTTTGATAAAAGATATAGGTCGTATTTGGAATTACCATGCACTATTCTAAAAATGTATATACTTGAAACACGTGTAACTGATTTCTTTAATCAAAAATAAACATTTCTAATGAGGGGTCTTCGTAAAGACTTCTAGATCTTTATTTTCAACATCTGCCCCGAAAATTAAGAACTCGGGCAACGTCAGCCCCCCCCCACTTCCCGTAAAATCTCTTCCCGCATACATATTCTAACAGGCACTACCACTTACGTCAGAGTGGACCTGGGAGTAATGGCAACAAAGAGTTATTCTATACTCTCCAGATTTCCAAAACTAGAGCTTCACCATCAGATGCAATTTACTGTCATACCAAGGACATCAAATCTTTTTTTTGGGTGGGGTGGGGTGGTTGGAGTCTTACACCTCTGCAGGGAATACAGTTGGTGTATTCTAAGCCCTGTCGACAAGAGAGACACATTATTTGTATTAAGTATCAGTACTTAAATCTATAGTCATATATTATTTCTAGTTACCTTTTTTTAGCAGGTTGGTTGGATTTTACGGCATATCAACTCTTGCTGGGTTATTTTATGCCGAAGATATTTTGTTTTATTCATTCTTGTTGGGTATTCAATAACTCATTTTTTAAAATCTATTTAACCCATATATAGGGCCCTAACAGGTACTACCATTCCGGGTTAAAGTGGACCTGGGAGTAATGGTGATGAAGTGGTACTCCACACACCCCAGAGCTCCAAAATTGAAACTTCATCATTAGATGCAGATTACCGTCATACCCAGGACACTATTTCTAGTTACGTGAAACTATGAAATTTCTATAAAATATTTCGGATGTTACAACTATTTACTTATCCATAAAGACAAGCCCTCAAAAGTCTTTTTTTTGGGGGGGGGGGGGTTAATACTTAGGTTAGAGAAATAGGTTCAGAACGGTATCTCAGTGCAGCCGGTGGGACAAATAAATACCAGACGTCACTGGTATTTACTAAGCTTAGCCAAACAAACAAACAAACAAACAAACAATAAAAAATAAGAAAAAAAGAAAGAAGAAAAAATACAATGGCGGGGGATATTGAGCGATAATCGAAATTCACAACACCAGAGAACGTTCATTCCTTCGCAGGTGTCCGGGCGATAAAAATAACAATAACAACAAAAATAAACTTGTCACAAAAAATGAGTGTAAAACGAATAATCAGATCAGTTTTAAAAAGGTAAATATTTCTAATGTAAGAGTTGGGATTTGAATATTTGCTAAGATCAGTTCAGAAATCTTCGTAGCTTCATTCCTATGAAAAGATAATGTTATTGAAAGTATAAATGGCCGTGAGTAAGAAATAAACAGTAAAATGTATAAAGCTTAGCTTAAGTCTGGCACAAGGCTAATACTGTATGGCACTCAGTGAACATAATATATATATATATATATATATATATAATTGGAACAAAAGTCTTGTCCGATTCAAAATAGCATTTATTTAACCAATACAGACAACATTTATATGTTGTCTGTATTGGTTAAATAAATACTATTTTATAATGGACAAAACTTTCGTTCCAATTATATATATATATATATATATATATATATAATATATATATATATATTCTAGATAATATGGGTGGTATATTTTCAAGCAGATAGTGGTCAATATCATTGATAGAGCGTTTATATTTGACTTAAGGTAGAGTGGACATGGAATCAACATCTGGTTACTGACAGTCACTCGCTTATGCTGTCATCAGAGACTGTTAGTAACCAGGTGTTGATTCCATTTCTACATTACCTTAACTCAAATATATATATATATAAGTAAGTAAAAGTAAAGATGGGCGGCCTAATATCGGTACCAGCCAATCAGCGAGGGAGTCTATCCCCTTTTCACTAGCACTAGACCAAGGAGATCATCTTAGCATCTGAGGTGGAGCGCCACACCTACCATCAGCTCCTTACTTTACCGCACATATCTGTGTGCTACTCATACGCTGAGTCGGCGAGGACCGGTATCGAACTAGAAACCTTGAGGTTTCTAGCCGAACGCTCTACCGACTGAGTGTTCTTATGGGACCAACGGGAGAAAATTAAATACTTTATAAAGAGGGTTGGCAAAATGTCTTTCTTCTTGTCCATCCCTCTAATCACAGGTGGGTAGGAGTGGTCATTGTACATCTGTATATGTTTTATTTTTAATCGCTCGGTGTTTGTCTGTATTGGATTATATATATATATATATATATATATATATATATATATATATATATATATATATAAGAAGAAATTATTTTAACAAATAATTTTTAACAAAACCTGCTATATATATATATATATATATATATATATATATATATATATATATATATATATATATATATATTTAAGCAGGTTTTGTTAAAAATTATTTGTTAAAATAATTTTCTTCTTTTTTGAAGTGTAGACGTTCACGTCTTTTTTTTTTTTTTTTTTTTTTACATATATTGGAATTCAGATAGTAGAGAAAGTGTCCCATATTTTTGTACCCACGTGCTTTCATCTATGTCACTGGTTGTCCTGAAAGGGGGGGGTTATTGGTTGTAGTGATTGTTTCCTGGGGAGACTTTCTCTACCCTTTGGATCCTGATATACGGAAAATAAGAAGACTTGAACGTCTACACTTAAAGATTATATAGAAGAAATATTATTTTATGAAAACCTGCTTATATAATTACTTGCTGCCAATATATATATATATATATATATATATATATATATATATATATATATATATGAGGTGTATGCGCGTGTGCGTGTGTGTGCGCGCGTGTACATGCAGGTTGCTTTTTAGGGTCAGTCAAACCAAGCCAGTCATTGGGATATCTAATACCAAAGCCAGTCTTTTTTCAAGTAATTATATGGCTTCAAGCGATTATTCCAATTTAATAATAATAATAATAATAATAATAATAATAATAATAATAATAATAATAATAATAATAGGACTAGGAAATTAATGACAATGCACAAGTCTCTACATCCTAGAGATGATAAAAGATAGTCTATATGCACCAAGAAAAGAAGGTGGAAAATGTCTTGCCAACGTAGAGGACTGTGTAGAGGTCCTAATCCAAGGTCTCGAAGAATACACAAAAAAGAGCAAAGAAAGATTACCTAAGACAGCCAACAACAGCAGATGTAATATATGGACAAACAGAAAAATAACGATAACTAGAAAACAAAGATGGGAAGAAAAACAATTATATGGGCACTTCAGACGATAAATCGGAGAGGTTGGGAAGGTGATCCACTGAAAATTACGCAAAAATTTTAACCATATAACAAAATGGTATATGCATAAACCAGAATCTGTTCTTGAGAATGAAGCACATAAAATTCTCTGGGACTTTGAGATAAAGATGGATCACCCTATCCCTACCAGGAGACCAGACCTAGTGTTGATTAACAAAAAAAAAAAAAAAAAGAGAAGAAAAAAAAAAAAAAAAGAGAACATGTCAACTGGTGGACTTTGCAGTTCCAGCAGATCACAGGGTGAAGCTCAAGAAAATGAAAAGATGGATAAATACTTGTATTTTGCCAGAGAATTGAAAAAGCTGTGGAATATGAGAGTGAAAGTGATACCAATTGTAGTTGGTGCATTTAGAACGGTACCAATAAACTTGGAAACAAGACTGGAAGATCTGAAAATCAGAGAAAGAATTGAGACAATACAGATTACTGCACTGCTGCAATCGGCTAGAATACTCAGAAGAGTCCTGGAGACCTGAGGAGACTTGTTGTCACTCAGACTCCAGTGAAATACCATTAGATAATGCTGATGTGAAAAACTCAAAAGAAGTGAAAATAATAATTTAAAATTAAAAAAGGAGTGTCCTGTGTAGGACACTCCTTTTTTGAGTGGGTCCTATTCACCATCCCTCTACTTCCATTGTATTCCACTAAGTGGGTGCCTATATATAAAAATAGAAGTTCAAAATATATTGGAATCTATTATCGTTCTCTTTATACTAAATTTCTATAAAATTTTATATACAATTCTAACATAATTTGGAACTTTGAGATACCGACAGATCCCCTAATCCCTTCCAGGAGAGCAGACCTAATATCAATTAACAAGAAGAAGAAAACTTGTCATCTTGTGCATTCTGTCGTCCCGCGGGGTAGGGTGGGGGTTGAAGAGTGAAGATAACGGAAAACGAAAAGATAAAAACAAATACTTAGACTTGGCCAGAGAACAGAAAAAAACTGTGGAACGTGAAGGTACAGGACGTACAAATCGTAATTGGGACCCTGGGAACGGTAAAAGGACGAATTGGAAATCAGAAGAAGAATCGAGACTATAAAAACTACAGCATTGTTAAGATCGGCAAGAATACTCAAAAGAAACCTATGGACCTGAGGAAACTTGTCACTCAGACTCCAGAAAAAGAACACTAACTAAAAATAGTATGAAAAACCCGCAAGGAGTCAAATAATAATAATAATAATAATAATAATAATAATAATAATAATAATGGTATAAACCAGAATCTGTTCTTGAGAACGAAACGCATAAAATTCTCTGGGACTTTAAAATAAAAACGGATCACCTTATCCCAGCAAGAAGACCAGACCTAGTGTTGATAAACCAAAAAAAAAAAAGAGCTTGTCAACTGGTGGATTTTGCAGTGCCAGCAGATCACAGGGTGAAGCTAAAGGAAAATGAAAAAATGGACAAATATCTGGACCTTGCCAAAGAACTGAAAAAGTTATGGAATATGAAAGTGAAAGTGATACCAATTGTAGTTGGTGCACTTGGAACAGTCCCAAAAGGATTGGAAAAGGGTCTGGAAAGTTTGGAAATCAGAGGAAGGATTGAAACCATTCAGAACACTGCACTGCTGCAATCTGCCAGAATACCCAGAAGAGTCCTGGAGACCTGAGGAGACTTGCTGTCACTCAGACTCCAGTGAAAGACCATCAGCTAATGCTGATGTGAAAACTCAAAAGGAGCAAATAATAATAATAATTTGTAACGGTCCCAATAAACTTAGAAAAAAGACTGGAGGATCTGCAAATCAGAGGAAGAATTGAGACCATCCAGACTACACCACTGCTGCAATCGGCTAGAATATTCAGCAGAATCCTGGAGAACTGAGGAGACTTGTTGTCACTCAGACTCGAGTGAAATACCATCAGCTTTCGCTGATGTGAAAAACTCATAATAATAATAATACAGACGGATCACTTAATCCTGGCCAGGAGACCAGACCTAGTATTGATTAACAAAGAAGAAGAGAACCTATCACCTCGTGGATTTTGCCGTCCCGACCGACCACTGAGTGAAAATGAAAGAAAGCGAAAAGATAGACAAATACTTGGACCTTGCCAGAGAACTGAGAAAACTGTGGAACCTGAACGTGAAGGTCGTGCCAATTGTAATTGGTGTCCTTGGAACGACCCCCAAAGGTCTGGAAAAGAATTTGGGTGAATTGAAAATCAGAAGAAGAATCGAGACCATCCAAACTACAACATTATTAAGGTCAGCTAGAATACTCAGAAGAGTCCAGGAGACCTGAGGAGACTTATTGTCACTCAGTCTCCAGTAAACGACCGGCTACGGCCGGTGTGTAAAACTCGATAATAATTAAAAATTGAAAAAGGATTGTTCTAAGTATGACACTTCTTTTTTTTGAGTTTGGTCTTACTCTACTTCCACTGTATTCGGTTGACTGATGCATATATATATATATATATATATATATATATATATATATATATATATATATATATATAAATGTTGTTCTGGTTCCAACGGGAGAAAATTCAATATTTTTATAAAAAGAAGGTCCGCAAAATGTATTATGTTTTTAGAAAATTAAAAAAAAACTTCTTTTTATCTTACATATGCAACACGTGTTTCAGATCTTCTGGTATCTTCTTCAGGATTTGATCAATAATATTATTGATCAAAGCTTGAAGAAGATACCAGAAGATCTGAAACACGTGTTGCATATGTAAGATAAAAAAATAAAAATATTTTTTTCATAATACATTTAGCGGACTTTCTTTTTCATAATATTATATATATATATATATATATATATATATATATATATAATATATATTATTGCACCAGTTAGCTAAACCTTTTATTTGTTCATTTATATATATATATATATATATATATATATATTATATATATATAATATATATATATGTATGTTCAAAAATCAATATGAATTTAATATCGACCTGTTAATGCTAATTTCCATTTATCTTCTTCACTTCTTTCTGTTTTTTTTTGTTTCTCATAAAATAGAAAAATGATTTTTTTAAAAATTAGGATAAAACGTCACGACACTGAAACTTACCTTGCCCATTTTCAGGTGAGATGATATTCGACGTGAGTTTTTACCATATTTCTATTACTTTTTTATTTAATAGTTGACATATTCTAATACTCGCAAGACCTGTGGATATACCACTGTTTGATAATGTAATTATTAAAACATATGATATGTTTAATTAAAAGCTATTACAATACTTCAATATTATTATATATATTATATATATATAATATATATATATATATATATATATATATCAAGCTTATAAAAATAAACCTAATAGTGTTTTTTTAAGTTAATAGATTTTGATTAGAATGTAATTTTGAAAAATATTTAATAAAAGCAAAACTAATTATTGGTCTTATAATCTAACTCCATGAAATTTAGTGGCATCTAAAGAAATTGTTTTAGCAGATTGGATAATTCTTAAATTGTAGAGTCGTCGGTGATAGATTTTATATATTTTTATATGTTGAGTGATGGGAGGAGGGTAGGTATTGGTGTAATGCCACTTCCAGATAATATTTTAAGTGAATAGTATAAAGTGTTCAGTGATAAAATTCAACCAAAATTGAGAACTCAAATGTACATGTAAAGATTTTGTGTATATACGAAGTTTCTTAGAAAATCAGACATGAAAAGAAAGGTAGCCGAAATGAATTTATTTCTAATATCTCAAGTTTCTATTATATCTTTTTATTCACACACACACACACACACACACACACACAGACACACACACAACAGAGAAATATATATATATATATATATATATATATATATATTATTATATATATAATAACTGTGTTTGTGCGCACGTGTTTGTTTGCGGAGATAGATACAAAGTCTTTTGTCTGCTCGTATGGTGTACTCACATAAATTTCTGTTATCATTGTTGAATCTAGACAATGAGTCCGGTACTTGTTCCATTATATATTGATTTATTGTGTTACTCAAAAGAACATGAATCATCGAAAGCAAGTGGCTCTTTTTATGGTAAAAAGCTGAGAAATTGCGAAACGGTTATCGGCTCAGAATACAAAATCGGCAAACCGAGTTTGAATTTTGACTGTGCCTGGTTTTATTTACTTAGCACACATTCCTTTGGAAAATTTGTGATTCCACAGGCCTCTTGATTCTTGATCTATATTATTATTATTATTATTATTATTATTATTATTATTATTATTATTATTATTATTATTCACTCCTTTTGAATTTTTCACATCAGCATTAGCTGATGGTATTTCACTGAAGTCTGAGTGACAACAAGTCTCCTCAGGTCTCCAGGACTCTTCTGAGTATTCTAGCCGATTGCAGCAGTGCAGTAGTCAGGATGGTCTCAATTCTTCCTCTGATTTTCAGATCCTCCAGTCTTGTTTCCAAGTTTATTGGTACCGTTCCAAGTGCACCAACTACAATTGGTATCACTTTCACTCTCATATTCCACAGCTTTTTCAATTCTCTGGCAAGGTCCAGGTATTTATCCATCTTTTCATTTTCCTTCAGCTTCTCCCTGTGATCTGCTGGGACCGCAAAGTCCACTATCTCTTTTTTTTGTTAATCAACACTAGGTCTGGTCATTATTATTATTATTATTATTATTATTATTATTATTATAGATTTTCACACCCACCTAAGCCGGTGGTTTGCTGGAGGCTGAGTGACAGCAATTCTCCTCAGGTCTCCAGGACTCTTCTGGGTGTTCTTTGCGGATCTTAACAGTGCTGCTGTTTGGATGATCTCAATTCTTCTTCGGATTTCCAATTCTTTCAGACTCTTTTCCAAACCCCTAGAAACCGTTCAAAAGGCCCCTATTACAAATAGCACGACCTTTACCTTCATGTTCCACAGTTTTTTCAGCTGTCTGGCCATGTCAATTATTTGTTTTCTTTCACCTTCATTCTGTTATCCGTCGGGATGGCAAAATCCACGAGATGACAGGTTCTCTTCTTGTCGATCAATACTAGATCTGGTCTCCAAACCGGGATTTGGTGATCCGTCTGTATCTCAAAGTTCCAAAGAATCTTATGCGCCCTATTTTGTAGGTTTGTGCATATACCATTTAGTAGCAAGGCGAAAATTTGAATTTCTTGCACAATTCCCAGTGGATCCATTTTCCCACCCAACCGTGCTTAGTCTAGTAGGTTTTTGTGCTAGGTTGCTGCATTCGCTTATTATATAATTAACCGTTTCGTCTTTGTCTCCACACATTCTACACTTGCTATTTTGTTGCGTCTTATCTATTTTTGTATTTATATAATTTGTTCTTATGCCACTGTCTTATGCTGCAATTATAAGAGATTCAGTTTCTCTCTTGAGGTGTCCTCTTCTTAGCCACGCCCATGTCTTCTAATGTGATATCTCTTCAGTTTGTCGCTTGAAGTACCCATATAGTTGTTTTTCTTCCCATTTCTCTTTCTAGTTTTTTTTTATCATGTATTTCTGCTTGTCAATATGTTGCAATTGCTTTTCCTGGCTGCTGCAATTAGCCTTTTCCTTACTTTTATTCGTGTATTTTTCAAGTGCTCAGATTGTCGCATCTACACTATCTTCAATGTTGGCGAGACCCCTCCCCCTTCTTTTCTTGTCACATATAGTCTGTTTATGTCGTCTCTCGGGTGGAATGCCTTGTGCATGGTCATCAGTTTCCTTGTTCTTTGGTCCATCTGTCGGAGCTTCTCTCTTGTCCATTTTAGGAATGGTCCCAAGTATCTTATAAGAGGGACCGCCCATGTGTTTATTCCCTTGATAAGGTTTCTGCTATAGAGCTTGGTTTCAAGGAGCTTTCTTGTTCTTCTAAGGTATTCATTTCTTACTTTTTCTTTCATTTTTGTTTCATGGTGATTGATTCCAATATTCCCAGATATTTATAACTTCCAAGTGCCCTAATTTCTTCTCGATTCGGTAGTTCTATTCCCTTCACCGTATCATTTTTTCCTTTCTTCATTACGAGCATGGCACACTTATCGATGCCGAATTCCATTCCTATATTTTGGCTATAGATTCTTATGGTTTGTACAAGAATTTCCGGTTATTTTTCCTCTTTAGCAAAAATCTTGATGTCATCCATGTACATAAGATGATTTATATATTCCTGTGATTTAGTAAATTTGTATCCCGCTGTACATTTCTTAAGTATATGGTTGAGTGGTATAATTAATATGATAAATAGCAGTGGTGAAAGGGATTCACCCTGGAAGATGCATCTTTGTATTTTTACCTTTGCTAAAGTCTAGCCCCACCCCGCTGTTAATTCAACTTTCCAATTTTCCATGCTTTCATTGATGAATTTTATTATTTTGTCCGATATTTTGTACATCTTCAAGCACTCGATTATCCAAGTCGTTGGTCATTCTGTAGTCAATCCATGCCATTATTAAACTTTTCCGCCTTGTTTTTAATTCTTCAAGAATGTTCTGATGTAAATATAGTAGGACATTTGTTCATTTTGTTCCCTGGCGGCATCCTTTTTGTTCTTCCGGAATTAGTCTGCGGCAATCAAGTGAGTAGTAGATTTCTTCTTTTATCTGCGCGGTCAGTATTTTCTACATCATAGGTAGACATATTTTTGGCCTATAGTTGCTGGGGATCGTTCCTTTTTTGGGGTCTGTCTGGATCAGGGTAGTTTTTTCTTTTTTTTATCCAATTTATTATTATTATCATTATTATTATTATTATTATTATTATTATTTCACTCCTAGTGGGTTTTTCACACCAACGTTAGCTGATGGTATTTCACTGGAGTCTGAGTAACAATGAGTCTCCTCAGGTGTCCAAGACTCTTCTAAGTATTCTAGCTGATCTCAACAATGCTGTTGTCTGAGTGATCTCAATTCTTCCTCTGATTTCCAGGTCCTCTTGTTTGTTTTCTAACCTTTTGGGGCCATCCCAAGTGCACTAACCACAAGTGGTATCACTTTCACCCTCATGTTCCACAGTTTTTCCAATTCTCTACCAAGGTCTTGGTATTTGACCAGTTCTCTTTTTCTTTTTTTTATCAATACTAGGTCTTGTCTGCTGGTTGGGATAAGGTGAACCGTCTGTATCTCAAAGTTCCAAAGAATTTTATGTTTCATTCTCAAGAACCGATTCTGGTTTATGCATATACCATTTAATAGCATGGTGATTATTATTATTATTATTATTATTATTATTATTATCGAATTTTCCACACCTGTCGTAGTTGATGGTTCACTGAAGACTGGGTGACAGCAAGTCTCCACCGGTCTCCAGGACTCTTCGGACTATTCTAGCCGATCTTTATAGTGCTGTAGTTTGGATGGTCTCGATTTTTCCTCTGATTTCCAATTCACCCAATTTTTTTCCAAACCTTTAGGACCGTTCCAAGGGCACCAGTTACAATTAGTACAACTTTCACCTTCATGTTCCACAGTTTTGTCAGTTCTCTGGCAAGGTCCAAATTTGTCTATCTTTTCGATTTCTTTCATTTTCACTCGGTGGTCGGCCGGGACGGCAAAATCCACGAGATGACAGGTTCTCTTCTTCTTGTCAATCAATACTAGGTCTGGTCTCCTGGTCGGTATTAGGTGATCCGTCTGTACCTCGAAGTCTCAGAGAATTGTATACGCTTCATTCTCCAGGACAGGTCCAGGTTTGTGCATATACTATTTAGTTGTCACTCCTTGCGAATTTTTCACTGGTGGTCATTCATGGAGTCTGAGTGACAACAAGTCTCATCGGGTCTCGAGGACTCTTCTGAGTATTCTGGTCGATCTTAATAATTGCTGGTTTTTGTATGGTTTCGATTATGTCCAGTTTCTCCAATCTTTGTCCCAACCCTTGGTGACCACTCCAAGAACACCAAATACAATTGGTAATACCTTTACCGTCATGTTCGATCATTTTTTAGTTTTCTGGAAAGAGTATCGAAAACGTTGTTACTTGATCATATGATTAATATAATAGACAAACATCCATTTACTATTTGGTTTATTAATAGTGTTAATAATTTAAGACGGTCGTCTCCGTGAGTTTCTTAACCGGCTTTCATAGTGAAGCAGAAACTCCTTGCATCTCGTAAAAGAAAATATTGAAGCCCCTATAAAAGTGTTTCTAACGCATTACTCCATAAAACACAAAACGTAATTAGGAACAAGAGTATTATTAATTATTCTTATTTTTCTTCTTCGAAATCTTTTCCCTCCTTCAAGTTCACATTATGTCTTCACCTCATTTACCCTCATCTCTTCCTCTCTCAGTTACTTTCTCTTTTCTCTTCTCTTCCTTGACTCCTACTCCGCCTTACCCTCATCTTCCAATTTGGCATTAAATAACCTACGAAGGTTTGTTATGCCATTAAACAAAGAAACATAGAATTACTCTTATTCTCAAAAATCTCCCTCTTTCGACTTCACCCTCTTTTTTTTCACTTCTAACTCTCTGAGTCACTTTGTCTTTATCCACCTGCTATTTCCTCTTCTCTTCCCCCCCTCCATCTCCTCTCATCCGCCCCACTTCTCCCTCTCCTCTATCCCCCTCCTGACCCTCATCGACCAATTACCAATCTCTGCTTCCTTTTTTTTCCCACCAAATCACATTTTTTGCCATTCTCACCTTAATAGTATTCTTTTAGAAGCAGGTTCTTGAAACGGAGAGACAAAAACACACAAAAAAGACAAACAAACAGAAAACTACTGAATAGTTTACAGGTGATTGCTAATGAATGACAAAAAAACCCCAAAAAACACTATTCATCGTGGCAGGTGATGTGTTTGTATATCATAAATTAATCAGAGAACAGCTCTGCAGGAGCCGTACTCGAGCTCTTAAATAAATCGTTAGCCTCCCGCAAGACTGTCAGTGGTGTGTTCAAGCAACACCTGGAGTATTGTATCGTCGAAACGCTGCCCGACCCGTATTCGTCACTTCGTCACTCGACTCTCCTTCCTGCCTGGGGGTCCCATAACCACAATTCTCGGAGACACCCCGTACATAAAACAAAAAAAGTGACAGAAGAAGGAACATATACATCCAATGAATATCGGCGTGAATCGTTTATATCAAGTACATTTGGATTTCGTCAAAATTGGATAGGGGAGATAGGTTCCAAGAACCCATCCCTGACCGCGGATGGTGAAGTCCATGGATAATACAAAAACATATATACAACGTACTGTGTATTGTCGAATAATTAACCATTCGTGTAATGGGCGACCCCTAATGTTAAGCCACAAAAAGGTGTTTTTTTTATCTTATACTAGCAGGACCTGTGGATATACAAGTGTATGATAATTTAATTATTACAACGTTTGATATATTTACTTAAGAGCTATTGCAAAATAGTTATATTTTTGCATTTCATCTTGGACGAAATTATTATAGGGCTGGTTTAGCTCAGTCGGTAATACAACTGCATGTTTTAACACAAAAATATCATAAAATGTGTTCTTAATAACAATTAAGTTAATTTCAAATAATGCGCAAGCACAATTAAGAATACATTTTATGATTTCGTGTTAAAATATGCAGTTGTATTGATTCGAACAAATTCGTATTTTCAGTGTAGATTTACAGTGAAATGAAAATGTTCAACCAAAACAAACGGCTTCCTCAAAGTGAAACATACAAGGGGTTACTCTCATTTATGTAGCTAATGTTCAGATTACCCGAGAAGAAAGTCTTCTGTCGTTAATCATGAGCAAAATAACAACACAATACGTCTTAGATCATATCCAAAATAACAGAAGAATTCAACCACCGACCCAGAGATAGACAGATTCAGCCCAAGCTAAGATGAAAGATAGCAAGATTGAAGAAACAGAAGCTAAGTATCCAAGCGAAGAAGATAAGTGTACCTGTGTACAACCACAGGTATACAGGTATACCCAGAACTATCGAACAAATACAAGATAAGTACGCGTCAATTTTAGTATGGTGTACAAAACAATTTATTGCAATTTCCCCTGAAATACAAGAAAAGAAAAAGTAAAATGGAATTCATAGAAAGTGTTACGATTCGTGTGGCCATTTTAGGCTGTAGGTGAAAGCAGTTTTACAATGGAGATCCCTTGTAGCATAAAGTTTTATCCTTTCTTGATGAAGAAAGATGTAGTATCAGTTTTAATCCTTGTCAGCTGATCCGTGTTAAAGGATTATATAAACCTTGTCAGTTGGTCCGTGTTAAAGAATCCTATAATCCTTATCCGTTTGTCTGTACATCCCACGAGCAATTGAGCGACAATTTATCAACGCCTTTAAATAGTAAATCAAATACAAATTTTAGCGTTTGAAGTTTGGAAGAGTTTATAAATTCAAGTTGTGATCTTCAGCACACCTTATATAGAAAAATAATCCTACAGAAACTGCACAAGGGTAAAAAGGAAATTTACCAAAAGTAAACAGCAATTACAGAAAATTCACCTGTTGGAATATTTTGATATATAAGGTATGCTACAATACACCACTTAAATTTATAGACGGAGCCAGGTCACGTGTTTTAAACCTCAGCCAATCAACAGCGCGAATGCTTGGCTGGTTGATTACTTAATCACTGATACTCAGAGGCGTCCATTTGCAATCATTGACGAAGGAACAACCAAAGGATTCTTTACCAAGGATTTCCGCTGGACAAGTGATCTTGCATGAAACCTAAAGGATGACTCATAAAATTGTAACATCACCTTCTTACATTTTGTACTTATTCACATATTCCATTTATTATGTGTATTCATTTTTGTTGGGAAAATAGCGACCTATCAGCTGTATTGCTTGGAGACATCATAACTGGTGGAAATCTCACCCCCTCTTCATTTTACTTTAGTCCCGCTGTGTTTCTACTCCATGACGTAAAAGCCTTTTTGAGTCATTGAGTTCAAAGTAAAGTCGTCGGGGTGGCCTAAAGTCGGTATCAGCCAATCAGCAAGGGAGCCAATCCCTTTTTCACTAGCGCTAGACCAAGGAGATTGTTTTTGCATCTGAGGTGGAGAGCCACACCAACCATCAGCTCCTTACTTTACCGCACAGATACCTGTGCTACTCATACGCTGAGTTGGTGAGGGCCGGTATCGAACTAGGAACAGTGTGGTTTCTAGCCGAGCGCTCTACTAACTGAGCTAACCCGGTCCTTGGTTTAAAGTAACTAAGGATAATCATTTGTAAACACTCATTGCTTAACCATTCTTAATATAAATGATTGTAAAATGTTGGTGGAGGGGATTTAACCATTAGCGTAATGGCTAACGTTGTCACAAAGTTCGAACTCCAATTCCGCTATAACGTTCACTTTCGGGCTAATGCCCATCTCCCCAGCTATGGTTAAAATAGTACCACTACTTCAACAAGGATGGATTTGGCATCAAATAAGCCACAAAGATTGATCTGCCATTAAACAAATAAACCAAGCTACATATATATATGATAAAGTAAAAAAAACATGGGGGGGGGGTGTCTCTGTGACAGAGTGACTGATGTGTTGGACTGCGAATTCCTAGTCAGTATTCTTCTACAAGGATGGATTTGCCATTGAAGGGATTGAACTCACGAATGTTGATATGCCATTAAAAGAAACCAAATCAAACCAAACAAAATAAATAATTTACTCAGTTATATATTTTCAAGTATTTCGATATAATAATAATAATAATAATAATAATAATAATAATAATAAATACCATCAGCTAACGCTGATGTGAAAAAACTCTAAAGGAGTGAAAATAATAATGATAGATAAGACGCAGCAGAATAGGTAGAGCAGAATGTGTGCGGACAGAAACGAAACAGTTAATTATATAATAAGCGAATGCAGCAAACTAGCACAAAGAGAGTACAAGACTATGCACGACTCGGTGGGAAAGGGAATCTACTGGGAATTGTGTTAGAAATTCAATTTTCACCATACAACTAAAGGGTATATGCACAAACATGAAACGAGACGCATAAACTTCTCTGGGACTTCGAGGTACAGACGGATCACCTAATCCCGGCCAGGTGATCGGACCTAGAATTGATCGACAATAAGAAGAGAACCTGTCATCTCGTGGATTTTGCCGTCCCGGCCGACCACCGAGTGAAAATGAAAGAAATCGAAAAGATAGACAAATACTTGGACCTTGCCAGAGAACTGAGAAAACTGTGGAACATGAAGGTGAAGGTCGTACTAATTGTAATTGGTGTCCTTGAAACTGTCCCTAAAGCTCTGGAAAATAATTTGGGTGAATTGGAAATCAGAAGAAGAATCGAGGGCATCCAAAATACAGCACTGTTAAGATCGGCTAGAATAGTCCGTAGAGTGCTGGAGATTTGAGAAGACTCGCTGCCACTCAGCCTCCAGTGAACCATCGGCTACGACAGCTGTGAAAACCTCCATAATAACAATAATAATAATTTGTATTCGGTTTTATGGTTTCAAGTATTTTATCCAAATTTAGGTGATAATCTTTTGTAAACAATTATGCCTTCAAGTAACACGAATTACCCATAGTTGTATGGTTTTAAGTATTCCTATCTAGCACTAATTTGCAAACTTGAAACCATATATCTGTGGGAAAATCATATTACTTGAAGCTATAATTGCTTATAAAGTAATTATTATTATTATTATTATTATTATTATTATTATTATTATTATTATTATTTTTATTATTATTGTTGTTGTTGTTGTTATTTATTATTATTATTATTTACTTGAAATTACATGATTGATCGAAATAGTTCGAACCATATACCTATGCGAATTATATATATATATATATATATATATATATATATATATATATATATAAACAAGGTTTGTTTGGAATGGCTTTTTGCCGATAATTTTTTGGAGAATAAGTGTTTAATTGGAGTCGTACCTAATTTTGAAAATTAATTAATTAATAATGAATTAGGCGGGAATACCTATTAAATGTATGGCTAAACAAATCGAGAAAAATCAATCTCTCTGTATGTACATTTCGGCCTATTAGGCCTCATCAGCAGAGCTATAGATCGGAAGACCGCCTGTGCGTGATTTGAAACCGGACTGCCAAGCTGACAGGCCGATCCCATAACCCCAACACCAAACGAACTTCTTAGATTTTTATGATTTGTTTAGAGTAGGTTAACATTCCTCTTCTAGTGACTTTTATTACACGACGATGTGGTAAGTTGTAAACAAGGTTTGTTTAGAATGGCTTTTTGCCGATAATTTTTTTGGAGAATAAGTGTTTAATTGGAGTCGTACCTAATTTTGAAAATTAATTAATTAATAATGAATTAGGCGGGAATACCTATTAAATGTATGGCTAAACAATCGAAAAAAATCAATCTCTGTATGTACATTTCGGCCTATTAGGCCTCATCAGCAGAGCTATAGATCGGAAGACCGCCCTGTGCGTGATTTGAAACCGGACTGCCAAGCTGACAGGCCGATCCCATAACCCCAACACCAAACGAACTTCTTAGATTTTTATGATTTGTTTAGAGTAGGTTAACATTCCTCTTCTAGTGACTTTTATTACACGACGATGTGGTAAGTTGTAAACAAGGTTTGTTTAGAATGGCTTTTTGCCGATAATTTTTTGGAGAATAAGTGTTTAATTGGAGTCGTACCTAATTTTGAAAATTAATTAATTAATAATGAATTAGGCGGGAATACCTATTAAATGTATGGCTAAACAAATCGAGAAAAATCAATCTCTGTATGTACATTTCGGCCTATTAGGCCTCATCAGCAGATATATATATATAAGTAAAGAAATAACAAAAGACTTAGAGATTTTGAATTATAGTCTATTTCGCATCTGATGAGTCGGAAGAGTTAGACACTTTGTCTAAGCTCCCTGAAATAGACTATAATGCAAAATCTCTAAGTCTTTTGTTATTTCTTTATTTATAAATTTGCTCTGTGACTCTAACATTAAGAGCACACATTGAGCTCTCAAACTGCGACAGGTTTTTAAAAAAACTCTTGTGTCGTAAGGAAGATTTCTTCTCTGGACTTTTGGATTATATATATATATATATATATATATATATATATATATATATATATAATTCTTTACATTTTTTTGAATTAAAAAAAAAAATTCTGAATTGGAAACTTAACTAGAGATAAAACGATATAAAGGTAAAATCTTTGTGCATAATCTGGAAGAGCCAAATTGAATTTGTGTCTATTTTTAAGTTAAAATAATCAAAGATCATTTGATGATCCCTATTCCATAGATAGATAAGATAGATAGTAATTAACAGACTGATAAATAGATAGATAGTTATTATCAGATATAGTTAAATAGATATTAACAGATAGATAGATAGATAGATAGATAGATAGTGGAGAAATGTAGAACAAACACGGAATGTTACAATGAATGGAAATTTATTATTCGTAGTGTCGATGTTCGAACATCTCAGTTTATAAAGAAACCTTTTTCAGGACAATATGAAACTAGAAAAAAAAAACATTTATGTTGTTAAAATATGATGGATGTTTTGAAAGTTCGTTGATTAGCGTCCATAATTGAATGTTAATGACGTGATTGGTACATGCGAAAGCGAAAATGAAAATTTCCTTGTTTTACTCCCATAGATAGAAAGGTAGATATGAACAGGAATTGATAGATAGATATATAGATAGATATGAACAGGCATTGATAGATAGCTATTTCGATAGATAGAACAGATGAATAGATAGATAGATAGATAGATAGATATGAACAGGCATCGATAGATAGCTATTTCGATAGATAGAACAGATGAATAGATAGATAGATAGATAGATAGATATGAACAGGCATCGATAGCTAGCTAGCTAGCTATATAGATAGATAGAACAGATGAATAGATAGATAGATAAATATCAACAGATATAGAGAAATAGATATAAACAGATATAGATAGGTACATAGATAGATAGATAGATAGATAAATATGAATATGCATAGCTAGCTAGCTAGCTAGCTATATAGATAGATAGATAGATAGATAGACAGAAAATACATGAATAGATAGGTAGATAAATAGATAGATATGAACGTAGATAAATAGATAGTGGGTTTGTGTGTGTGTGTGTGTGTGTGTGTGTGCGAGAGAGAGAGAGAGAGAGAGAGAGAGAGAGAGAGAGAGAGAATGTGTGTGTGTGTGTGTGTGTAAGAGAGAGAGACATAGAGAGAGTGTGTGTGTGTGTGAGAGAGAGAGAGAGAGGGAGAGAGAGAGAGTGTTGTGTGTGTGTGTGAGAGAGAGAGAGAGAGTGTGTCTGTGGTGTGTGAGAGAGAGAGAGGGGAGAGAAAGAGAGAGTGTGTGTGTGTGTGTGTGTGTGTGTGTGAGAGAGAGAGAGAGAGAGAGAGAGAGAGAGAGAGAGGAGAAGAGAGGAGAGAGAGAGAGAGAGAGAGAGAGAGAGAAGCGGATTGTAAAGCCAGTAAATAACATAACTCGCCTTGATTTATTTTATTTTATGATATTTTATTTTTATTTTTTTACTTTTTGGGATAAAGAACAACGTATTGTTGTCCTCTTACTATTCCATTGCTTGTGTTGCTAGTCAACCCATTGTGGTACGTAACCTCAAATGTTTCTATTCTCTCTCAAACAGCTGTTTACCCACAACTTAGTCAAAAAAGAAAAAAAGAAACGAATCTTTAAGTGTGCTCAGAACTTGTTTTCGTTTTGTTTTTGTTATTTAAAGGAAGTAGAGTTGATATCTTTCGAGTTGGTCTTCCCTAACAACGACAAATTGGCCAACTCTAGAAACGAAAGAAGCACACATAGAATATCGTCAACAAAAGGCAAACTCTTTTGGCCAGTGTCTGACCAGTAAAAAACCTTAGACGCCTGCACAGTCGAAAAGAGGGCCAAAAATCGTTCATCTTCCCGCATGGGACACTCCACAGCTCGCAATAATTACGTAACGGGAATAGCCACAATGCTTTCCTGGATAAACGCTCGATTTTCTTTATTATTTAATTTGCTCAAGGGTATTTTCTCTCGGTACTTGTGTGCTGGGTCATGACCCCACACTTTAGAATGCAGACAGCAGGCCGGGTGGGAAAATGCAAAGAAGTGTCACGTTTGATACACAAATCACCCGAAACTTTACTCATCTGCCATTCTTAGCCACACTTAGTTCCAGGAAGCCGATTATTATTCAAGATTATTCGTGAAATGTAAATTTAAAATAAAAGATCTTACACACGTTTAGATGCTGCCTTTGTTAGTTAGTTAGTTAGATAGACAGAAAAATGAGATTGATAAATATGAAGAGAATGAGGTATTTATATATATATATATATATATATATATAAAGAAGAGAGAGAGAGAGAGAGAGAGAGAGAGAGAGAGAGAGAGAGAGAGAGAGAGAGAGAGAGAGAGATAGATAGCTCGATATATATATATATATATATATATATTTATATATATATAAACAGACTGAGATAGGTTTCTTTTCTTTGTTTAATGGCATATCAACATTCGTGGGTTATTTAATCCCAAAGCCTTCCTTGTAAAAAAAAAAGCAGTAGAGATAATGTTTAACTCATAGGGAAATATGACGGTGTTCATACTTTTTTCAAGGGCAATAGTCCGAAAGTGAACGCAATAGCGCGACTAAATTTCAAATTCGCTAACTACGATGTCACAATTCCCCAAGACCGAGCTAGCTAGATAGCTAGAGAGTCTTGGCATTAATCAACTCGTATATATATATATATATATATATATATATATATATATATATATTACAAAGGTACCGATAAATAACCTACTTTAAGAAAAAAGAGTTATATGTAATGAATTAATGAAGAAATTGATTAATTAAAGAAACCTGCGGAAGTGAATAATACAAATATAGACGTTAAAAATAATTTTGCAATAAAGATGAACGCTAGATAATTGATTGCATCATTCAAAAGGAAAATATCAAACACTTTTGCTGTCAAATGTCAAACGTGACTGCTGACGTGAAAACATTTGTGGTTATAACCCTGACTTAATCGGTTAATATTTGTATCGACCGTCAATGATGAGATTAACCCGATATTCTCTTCCCCGGTGAGCCATCTTCTTTATCATATGTTCACACACACACACACACACACACACACACACACACACACACACACACACAGGTATATATATATATAGTCATCCACAGACTCCGTGTTTTAACGTTTTACATCTATTCAGTGTGGCTAGACTTAGCAACTACTTCTACCAAGGAGCGAAACAGAACTGATTTTTCATCAGTCCGATTCCTTAACCCCTCAGCGATTAGCAGCTGTCAGTAAGAAGAAGTTTTAACTGATAGATAAATACATAGGTATATATGTTACGATGACTAGACAGCTCAAATCTGTAAAATAAGAGAGCCTTGCTGATTCTAACGGTGAAAGTCAGTTAGTCCCTTCCAGAAAGCTCTACTGGGTTTTGGGAGAACATTATATATATATATATATAATATATATATATATATATATATATATATATATATATATTAATGGAAAAAATGAATGAAATGAATGGAATAAAAATAGAATAAAATGAATGGAATAAATGAAAAAATCCTTTCCAAAGGACCTCTCTTAAAAGAAAAAAAAATTAAGAGAGGTCCCTAATGGAAAAGCCTTCTTTATTTTTACTGGACTCTTTATTGAAGCATTGAATTAATATAATTATTATACAAGATATTGAAAAGGATAAAATATGTGTCTTACCTTTGTGAGGTTCTGTTGAGAAATGATTCAAATTTCTTTTATTCTATCTAATGTTGTCTGTTCTACTTCCGGTAAAAATTGCAACAATGTATACTTTTGAATTTAAGATTATTTTATTGATTCCATTCATTTTCATTCCATTCATTCATTTATTTCCATTAACTAACTAACTAACTAACTATATATATATATATATATATATATATATATATATATATATATATATATATATACTAGCAAATATATGCACCCTCCGGGTGCAAGTATTTAAGTTTTAATATAATAAAATATCATATTAAATTAGAAAGGCTAATGAAACTGAATAAGAATGCAGATAAAAATATTTGGAACAGAGGGGGTATGATTGAAAAATAGAACAACTTTGAAACTAACTCTTCCATCATTTTCCATTACTCCCGTCTTTCATCGGTAAATTTTTCTAATTTAACTATTTAGTTAAAATAGGAAGTAAGGAATAAAATTACAGTTATTTCTTCTTGTTAATGGATTTCGTTTAAGATTTATCCCCGAGAATTTTGCCCATATTCAATAAGATAAAACCAAACAATTAGAAATCAATAATACTAAGCATATATTTATTAAATTCAATTTTTTTAAAGATCAATATACAAATTAGCCTTCCCATTCATACTATAAACCGCTATTTTGTTGTATATATAAATACAACTGCATGTTATTTCTATGTAGATATGGTCAACAGTATTGATAATGTAAAACAATTTTATTAATAATTGAGGTTTAAATAGAAATAAAATCATGGAAAATGTGACGTAAATAACAAAGGAAATTGTGACTTGAGTAGTAATATAGTTTCGGTTACAGACAGAAAAACACACAATCTACATTATAATAAGATATATATATAATATATATATATATATATATATATATATTGATCAATATATCTATATTGATGACTGAATAATGATGTTATGAATTTATAGAAATAAGATACTTTTAGTCAAAAAAGGGCGTGAAACTTTTGGCATCAACCTAATGTACTCATGTGAATGTTTCTGAACTTTTGTGCTTGATGGCACTCAATGAGACAATCTATCAGATGAAGGCAAATGACTGACATTCGTGTCATTAAGAGATCCTAACGCGCCTTAATCATGAAATAAAGCATCGATGGGAACGAGGCCAAAGTAATGTTAATAAAAAAAAACATTCACTTTTTTTCTACTTGGCAACTCTGCAAAGGCAAATGAATTGCTTCACGATAACTGGTTATTCGTTAAAAGTCCTTATCATCAACCGCAGAACTAAAGCAACGAGCTTTTTTTCTCTTCGATATAAATGGATATAAAAAGGGTATAAAAGGTTATAAATTCAGCAAAGGTATGAATCATAAATTATCAGCCATTGTCTTCTTTCACAATGACAACTACTATATTACACAATTTTTAAACACTAGAGAAACATTTTTTTTTAAATATAACTTTTTGTGAGTGCATTATGTAATAAACATTACATAATGCACTCACAAAAAGTTATATTTAAAAAAAATGTTTCTCTAGTGTTTGAAAATTGTGTAATATAGTAGTTGTCATTGTGAAAGAAGACAATGGCTGATAATTTATGATTCATACCTTTGCTGAATTTATAACCTTTTATACCCTTTTTATATCCATTTATATCGGAGGAAAGAAGAGAAAAAAAGCTCGTTGCTTTAGTTCTGCGGTTGATGATAAGGACTTTTAACGAATAACCAGTTATCGTGAAGCAATTCATTTGCCTTTGCAGAGTTGCCAAGTAGAAAAAAAGTGAATGTGTCGTTGAAGAAGATGAACTCGGCGATCCCAGTTCAAATCCCTGAATTTTTTATCACCCTATATATATACACAGCAAGGTGACTGCGGTAATGGTTACCATCGTAGGAAATGGACACGGTGATCTGAGTTGACTGGACTTACATTTCGCATAGCGCTAATACTCTTGTGAAAGGTACAAATCAAACTTTCCTCCCGCCAGCTATGGGTAAATAATAGGACATATTGAGCTCTTTAACCTTGGTTAGGCAACCAGTTTAGGAGAAGAAAAACTCTGGATTCAAACCTGTTATATTGCGTTTTAGAAATTGATTTTCTGTCACGTCTTGTTCATGCAGAGGGGTTGAGTAAGTACATATAAGTCAGAAAAAGCCTCTTATCTGTCTGACAAATAAAACTAAACACAAGTGGTTGGTTGGTTGGTTGGTTTTACGGTACATCAACCTGTTATATATCAATATGTTGCATACCCGACATCGGGTATATAAACGGTGAGAGTATATCTCGCGCGTGTATGTGTGTGTGTGTGTGGCGTGTGTGTGTGTGTGTGTGTGTGTGAGAGAGAGAGAGAGAGAGAGAGAGAGAGAGAGAGAGAGAGAGAGAGAGAGAGAGAGAGAGGGGGTGGTGGTCTTATTTGATCATTTAATTTCTGTTTACTGCTTCTGCTGATTCTTCTAACTTATCGTCTGCCATGTTCTTGTCTAGTTGAGTTTCCTTCTCCTGTTCTTCAATCTTCTTGCTGATTCTTCTACTGGGCTTCTTTGGGCTGATCTTTGTTTTTAGATTTAATAATCAACAAGACTTTACGTTTTCTTGATCAAGTTTTTATTACTTATCTAACCCATAATTACATTCCGGGTGGAGGAAGCCACTTCACGGGAGGTGGGAGGGCCAAGATCCTGTATATACTCGAGTATCATCCAATATTATCTGGGACCATTTGTTGACTTTTGTCAATGAAAGTGTTATATAGCCATATTTATCATGACGTATCTTTCGTATAGTGTTGTATAGTAATGTATAACTGCACACCCGTGGTTGTATATAAATATACTTATTTTCTTTGTACTTATCTTGTGTATCTTCTTCCACAATTCTAAATAGATGGCTTCGTCTATCTGTTATTTTCTATCTTCCTATCTGGGCTGCTCTAGGCAGATATATGTTCTTCTTAATCTGGGCTGGATCATCTGTACTTTATACTGGGGCGTCTTATGTTGTTGTGGAGTTTTTAGTTAACAAACACAAGACTTTGCTTTGTTTAGAGCTCTATATTGTTTTATAAAACCCAGATCACATCTAACACGCGTGTGAGAATTTAGTTTTAAAAGACAGATCACCATTGCGACTGTTCTGTTCAGCGCCCATTTAAATCTGACTTTTCTAAACTCTTTCTCACGTTCGCGCTGGTGAACTCGAAGATGAGGTCAACACAGGGTTAAATATGTCAATCATTTTTTCCTGTGTTTTTCCTCGACCGGTGGTTTGAATTACAGCTATACTTATCGTACAAAATCATTAGGCTACCTATAAATTATGGAACAAAAGTATAGAACTACTAGTTGACCTAGACCTATCTGTAGCTAACTATTAACATATAAAAAGTTTGTGTCTCGCGTATTGTGTGACTTCCTAATATTATTCTCAACGTTAAGTCTGGGAAAGTTGCATAAAATGCGAGTATATATGGAATATATAAGTCAAAGTAAAGTAGACAGAATGGCCTATTGTCGGTATCAGCCGGACAGCGAAGTAGTCTAACCCTTTTACGCTAGCGCTAGACAAGGGAGATTGTTTCTGCATCTGCGGTGGAGTGCCACACTTATCATCAGATCCCCACTTTACCGCACAGATACAAGCAGTGCTACTCATACGCTGAGTTGGCGAAGATCGGTATTGAATCCAGAACCTTATGGTTCTGAACCAGGTTACAGTAGATTTTAAAATAACCGTTGAGGAAAAGTGATTGCCACTTTCTGACATGTTTTGACCTACGCTACCAGTTTTCGAGCGTGAACTGTAAAACAATCAGTCTTTAGGTAACTGTTGAGCGAGACAGACCGCAATGGTGGCTCTCGTTCAATTGGCCCAAATTCTCACACGCGTGTTTGGGATCTGGAATTCGAAGTAACGATAATATATATATATGAAATAAAAAAAGCAAAGTCTTGTGTCGTTACTAAGAACAAACAATGGAAGCGCGTGGTGTAATGGCTAAAGTCTTAGGAAATGGATTCGTTGACCCGAGTTCAAATCCTAGACGAGGCTGTCGACATTTCACATAGCGCTAATATCCTTGGAAAAGATATGCATCCACCTGCTCGCCCTCCAGCTATGGGTAAATAGCAGAGCAGACTGGGTTCTTTAACCTTGATTAGGAAACCAGTCTAGTAGAAGGAAAACTCGGAATTCAAACCTGTTAAACGCGTAAAAAATAATATTGTGTCACATCCTGCTTATGTGGAGGGGTTGGTAAATATGTACTAAGAACAAACAAACAGCACAAGACGTCTCAGATAGATCTCGAATAGCAGAAGATCTAGCTAAAGCCTAGACCACCAAGAGATAAATAGACCAACCAGATAGCAGAGGATCGACAGATAGACAGACCAGCCCATATTAAGATGGAAGAAATATTGTTACAATTTATGTAGTAGCATAAATTGTTGACAGACCCTGTAGCTGAATATGGGGGCTGTTTGCTTTGAAATCAGAGAGTGGAAATTTACCAGTAACGGTTATAGGTCTTTGATCCCTGGAGAACACATCACGAGAAACACATGACTAGATTTAGATTTTAGTTTTCAATCGGACTTTGAAGTAGAGTGAACGTGCTTCTCTCTGCTGAAGTTGAACCTCACCCGCGCGGCGAATAAGAATGGGCTAAATAAAATCTTGGTCAAGAAATAAAAATCTTGTAGTTCATTTAATTAATTACAATAACTAGAGTTAGCCCAGAAGAAGCCCTTAGAGACAGCAACTAGAAGACGACAAGATGACAGCTAGACAAGAAGTTAGTAGAAGCAATAAAGCAGAAATGAAGCAAAAAGTAAGTCTCTAATCTCTGTCTCTGTCTGTCTGTCTGTCTGTCTGTCTCTCTCTCACCAGAGTTTCCTCTCTCGATTAAGTAAAGAAGACAAATACACCTGTGTGCAACCACGGGTATACAGGTGTACTCTATTATACTACACGGTTTGTAAGATGCGACGCAAGATAACTATGCTATGCATACCTTTTCAATCTAGAAGAACGACACGAAATAATCTCTCTATTCATCTCCTTGTGGTCTTGTCTCATATTAAGGCCAGTCTTGTAAATTTGATGTTTTATATTACACCGGTTTGTCACGCAAAGGATATAATATAAACTAGTTGTGTAACAGTCAATAATCTATTGTTATGATAGTAATAGAAAAACGTAAGACAACTCGTTGTTTTGAGGTTAAGAGACCCCCCACACACTTTGAATTCGATCGGAGATTTAAAAAAAAGAAAAACCGAAATTAAGCAGCGATGAACCTGTATATACTTGAGTATCATCCAATACTATCTGGGACAATTTTGTTGACCTTTGCTGTTGAAAGTGTTATATAGCAATACTTATCGTGACGTATCTTTCGTATAGTGTAGTATAGTAATGTATACCTGTGGATGTATAATGATATATCTATTTTATTTATACTTACCTTAGATTGGCGACCATTTAAGCAACAGCAGGTACTGTAAGTAAACCGAATATCAAAATGACTTGATTCGGAATTAAATAACCCGAAAAGGGTTGATATGCCGTAAAACAAAACAACCAATCAACCAAATCATTTGAACAAATGACTGATAATATTTTCTAATTTCAAAATTGATTGGCTACGCCCGACAGATTTGTAATGTTTCTGTTTTGTTGAAACATCTCAGCAATAGGATGATTGAATAACAGGAACCGCAAAGAGATGTAGCTATAATTACAATTCAGGGAAATTAAAAAAAAAGCCTCTAGGGTTGTATACACCTCTTCAGAGGCATACATTTCCCCCAGTAGAGATACCTGCTGGCCGTGGGTGGAAACCCTTGATGCTTAAGGATGGAATTCTGGTGCCTGAGTAGGAAAACGAGTATTAATATATAGATTGTATCTCAAAACGCACCAAAATAATTCGCAGAATTAGAAGCAAAGCAGAATTAAAAAAAACAAAAAACAGAGAGAGTAACTCCAACTACTCGTCTAGCCAAAGTAAGGGCCAAAGTGGAGTGTTGCATGTCATGGACAGCTCAGCCACCATGATTCCGTCTTAACCGTCACGGGTCGATACCCAGGGCCAACAGATAGTCCCATCCAGAGGTGCAATTGGTGTATTCTACAACCCCAGACGACAGGGCTACTCTTCTATATGTGTGTCTCTCTCTAACAAAAGAACTCATTGTTTATATATCCACAACATGGATATATGGGTATATAACACCCAACAGGAATGAATTAAAAAAATGTCTTCGGTATAAAAGAACCTAACTGCCGTAAAATTCAACTAACCAACCAACCTGAAAAATGAAAAATGAAAAAAAAAAAATATCAGTCTCCTTATTTTCTTGACAGACTCTCCAAAATATCTTTTTCTTTCCTTAAGATGGTAACTTTCACCTTTTCACCGAAGAAAAGCAATTTTCGGTTTCTTTTTGGCATATTCCAAGCGCTAAGTGTATGGTGTCTACTGGTGTTCTTGGAATATACCCCCTACGGATAAAGTTGGACCACTGTAATGTAAACCTTTTAGATATACATAATCATACATTTTCTTTCTTTGGGCGAAGTGACTACTTCTGTCTGATATTCGATATTTGTATATTTTTTGGCCTTTTTTTTCATTCTTCCGCATTATCGTTTTGTCCATAAAAGTTAGAGAGGCTTTTTATTCAAATATATTTCAACAATGCGACAAAACGCCATCCCATTACTAAAAGATTTTTTTTTACCTTCGGTAATGTCTTATCGAAATAGCGTGTGGTTGAATGTGCGAAGTTTGTTCAAAATAAACCGAGACTCAAGCTGTATATACCAAGACAGAAATGAACAATGAATGAAACGTTCATTTTTTCAAAATAATAATAGGTATGTTCAAAAAAGGCAGAGGGATTAGGTAAATATATATGTAGCGAAAGGGGAGACTTATCTCGTGGAGCAAATCGGGTGCGAACCTGTCTCACGTGCAGGATGAGTGGAAACAAACAATATGCCTGTCTTGGCACTTCAATTTAAATACGTGTGATCTCAAAGCAGCCATGGCGATAGTAAATATGCACATATGTAAATTTCTCTTAGATCACCATTCATAAAAACGAGACACAATTGAGAAGTGGAGGAGATGCTTCGAAGCGGTGGATGAGTCGTGTACGGAGAATTGCTAGAAGATTGTTGCAGGACGAGAAAGTCTGCAGTTGGGAGAAAGAAATTAGTGGAATCAATTTCACAACCTATAATATATATATATATATATATATATATATATATATATATGATTGTTTCGACTATATTTTTCAAATTTCTCTTATGGCAAACACCCATTTTTATTATATGGATGCTAGAAGGCGGTTTCTGGGAGTCGACCACCAGTTTATTAACGCGTTAATCGGATCTTGTGTTCAACTGACATGGGGGAAGGATGTCAGTAAATACTTACCAATGTATGTATCTACCCAACCCCTCTGCCAAAGGCAGGTTGTGACACAAGGTCAATTTTGTCACGTTTAAAATTTCTTTATAGTTAAATATGCAGTCTTTACTTAGTTGTGACACAAGTGCAGAAATATGAGGCACTCAGTGAGAATCGAAATCATGAACAAATGTTTGTTAGCCTCCTCCACCTTCTCCTCATCCTCACTAACCATTACATCACAAGTCGGTAAAGCATCCTCCTCGGAACCACAAGGTTTCGGGTTTGGTGCCAGACCTCGCACAGCTTGGATCTGTGCGGTAAAGTGTAGAGCTGATAGTAGGTGTGGTGCTACAATTCAGATGCGAAAACAATCACTGTTCAAGCACTAGTGAACTGAGGATAGACTCCCTCGCTGCCCGGCTGATACCACCAAGGAGCTATCCGGCCGACTTTATTTTATGAAGTTATTAAGTCCACCCTGTTGGTGGCTTAAAAATACGCTGTATCCTCTGCCGAGGGGTTAGACGCCCCCTCCCCTAATAGGGGTATCTTGGATATAACATTAAAATGCATCTGAAGATGAAGCACAGTTCTGGATATTTGGATGTGTAAAAGTACCCATTCATTGCCATTACTCCCATGTCCACTCTGACCCGGAGTGGTAATACAGTCCCATCTATGAGTCAAATAGATATGTTTAGAAATTATTTACATTCAATAGGACCATGTGTAAAAACAAAAAGATGAAATAAAAATAGTAAGAAATAACTATTATAAAATGTAAATATTTGTACATAAATTATTAGTCTTGGACACACTTGAAACCATACAATTATTGGTATTATATAGGAATACTTGAAACCATACAAATGATTATATATATATATTATATATTATACTATATATATATATATATATATAATATATATATATATTATATATTATATATTATACATATAATTGGGTAATTCCATATCAAATCATCCAGAAAAAAGTAAAATTGTCACACACCGTCTTCAATTTTTCTGAAATTTTATCCTCGTGGGGACTATGTTAAAATTAGACAATCCCAAAAATTCATTGAACAAAGTCGGAAGTATTGAGCACCTAATGAACTCATCGGCAATAGTTTTCTGGCCTTACATTACAGTCCTGTCGGCTGCGGCTTTAGAATACACCAACTGCACCTCTGCAGAGGGGTAAGATCCCAAATGGGGCCACCTTTTAGCCGTGATGTTTAAGGATGGCTCTTACTTAGGTTAGATGGGCGGTCGGAGGGCCCCTTCAATCAATCGGCTGGTCACGTCAAGCCCTAGTAGCTATATGATTGTCTTGACCCTATTGACCTCATGGCAATCACCAATCCTTTTTATATTATAATATGAAAGTGGTGGTTGAGGGTCTTAGTGTCCCGGATATGACGTTAAACTCTATCTGATGGTGAAGTTCCAATTCTGGAACTCTGGGGTATGTGGAGTACCCCTTCACAATTAATACCAGCTCGATTCTGACCTGGAGTTCCTATTAAGGTTAAAATAGAAAAAGATGAGTTTAAAAAAAAATTGAATACCCATCAAGAATGAATAAAACAAAATGTCTTCGGCATAAAATAACCCCAAAAGACACATAATCTATGTGTCTTTTAGTGGATAAAGGAGTTAGGTTAAGACAGTTCTAAGTGACAGTTATCTCTAGACTGCAGGTTCAATCCTGGTCAGGGGCAGCAGTAACATAGAATAATAATTAACACAGCTTAACACCTGCGCCCCAGCTATGGTTAGCGGAAGGAGAACAGGATACCCCCGTCGTCTGAATAAAGGGTTAGGTTCAAAGTTCCGTGATGGCCCGTGATTACGATAAGAAGGTTCCCGAGTCCGAGAAGGTTTCCGAGTCCGAGAAGAAATACCTGAAGAAGGCCGTAGGGCACATCGGCCGAAATCTTGTACAGATAACAATGAAGATGAGGACAATAGTCCGAATAATACAAATAATACTAACCCAAAAAGGTTTGAGATTCCGTAAAATGCAAGCAAGCAAGCAACTATTACATTACGCGAGGCGCCCACTTTAAGTGTGTAAATAGATATATATAATTTGAGTAGGTTTTTTTTTTTTTTACTGGTAGACGTGTTAATTTTTGTCTCGCGTGTATACGCCTAAACAGACACCTTTGTGCAGTGCTGCCATCTGCAGAGAGAGCACTTGCATTTAGGAAACGTGGTGATCTGTCATGTCAAAAAGCCACTAATTATCACGCGAGGGAAGAGCAAGAGGAGGGGGAGGAGAGAAGGAGAAGGAAAAGAAGAAGAAGAAGCCAATGGCCTGCATGGAAATATGACTTCAGTCAGTAAACAGAGCAAATAGTTCAGCTGTGTTACTTTTCCTTGTTAT
>CM042161.1:29758268-29768268 GCA_023376005.1 Doryteuthis pealeii | reverse complement strand
GGATCACTTGCAAATTATTTGATAGGGAATCTTGAAATAATTTATTAAATATTATTTAGATAGAGATATAATTACATAAAGTCATATACGTTGGCGGATTGGCCTATTGTCGGTATCAACCGGCAGCGAGGGAGTATATCCCTTTTCACTAGCGCTAGATCAGTCGGTAGAGCGTTCGGTTCGGAATCACAAGGTTCTGGGTTCAATACCGGCCTTCGCCAACTCAGCGTATGAGTAGCACAGGGATATGTGCGGTAAAGTGGGAGGCTGATGGTAGGCGTGGAGCTCTACCTCAGACGCAAAAACGATATCCCTGGTCTAGCGCTAATGAAAAGGGGATAGGCCCCCTCGCCTTCGAGCTAATACCGACTTTAGGCCACTCTATCGCCTTTTACTTAGACTAGGGAAAGTATTTTTGTTGAGGTAAATGCGCTACACCTTCTTTCAGCTCGCCACTTTACCGTACAGATCAGATTAACCAATCTGTGCTACTCATACGTTGAGTTGTCCGGAGACCGGTATCGAACTCGGAATCTTACGATTACCTAGCCGGGTTCGATACCGACTGAGCTAAACCAACTTATAAAATATAAGTGACATATTAGGACAGGGGGGGGGGCGGTTCCATGGCATAGAGGTTAAACTTCTGGACCGCGACATTGTAATAAGAGAGTTCGAATTCCAGTCGCTCTATTACGCTTACTTTCGGACTAATACATAGGAAATGTATGAATCCCCTCGTACCTCAACTATGGGTTAATAATGTCACTATTGTTCCACAGGGATTGCTTTGGCACAAAATAACCCCCGAGGTTGATTGAATTTGAAATTGATAATTGTATATGTCAATTATATGCCAAACAAAAAAATATCCGACAATGTCTGTTCAACGCAAACTCTTGTTATTTGTTTTACTCTTTGCTAATTTATTTATAATTCATTTCAGCATTAAGCTTTTCTCACAATTACCCGGAAGATTCTGATGCTACAATATCGAACTATATTTTGTAAAAATAACTCGTTACACAACTTGCTATATATGTTATCCTTGTAACAGGTTCTGTGACAAAATGATTTTGTTTGTTTGTTTGTTTTGTTTTACGGCATATCAACCTCAGTGGGTCATTTAATGCCGATAAAGTTTTGAAATAAATCAATTCTTAATGGATAATACAATTTTTTTATAAATACATTTTTCTATTTAACCCATAGATGGGACCCTAACAGGTACGACCACTCCGGGTCAGAGTGGACCAGGGAGCAATGGTGATGAAGGGGTGCTCCACATTCCCCAAACTGGAACCTCACCATCAGATAGAGTTTAACGTCATTCCCAGGACATGTAGACCCTCAGTCACCGCCTTCTAGCACCCATGTGATAAAAAGGGTTTGGGGCTTGCCATAAGTGCAATAGGGTTGTGTAAATCATATAGGTACTAGGGCTTGACATGACCAGCCGATTGATCGGAGGGGGCCCTCTCCGACCGACCGTCTAGCCCAAGATAGGGCCAAAGTGGAGTATTGCAAGTCATGAACTGCTCATCCACCTGGGTTCTATCCTTAAGCATCACGGGTCGCCACCCACGGCCAACAGGTAGCCCCATTGGGGGAGTCTTACCCCTCTGCAGAGGTACAGTCGGTGCATTCTAACGCCCCACCGACAGGGCGGGTGACAAAATGAATTTTGGAACCACTGCATGAAACAAATTGGTCTAGTAATTTAACTCATTATGTTCACTGCAAATCGTTACGCTTATTTACTACACATGCCCATTTGTTACACACATTACACATGCTCATTCGCTTCTCATGCTACCCTTGTAACAGGTTCTGCGAGTTTTGGAACAACTGCATGACACAAAATATTTGGTTTAGTTACTAGGATTGATTAGGGTTACAGTAACTCATTACGCTAATTCGTTACCCATGTTACTCATACTAATTTCCTTTGTAACAGGTTCTGCGAGTTTTTGAATCACTGCATGACAAAAGAATTGGCCTGGTTCCCGGTAACTCGTTACGCTAATTTGTTACACATGATACACATACTCATTTGCTACACATGCTACTCTTGTAACAGGTTCTGCGAGTTTTTGAACCACCCCACGACACAAAAGATTTTTGTATGATTACTAATATTGATTATGTTTATTAATTAAACATAATCCTGTAGAGAAGCAGGTACTTTGAGTGATGCGGTTACGGAATCAAATAGAAACTTTTTTTGGAAGTAAAGCGGCGCCCAATGTTTGAGAAGAGTTGGTAACATTTTGTTAGTTGGTTCAGAAATGTAAATCCTTTTGATGAATTCTTCGCTGAAGAATTGAACCATTCATTGACTTTGCTCGCAACCAGGCAGCTCTTGATTGTTAATTATTGTCATCAACTAGATGCTGGCCCCTGCTTGCGGCCACGACAACAACGACGATGACAGTAGTAGCCTTTTTGACACCCGCATTATAGTCGAACATACACACTTATCTAAGCCACGCGCGCTCTTGTCTACTCTACTCTTGCTCTGCTGCAAGCATTAAATATGACGTCTCTCTTGCTCCATCCAAAATACTTCACTGGCGGTCTCTTCTCCTCCTCCTCCCCCTCTTCGCCTCCTCCTCCTCCTCCTTTCAATCTTCTCGACATCCTTTTTCTTTTCTTTTTCTTTCTTTTTTCTTTTTTTCTTTCTTTCCTTACTTCTTTCTTTCCTTCTTTCCTTCTTTCTTCCTTTCTATTTTATGAAGAAAACAAATAATTAAAGTTACTTCCTCCTCCTCCTCCTCCTCCTCCTGCCGCTTTCTTCTCTTGCATCAACCCCCTGCTCCCAATCCAACCCCCCTTAACAGTCTCTCAATTCTGCCCCACCCTCCGTACAACATTCTGAAGTGTACAACGGTAAAATAAACCCTTCCCCTAGCATCTCTCTGGCACGTGTGTGCCCTCTTCTCCAACTGCTAAATATCGCACACGCACTAACGCACGCCTCTCTCTCTCTCTCTCTCTCTCTCTCTCTTTCTCTCTCTTAAACACACACACACATACACATATACACACCCATACATACAACAGCACCACACCGTGTCTGTTTTTTCCCCTACAAAATCAGAACCGTCTTGGTCGGCAGCTGCTAGTTCGTTTTTAACAACACAACCGAGCAGTCTGGGAACGAATTCAACGACGAAGGTAAATTCAAAACTCTTAAATCTTTAAATCTAATATTCTATTTCAGATTTACGTTCTTTTCTCAGAGTTATATATATATATATATATATATATATATATATATATATATATATATATATAAACGGCCTCTTAAAAAAAGAAAAAGAAAAAGAATTATGATAGAATCTGTGCAGTTTATGTGGTTTGAACCTGTCTTACACCTTGTTTTTTTTGGGGGGGGGTGTTTAAAAAAAAATCAAATGATAATCTTCTATTTCATTATTAGGTTCGTTTCTCGGGTTAAAAAATGAAAAAAAAAAAAAATGACCCCTCCAAAAAAAAAAAAAAGATATAATAAAATCAGTGCAGCTTATGTGGTTTGAACCTGTCTCAACCCCTTCCACCTTTTTAACTAAATAATTATCTTCTATTTCAGTATTACGTTCTTTTTTCAAGGTTAAAATATTTAATAAAAATGAATCCTGCAGAAAAAAAATATCAGTACAGCTTAGGTGGTTTGAACCTGTTTCACGTGTTGTTGACTTTTTCTTAAATTAAATGATAATCATCTCTAATTTTTGACAACCGAGACACATAACTAATCCGTTGAGAGATTTGCGAATTACATAGAAAATGGAAAATCTAATAATGTGTGAATAATCATAAAGATATTGTTGTTATTATTTCCCTTTTCAATAAAGTTAATAAAGCAGTGAATGTCATTCGGTTTAATCGTACGCACACTTATATACAATGTTTTGGCTTTTTTAATAACTTCCCTTCTTTTTCTATTGGATCAATTAATTCATTTCCTGTGAAGTTATGTTTAACAGAGTTTATCTAACAAAGACTTACTCTATAAAAATGTTCACAAATGAAATTAGGCTTATAGCTCAAGTGCAAATTGTGCTCGTTGAACTTTAAAAACATCAAATTTAGCATCACACACACACACACACACACGCACGCACGCACGCACGCACACACACACACACACACATATATATATATTATTAAAATAGAGATAATGTGTCTGTCTGTATCCGAAACTACATCACCACTGATGTCACAGTTCCCTTGCTTATTTAAGTTATATTATCATTTATTATTGAATAACCCTGAATAAATCTTAATTAGCATCTTATTTGTTGACGATATCTCACCGAAAATCTAATTGATTTTCTTATCAATTATTGTTCACCTTACACACACACAGACACAGACACACACACACACACATATATATATATATATATATATATATATATATATATACATATATATACAGAGAAAGGGATAGGGAGACAAAGTGAGAGATAGATTGATAGATAGATAGATAGATAGTTAGAGAGAGAGAGAGAGAGAGAGAGAGAGAGAGAGAGAGAGAGAGAGAGAGAGAGAGAGAGAGAGAGAGAGAGAGAGAGAGAGAGAGAGAGAGAGAGAGAGAGAGAGAAGAGAGAGAGAGAGAGATATCTAAGTAAGATAGCGTATACAGAGTCAATTTTGTATTTATGCTATCCAAACTTATATCTACTTATGATCTATCACCGATATTGAGCAGACTTTATTTATAGATATAGCAAACTGCATTATATATATATATATATATATATATATATATATATATATATATATAAGATGAACAAAAGTGATTTGACAAACAGGGATATTTCTTCTATGTTATTTATTTTTTGATTGTTGTCAACAAGTTTCAAACTTTGGTCATTGTCAGGAGAAAACTCCTTGTGAAAAAAGTTGTTTTTAGAAAGTTTTAAAAAGTTTTCTAATTGTTTGACAAACCACCATAATATGGACAGAGAAATATATTAGAATTGGCGAGTCCATCTGTTCAGTGAAAAACATCTTTTAGTTAAATTCGTTTTGAAATATGTAAGTGTTTTATAAGCTGTATGTATATGTAAAGTTTGGATAGCGTGGATATGAAGTCCTCAGCCTCGCCTACTGACAGTTTCTCACCTATTCGATTTTAAAACCATCTCTCTCTCTCTCTCTCTCTCTCTCTCTTTGCACACGCGCGCGCGTGTGTATGCGTGTTTGTATGCGTGTGTTTGTTTGTGTGTGTGTGTTTCATTAGATATGACAAACAAGTTTTGTTTGTTCATCTTTTATAAAGTTTTTCTTTCTTTTCTTATTGGCGAATAATTTGCCTGAAATGCGGATCAAAGCTGAACAAAAACTGTCCCAAACTTTTTTTTTCATATTTCTTATTTTCGAATAAACAATATTTGTCTGATATAGTTTATGAAACATTGCTGAAAGAGAACGTACTGCCTCACAATACACACACACACACACACACACATATATATATATACGCTCATATATGTATATATGTGTGTGGGTGTGGGTGTGTGTATGCGCGTGCGCGTGTGTATATGTATGTGATAGAGACAACCAAAGAGATAAGATGTGCTATGTACTGAAATTTTTATTGGCAAGAAACACATAATTGGTTAAGTTATAATTTCGGGTGATACGATTTACTGTACATAAACGTCTGGAAGAAGGCATGAACCCATGTTTACATGCCCTCTGTCCTCTCACCATTAAGTTTGACTAAATTTATCAACTTTCTGATCTACTATGATGAGTAATGGTGACAGAAATGATTGAGTGAACAACTAAACAAACCACTCCCTTAAATGCCTTACTAGTAATAACTGCAAACTGATGACCCACCCATTGTCAATCATATATATATATATATATATATATATATATATATATATATATATATATATATATAATAAAATAAATATATAAAGGTTTTACATATCTATTTATTTGGTGACAAAGTGACTGTTCCTTTGTCACCAAATAAATACACATGTAAAACCTTTATATATTTATTTTATTATATTATATAACAGCTCTATTTTATATTGAGCACTCTCCCAATAATACTGCGTTTGACACACCGTTCCAGTAAAAGCTGAAACAGTGACAATCCCACATTATAGTATATATATATATATATATATATATATATATATATATATATATATATATATATTGAGGTGACCTGCAAATGTATAGCCACACCGAAGAGACGTGATACGTCGAAACACGGTGTCTGGATATATATATATATATATATATATATATATATATATATATATATATATATATAAGTGGATGATATAAAGTATTGCCTTGATAGGATTCAATCAAAATTGAGAACTTAGATGAATATATGAAGATTTGCGTATATACTTTACTTATACTTAAACGAATAAATGCATACATTGGTATATGTATAAATTTATTTCGGCATTTCTTTGCCTCCCCAGACTTTTTACGTTTTTTTACTAATTGGAATGTGTGAGGTCTTCCAATTATTAAAAATCAACTTAATCGGAACAAAAATATTATTCTTTATTTTGAATTTTTTAAATTTTTTACTTTACAATACTTCTAATATAACCAACAAGGTTTCCCACCATCTATTTCATATATCCTTAAAAACCATACATTGACTCTTTAACATCATATATATATATATATATATATATATATATATATATATATATATATATGTGCAAGTGGTAAACACTAGTCATTGTAGACAATATGTGTAATAATCTAAAGAGTTATCAAACTTTTAATATCCCTGAACTGACATTCTAGTAATGTAGTCATGACTGCACCAGCGTATACACATGAATTCTAATAAACATGTGTTCCTAAGCAAGTGCGTGATTTTCGCAGGACCAAAAAAGAAAAAAAATTGTACGTTTCCTACACGAAAGATTTTTGTTTACCGCTTGTAAAAGAAAAAAAAATGTTCATTCGTTTGCTTTCTTTTTTAAAAACTTTTTTTATTCTCTCTCTCTCTCTCTATCTATCTATCTATCTCTATCTCTATCTCTCTCTCTCATGATGATTAAGCCTTTCTGTAAATTATGTCTTCTTTTCAATTAACAATTTTTTAAAAATTTTCGCTCTTTTTTTCCTGTTTCGTTTGTATATTATGACTCTTGTCATTGCATATTATGGCTTTTGTCATTGCATATTATGACTCTTGTCATTGTATATTATGACTCTCGTCATTGCATATTATGACTCTTGTCATTGTATATTATGATTCTTGTCATTGCATATTATGCTTTTGTCATTGCATATTATGACTCTTGTCATTGTATATTATGACTCTTGTCATTGTATATTATGACTTTTGTCATTGCATATTATGACTCTTGTCATTTTATATTATGACTTTTGTCATTGCATATTATGACTCTCGTCATTGCATATTATGACTTGTTTATGACTCTTGTCATTGCATATTATGACTCTTGTCATTGCATATTATGGCTTTTGTCATTGCATATTATGACTCTTGTCATTGCATATTATGACTTTTGTCATTGCATATCATGACTCTCGTCATTGTATATTATGACTTTTGTCGTTGCATATTATGACTCTTGTCATTGTATATTATGACTCTTGTCATTGTATATTATGACTCTTGTCATTGTATATTATGACTTCCGTGTATTATGACTTCCTTTAGAAGCCCTACTTATAAGTGTTTATTTTTTTCCGGTTTATCTATTTGGTAGCACGTGACTTATAGTCAGGTCTCGCTTAAATCACCAGTTCTCGCTTTATCAAATAGTTAAGCAGCGATCAGCCAGCTCGATACTTGGATGGGTGACCATTCATAAACAGCTGTAACTAATATGAGATCTGTGTGCCAGAATAAACGGAGTTTAGTAATTTCAAGGCTTAGTTGGTTGGTTGGTTGGTTGGTTGGATGGATTTTCCGGCATGTCAACCCTTGTTGGGTTATTTTATCCCGAAGACGTTTTTTTTTATTCATTCTTGATGGGTTTTCATTTTTTAACTAATTTTTTAAAATACATTTTTCAAAACTCATGTTTTTCTATTTAACCCATAGATGGGACCCTAACAGGTACTACCACTCCTGGTCACAGTGAACTTGGGAGTAATGACAATAAAGGGGTGCCCCAAATTCCCCAGAACTCCAGAATTGGAACTTCACTATCAGATAGAGTTTAACGTCATATCCAGGACATTAAGACCCTCAGCCACAGCTTTCTAGCACATACATGATAAAAGGGATTGAGGGATGCTATAAAGGCAATAGGGTTGGAGAAATCATATCGGTGCTAGGGCTTGACGTGAAGATCCAATTGATCGGAGGGGGCCTCTCCAACTGTCCATCTAGCCTAAGTAACGGCCAAAGTGGAGTGTTGCATGTCATGTTCAAGGGTAGGCTACAAGAGCATCGATAGTGAGTTCGATTCGCATTAGATGCCCCATATCTTCAGCTAAATTAAGCTCAGTTTAGTAAATGCAGAGTTCTTCAAGTGGAATAATGGTTATCGAGCTAGCAGGTCAATGTCAGTGAGTTCGATTCTCACTGGGTATCTCATACTTCTGGTCGTGTCCTAAACTAAACTTAGATGTTTATAAAGCTAGGCTAGCAGATCATTGTTAGTGAGCTCGATTCTCACTGAGTGCCTCATACTTCTGGCCTTGTGTTAAACTAAACTAAGCTTAGATGGTTATCAAACTAGTCTAGCAGTGTCAGTGAGCTCGATCCTCACTGGGTGCACCATACTTCTAGCTTTGTTCTACGCTAAATTAAGCTTAGTAAATGCAGAGTGGTTCAAGTGGAATAATGGTTATCAAGCTAGGTGAGCAGATCATTGTTTGTGAAATTGATTCTCACTGGGTACCACATATTTCTAAACTGTACTAAACTAAGCTTTGTAAATGACATTTGCGTGCCTAGGAAGTTTAATAGTTATCAAGCTAAGTGATCAGACCATTGTTAGTGAGTTTGCTTCTCGCTGGATGCCCCATATTTATGGCATTGTGATAAACTAATGCCCATTGGCTCTTTATTTTGATTTAAGCTCTATGATTTATTCTTGAAGGTGATAGATCGATAGGGGGCGCTGAGGTTGTTACTTGCAAAGTTTTGTTTAAATTGCTTGCTGTTCATAGATGGTCACTCATCTCAAATTAAAAGCTTTGGGTTTAGCATGATAGAAATATCAATGTCTGTATTTAATTGTATCTACTAAAGGACAATTTGTAACACTAAAACAGTTTTACGTGAATAATCATACTCATACACATGGGCTAGGTTAAAAAAAAATAGCCCCGGTCCTCATGACCATTGACCTGTCAGTGTCCATCAACCCTCATCATCACCCTACTACTGAAGGTTTACAATATCTGGGTCAAGGTTCATATGTTTGTTCATTTGTTTGTTGTTCTTTTTTGGGGGATCAGTTTTTTCTTTTTCTTGTTTTGCTTTTGCTATTTTTTTCTAACGTTTTTTTTTACAAGAATTTTGGTGAATATGGTAAACAAACACCACACTCTAATTTCACACTGAACTGACCGCTTAATACGCCCGCTGTATCCGCCTACAGAGTGGCAAGGAACTCCATTCCAAAAAAGTGGGTGTCCTGGGTGTGACACCAAACTAAATGATAAGGCCCCAATTGTAGATCTCTTTAGAGTTTGGAGCAAGCCTTCGTTGTTATTACTCACAGGTCCACTCTGACACGAATTGGTAATATCTATGGATCAAATAGATCTGTTTGAAAATGATATTTGGTTTGTTGGTTGGTTGGATGGGTGGATTTTACGGCATGTCAATTCATTGGGTTATTTTATGCTGAAGACGTTTAATTTTATTTTTTCTTGATAGATATTAAAAAGATGTAGACTCATTCTTTTTAAAACACGTTTTTCAAACTCATTTTTTCTATTTAACCCATGATGTGACCCTACACATGTATTACCACTCCGAACCAGAGTGAAACTGTGAGTAATGGGG
>CM042161.1:29705768-29755768 GCA_023376005.1 Doryteuthis pealeii | reverse complement strand
ACTGAATGAATATAGAATTTCCGTGAAATTCAGCTGGAGAGTCAGACTAAAAGCTCACAATAATGAATCGTTAATTTATTTATGTTAATTTGATTCATATGACGAGATGACAATGTTCAATTAGTTTTGGAAAGCCGAGACAACAGTTATAGTAAAAAAAGAAAACGGCTGTTTTTAAACTGGTAACCCTTACTGATAAACAAAGGAATCTTGAGTGCGGTGGGAAACATCTGATTCTGGGTCCCTTCCAATGATCTCGGTATGAGATTAATGTCTTTATCGACATAAGTGACGACGAATTTTATTGAGATGACCCAATATTGTTTTCTGATTTAATTATGTTATTCTAACTCCAACATCGTCGGTGCTTGTCGCATTTCTTTGTGACGATTGTAGCGATTACATGGCATTTCCCAACAGTAACAAATCCTTACTAACCTCATTCGAACTCTTTTAAAAGTGTGTAATAAATAATGATATATACATATGCACGAAAAATGATTTTTATATTGGAGAAAGGAAAATAAAGTGCTCTATTACAGTTGTAAGAGCTATATTTATCATCATGATATCGCTACCTAGGTATGCGAACTGGTCTACTAATTTCAGAGGCTTGCCATTCAATCTGATGATTGTTCTATCTTGATTTATTAAATCATCCATCTTAATAATGAATTCAGAAAAAATTTTTTTTTACTCACATATGATTTTATACCGATCAATATTCTTAAACTTAATTCCTCTTTAAGTGAACCCTGTTGGTTGGGGTTTTAGAATATATTGACTGCCCTTCTGTTGGCCGTGGGTAGCGACCTGTGATGCTTAAGGATGGAACTGTTGGCTGAGCTGTCCATGACATTCAACATCCCACTTTGGTCCTTACATAGACTAGACGGGCGGTCGGAGAGTCCCCCTCCGATCAATCGGCTGGTCACGTCAATCCCCAGCACCTATATGATTGTGCCGACCCTTATGGCAACATCCCAACCCTTTTTAACATATACGTGCTAGAAAGCGGTGGCTGAGGTCTTAGTGTCCTTGGTATGACGTTAAACTTTATCTGATGGGGAAGTTCCAATTCTGGAGCTCTGGGGAGTGTGATGTACCCCTTCACCACCATTGTTCTCAGGTCTATCTTGATATAAAGATCGCTTGATCTTGATATAAATTGACAAAAAAAAAAAAAAAGAAGATTTTAGGGCCGGTTTAGCTTAGTTGGTAGAGCGTCCGACTATGGACCACAAGGTTCCGAGTTCAATACTAGCCCTCGCCAACTCAGCGTATGAGAAGCACTGGGATATGTGCGGTAAAGTGAGGAGCTGATGGTAGGTGTGGCGCTCCATCTCAAACAATATCCTTGGTGTAGCGCTAGTGAAAAGAGGGTAGACTCCCTCGCTATCTGGCTGATACCAACTTAAGCGACCCCGACGACTTTTATAATTTTATAATAGCGTTTATAGCTATTGGAGTGTTGAGTGTAAGAGGTCGGAGGCAGTTTTGGGTGTTTTTTCTTCTCTCTTTTATGGACACATAAATAAATAAATAAGTAGTGTCCCCTTTCCTCGTGGCACACACCTTACACTCAAATGTAGGTAAATAGGTAGGTAGGGGAGTAGTAAAGTTTTACACTGAATGGGGTATTTTGGTGTTAAAGGTCGGAAGTCAGGCCTGTAGTTTCCTCCTCTTTCTTTTCTATTGTGACGCACACCTTAATAGCTAGGTTAGTAGGTAGATATATCGGTATTAAAATAAAACTGTTAAGTTTTCTTTATACGATTCTTTCATGTGGTCTTTAATTATTTTTTTCTCCTTTTATTTCTCCTTCTCTTTCTATTCATTTTCCCCCATTCACCTCCTCCTCCTTCTCTCCTCTCTCTCTCTCTCTCTCTCTTCCAATTTACTAAACATCAACAAATGAACAGTCTTGTTTCGTTTCAGATCTCTGTCTCTCTCTCTCTCTCTCTCTCTCTCCCCCTCTCTCTCTCTCTCTCTCTCTCTTCATTTGCTTACTTCCGCCAAGTCTTTTTAATTCGACTTTCTCCAGACGCGAAACAGTGAGACGGATGAATAAAAACAAAAAAACAAAAAACAAAAAACAAAACAAAACAAAAAGGAAACTGATGATGACACGAAAAGGCAGCCTGCAGAGCACGGGAATGGGGTCCTGGCAACCCGTGAGGCTCGTTTTATTGTACCGTTCCAATCCAGCTGGTATTTTCACACACTGCCGCCGACAGAAAGCAATTTGGTACTTTTGACAATAACGCGATAAAAATAAATAAATAAATAAATAAAAAAAATTAAATGTAGAGAAATTGTTGGTGGTGTCAAATATTGCCCTATAAGAGAGGGGAAAAGAAATCAGCCTTCTACCTTTTTTTTTGTAAATTATTTTCACCTGACTTCCATTATTATTATTATTATTATTATTATTATTATTATTATTATTATTATTATTATTTATTATTATTTGAATTCTTTCTTGATTTATGACTCGTATTTCCTTTTTCTTTAAAAAAATTATTTTTCATTCTTTTTGTCCGTCTTTTTCGATTTTGGTAAATTTTACTCTTGTTCTCTCTTTCTATATTTCTTTCTCACTCTCGTTCTTTTTTCTTCTCTCCTTTCTTTCTTCGTGTCTTTCTTTTTCTTTCTTTTTCTTTTTCTTTTTTTTTATTTCTTGTTTTCTTTTTCATTGGTCTTTTATTTTTCTTATCTAATGTATGTTTTTTTCTTTCTTGCCCCCTTATTTCTCTCTCTCTCTCTCTCTCTCTCTCTCTCTCCCTCTCTCTCTCTTCATTTATTATTTTACCTTTTTTAACATTATTTTTCTTTCTTTATTATTCGACTTTCTGTTCATTTTTCGAATTACCGCTTTTGTTCTCTCTTTCTTTTTCTTTCTTTCTTTTTCTTTCCTTCTTTTTCTTTCTTTTTTTCGTTTGTTCTGTCATTCGTTCTTTCTCATTCCTCTCTTAATCTCATTCTTTCTTGCTTTAGCTCTTTTTTCTATATATCTACCTGCTTGTCTGTTTTTTCTTTTTGGATTGGTTTTTGTTTTTATTGTTGTTGTTTTTGCTTTATTTTATCTTATTTTATTCTATTTTATTTTGCTTGTTCACTTTCTTTCTTTCTTTCTTTTCTTTCTTTCTTTCTTCATCTTACTTTATTTTTCTTTCTTCCTTTCTATTTAGCTGGGTTTTTTTCTTTTGTTTTTTTTTATTTGTTAATTCCTACTCTTTTCTTTCTTTCTTTTCTTTCTTTCTTTCTTTCTTTCTTTCTTTCTTTCTTTCTTTCTGTCTGCCTTTTTTGTTAAACCCCTCTCCTTTTCTCCCCCCTGACTCTCTTTCTACTTGCTCGCTTTTCTTCTTTCTCTCTTTCTAACTTGTTCGTTTTCCCTCGCCCCTTCACTACGACTTCAATTCTTTCTTTTCGGCTCGAGGCCTATAAGACAGAATCAATTCCAATTCCCAGACTTAATTATACCCATTCCAGTTAATTATTTGTTTCCATATAATTACGATCATCAATGATTACAACAACATTTTATTTTTATGTGTCTTTTGCTCTTTTTTTTTTACTTATTTATTTTCTTATTTTTGTTTCTTTGTTGTTGAAGCAATGGACTGATTCAAATACATCAGCCAGCCCGACCGTCACCATTACTTCCAGCCCGACCGTCACCATTACTTACAGCCCTTCCCTTATTAACGTTTTTATTCTAATGTCTAATTTGGTGTTCCATCTTTATTCACCATATTAAGGTTTTTCTCTCTCGATTTACTCGACTCTCTGACATCGTTGCTTGGTTATAAGTCATAATTATAATCCTAATTTCAAAGTTTACAAATGGTTACTGGAATTAAGAAAAAATAAAGAAACAGTAGAATTCCTCCTTGGCGTCCCTTTTTTTTTTTTTGTTGTTGTTGTTGTTGTTGTTGTTGTTGTTGTTGTTCTTCTTCTTCTTCTTCTTCTTCTTCTCTTCTTCTTCTTCTTCTTTGCTGTTTTCTTTAAATTTCATGAGGAAGAAAATAAGGTTTTGTGTAGATAACGACAGACAAATAATAATAATAATAATAATAATAATAATAATAATAATAATAATAACAAAAAGAAGAGTTCATCATGGTGTCATAGTTATCAAGTCAGTTTCGAAAAATTACAACCGAGTGTTCTAAAAGGTGTCTCATTTAGTCTAATGGTCAACAAACTAAGCTAGCAAACTGGTAGTGAGTGTGAGCCTCACTGGGTGCTCCACAGTTTTGGTCTTGTGCCAGACGAAACTAAACCCTCTAAACAAATAAATTATTCTATGATTTTTTAAAACAATATTCTCGCATTCAAATTGCACATATAATGATAGCCGTATTATGTAATTAACGTATTTCTGATCCCTGACAAAAGGTAATATGATGCATTCTGATAAGAGTCACCTACGGAGCTGAGACACGGAATCTACAGAGAAAATTGGCTTGCACACCAAGAGCCAAACACTTTGCACAGAAAAGGCGAAACCCGAAGCAATTTTAGTATTAACTGGTTGAATCGCAGGAAGTGCTGATAAACAATGATGTTGGATACAGGTTGAAATATGATTACTCTTGGCTGGGTCACTTTTGCAAAGGGGAGGGGGTATGATGTTGAAGGTGGGTTATGTAATGGTTACCTTCGTAGGAAATGGACACGGTGAGACAAGTTCACATCATGGAAAAGACTGGCTGTGGTGTTTGTTGATAAAAGCAAATAACGAATACAGAAAGAAATACCAAGTTTAAAGAGCAAAGAATACCCCCCCCCAAAAAAAAAAATAATAATAAAACCAAGAGAATAGTAGCCAGTTTAGATCCATCGAAATTAATCATAAAAAGAGATTGAAAGAAGAAAAGTTCTTTGGCAATATCCACAATGTGAATTAGTATTCTTTGTATTATTCGGACTATTGTCCTAATCTTTATTGTTATCTGTACAACGTTTCGACCGATGTGCCCTGCGGCCTTCTTCAGGTATTTCTTGTCGGATTCGGGAACCTTCTCGGACTCGGGAACCTTCTTGTCGTAATCGGGAGCCATCACGGAATTTTGAACCTAACCCTTTATTCAGTCGACGGGGGTATCCTGTTCTCATTCCGCTAACCATAGCGTACAGGTGTTAAGCCGTGTTAATTATTATTCTATATTTCTGCTGCCCATGACTAGGATTGAAACTGCAGCCTAGAGATAACTGTCACTTAAAACTGTCTTAAACTAACTCCTTTATCCACTAGGCTATGTGCCCAATTGGACAATCCAGTGTGAATTTTGGGAACTTATAAACCTAATATCTTGTTTTGCCTAGAATATCTATGTATTCACTTATGTATGATTCTTTACCTAGACTCATATTGGGTGTTTTGTTTTTAATCTAATCTAGCCTTTGTGAATTATATTGTATTAAGAACCATTCATTGTTTGTGTCACTCAAAAAATTAACTTTTAGTTCATAAAGTAAAGGAAGAAAATCCTACCTCTGAATCAGCAGTTAGCAATTACGGTTTTATGGGTCATCCTTTAGGCTTCAAGCAAGAGTGCTTGTCCAGTGGAAATCCTTGGTAAAGAATCCGTTGGTTGTTCCTTGGTGCTCCTCAGTATTGCAAGTCCTTCGTCAATGATTGCAAATGGACATCTCTCAGTATCAATCATTAAGTAGTCAACCAGCCACGCACTCGGGCTATTGAATGGCTGAGTTTTAATGCTCATGCTCATGTGTTTGAATAACACAAGCAATTCAGAGAGGGATGAGTCAGTATAGATTAGGAGTCCCTAATTCGTGAACTGCGAACCCTCAAGGATCATTCATTTGGCCCAATACTCAAATTTCAAAATGTACTCTTCACTTTTTGATGTTCACTGTGAAGAAGTACCCTTACAACTTCATTGATCTTCGCTGTTCAGAAGATTTGAAGTCCAAATTTCTTGCTTGCCACATCCTCGATTTTATAAGAACCACGTGTATTCCTCTGGGTGATTTCTCAACCATATCACCCAGTGAGCATATTTGGCACTACACACCGCTGTTACAGGTTGTTCTTCAAAAGAAAGGATAAAAAAAAGTATGCTGCATTTACAACAGTCAAATCATCAGTTGCCTGATGTATTCCTGCTGACAACCTCTTCATTTAAATCTGATATTGCATCTTTTTTGGTTTAAAAGGTTATATATATATATATATATATATATATATATATATATATATTATATATATAAGTGTATTTTGGCATCATTTTTTCTTTTAAACATGTTTTGTTAAAATCTACTGACGATTCTTGTCGGACGAGTTTTTGTTCGATCCTTTCTAATTTTCTGGCCATCTTTTTAATGTCAGGGTGGAACTGGTGTAGCAATCCACTAAAGGTTTAATTACGAGCGCTTTCGGCATGTCCATCTGCCATCTTCAGGTGTGAAACTGATGGGATGTAAAAACATTAAAATAAGCAAGGTCACAATAATACCATTTTGTGATAGTGAGCAAATAAAAATAAAAAAGATTAAAAACGAATAAAATCTTTAAGATAAAAAAATGTTCTCTTTATCATTCTTTAATTTTTAAAATACATAGATACCAAAATAAAGATCATTAAAATTATATAAACAATTTTACTCATACACACTTGTGCATATATATCTCATGTAAGTTGGTCTTACTAAAGTATGAGTGATTCCATTGTTATTCTGATAGAACATTTTCTGGAGACACTAGCGGATACTACTGATTAATGGCAATGAATGGACTCACCATATTGCCCAGAACTCCAGATGTTGTTCGATGTCACCTTTTTTTGTGGGAGGGTGTTTTAGTTTTTCTGCAGGAGATAGAGTTGTCGATAGGACAACATTTTTTATAGAGTTTCTTTAAACGAATCTTTAATAACAAAAATATCATTTTTTAAACATTTTTGTCTAATTGCACTGGGCAACAGAACTTTCGTTAAGTTGTATCTGACACTTGTTTTTAACTATTTTTTGACCTCTGGATCCAAAAATGACCCCGGTTTTTCTATATCGCTTCAACTTTTTAAGCTACAGGATAGCCTCGATTTTTCTCAAAAACCATAAAAATACCGCATCTAATAAATTTGTGTTTATTTTATGGAACGTTTAAAAAAATTACATATGACGAAAAAATGTTCTACATGTCCCATTCTCTGCATATCCCATTCTCCACATGGGCCATGGCAATGAAAAGCTACATAGACGTTTAGTCTGGTCCAAAAAGATAGATAGATAATGAAAAGACTGGAATAAATAGATAGATAGATTGATTGGTAGGTAATGAAAATACTGGAAAAGATAGATAGATAGATATATAGATAGAGAATGAAAAAACATAATAGAAAGAAAGATAGATAGATAATGAAGAAACTGACATATATAGATAGATATATATTGAATAAACTGAGATCGATAGTTAGATAAGGAAGAAACTGAGATAGATAGATAGATAGATCTGAGTAGATTAAAATAGATCGATCTGTAATCCAAACTAAGGTATTTAACGAATTACTAACGGAGGACCCTGAAGACAAACCCCTAAGTGCCAGAGTAACCGAATAAATAAGACGGAACAAAAATAATCTTTTAACAAAAGACAGAACAAAATAGAGATCTTGTATGGACAAATATCCAAGCAATAATTAAGAAGAAAGTTCCATTGCTCTAATCCCTGTGAGAAGTCCAGAGTAAGAGGAGACGTGATCGATCCTTGGCAGAAGTGTTGATCCGTACGTAAATAATATACTCAATTTCTTTTGGGGTACTGGAAGTGGGGGTCTTATACTTTTTTAATCGGCAGATAATTTTCTAACTAAGCCCGCTGGTTAATCATTATTGCTGTTGCCTTAGTCAACTTTTTAATTCTTTTCCTGTCGCAACAAATGATATATTGTGTCACAATATATATATATATATATATATATATATATATATATATATATATATATATATATATATATAAGTGCAGCCATGCGAATGGATACCTTCAGTCCAGATGGTTCTATTCTCTTACCTTCTCATTAAAAACAAATCTTTGTTTAGCCTCTTGCGCTGCTTAATCTCAGTTTAGTAAAAAGAAAACTTGTTCCTAGTGATAAATGACACTCTGTTGAAAGACACTCTGGTTCATTATATCGCCGTTTATTCGGCTAATTCAGGTGGGAGTAGAGTCCTCTCTGGGTGGTGGTTGCTGTTGTATTGTTACAAGGGACATTCACTGTCACCGCCATCTTTGTTTTTTTGTTGTTGTTTTTTTTGCTCTCCTTTTTTCCATTGACCATGCACGACAGTCAGGGCTGGCGACCGTGGGGAGAGTCGGAGAGAGTGTATGTGTGTGTGTGTGTGTGTGTGTGTGAGAGAGAGAGAGAGAGAGAGAGAGAGAGAGAGAGAGAGGAGGAGAGGGAGGAGGAGGAGGAGGGAGGAGGAGGAGGAGGAGGAGGAGGGGCGAGATTTAAAAAAAGGGCAGTGCTATTTTTCTTGCTTGAAATTGACAGAGCAGCCGTTCCGATTGTCTCCACGTGAGAATCTCGACTAATGTTCGTATTTCGACCTTTGACAAAAAACGTATTATACCTTGCCATATTGCTAAACATCCACAGTTTCAGAACAACTAAGCTTATATATATATAATTAAATATATTAAGAAAAAATATAATTAAACAAAAAAGCTTATAAATCGACTATTTTGCGGTTATGGTACCATTTCCACTCACAGGTATCTGAATATACCCATACCGTTGGAAGAAAGGACCAGCTTAGAATCATACTAATACCAAATTTCCAGGTAACCCACCTACGAATATTATATATATATATAATATATATATACATATATATATATATATATATATATATATATATATAGCCGCTTTGTTTTTGTTTGATAGAATAGAGAAATACTATAAATTAGTAATATTAAACTCCTAAAATAGAATTAAAATTAGAATTAAGTTAATAGCCATAGAGAAATGAGAATTAAGGAATGAATAAACGAATAAAATAAGCCGCACGCGACAATTGGAAAAAATATGAACCAACATACCGTTCAAACGTTACTATCTGAAAAGTCGTTGATCTCAGTTTAACTAAGTAATGATTAATTAATCAACTATTAGGCAAAGTCCCGATGAGTTCATTTAGATCGAAATAATGGTAGAACCTTAAATCTTTTCTACTATTACTATTACTAATGTATATATATATATATATATATATATATATATATATATATATATATATATATATAAGGCAAGTGGAAGTGTGATTTTTTATTAATGGCTACAGATTTGTTTACCATGTAAGACACAATGCGGGAATACTTAATCAAATACAATAAGACAGATGTAGTGGTTGTCGCCGTGGAGACAAAGTCAGCAAGCTAGACATGTTGACTATATTGTGCATGAGCTCGATCCTCACTGGGTGTTCCACACTTGGGAGTTTGTGTGAGTCTGTATTGTAGGTAATTATTTGACCTCTGACCGCATCGCAATATTTAGCAATCTAATCTAGTAGACCATTAATTTTCTAGTGCGTTTTCTTTACATATGAGACACAAAGATGCAGGGGACTTAACCACTGAGCAAAAGTCAACAAGCTAGTCAACTAGACGCCCCCACCCCATGTGCTCACACTTGTGACTTTGTATTAGGCAGGGTTGTACGTAATTACTAACCCCTCAGCATGAACAGGATGTGGCACAAGGTCAATTTTTATGCGGAGATTAACGGGTTTGAAATCAGAGTTTTTCCATCTCTTAAACTATTTGCTATATCTACGACGACAACCATTACATCACAAGCCCACCTAAAGTTGGGCTGGGTTGTAGACAACTATTAGTCCTCTGACCCCATAACAATGTTTTTGTATGGAGGTACATGGTGTAATGGTTCTTTAACCTTGGATCGGTAACCATTCTAGGAGAAGGAAAACTCTGAATTCAGACCTGTTAAACTCCGCTTAAGAAATTGACCTTGTGTCATATCCTGCTCTTGTGGAAGGGTTGGTAAATAAACATAACACTGTTTTGCAATCTAGTCTTATGGACCATTACTTCTTTATTGTGGGTTTGTATTTACCCAACTCCCCACCCAAAAGCCGAATGTGACATATGGTCAATTTTTAAGTGGAATATAACTAATTTCAATTCAGAGTTTTCCTTCTCCTAGACCGGTTGCCATACCAATGCCAAAGAGCCAAATCTACCCTACTATTGACCTATATCTGACGGATTGGGTTGTTGAATTCATGCCATTGCCAAGGGTATTAGCACTTTGTGAACTGCAGACGGCCTCATCTGTGATTTGAATTTGGGTCACTAGTTCCATTTCCTAAGACGATATCCGTTACGCTACGAGCTAATCCACTTCTGTTGGAAATTCCATTCTCACTAGGTGTCCCACACATTTATCGAACTCGCTAAATAAATACTGAATGTTTTCTTCTAACAAAAGCAATGGTTAGCAAGTTAATCTCGCAGATCATTACTTCTGTTGAGAGTTCGATTCTCACTGAGTGCCACAGACTTTTATCGTTCTAAGTAAATATAAATGTTTATCTTCTCGCCGCAGAGTGATGGTTAGCAAACTAATCTCACTGACCATTACCTCAGACGCAAAACAATTTCCCTGGTCTAGCACAAGCGAAAAGGGGATAGACTCCATCGCTGTCCGGCTGATACTGACAATTGTCCACTCCGTGAACTTTACTTACTATATTAAGATAACAAATAAATGCCTTTACTACTCAAGTGCTCATTCACGGTTTTAAATCTTCGACATACACCCATACATATTTACATACACACAACTGCCCTTTTTATATATATATATATATATATATATATATATATATATATATATATATATATATATAAAGATTGATTGATTGATTGATTGATATAACCACATGTTAACCAGTCTGGGTTATTTAATGCCTAGAGGTTAGGGAATTATATACATTTTACATTCATATTTACATTTTTGCGGGGTTTCTTAAAAGTTTTTTTTGCATACGGTAATATATAAAGTATTCCTATCAAATACAAATAATTTCCAAACATATCTATTTAGCCCAGAGTGGACATGGGAGTAATGGTAATGAATGGGTACTCAACACTCCCCAGACACACAGAACTGAAACCTCACCACCAGGTGAAGTTTAATATAATACCCATGACCCAAACTTTTTTTCGTCAGTAGGTGATACAGTCAGCATATTCTAAGCCCCACCAACTGGGCATATAACCTTTTATATGTCTCACTCACTATTGTAAGGGAATATATTTCCCTTAAAAAAAGTTAGACTCGTCCAACGAAACGTAAATAATACGGACTACAAAAGGGTATTAGTCGAGTAGTCGAGTAGTAGCTAGTCTTGCTACAAATATTTTGGTTGCTATAGTTGAAGAGCTGCGTGTCTTTTGTATCATAGGGTAATAAACCTAAATTAACCTTTCTTCCGGATTTCAATGTTGTTATTTGGTAACACTCACCTATCAGGTGTTTTTGTTTTTTGCTTTGTTTCTGTTCTGTTTCTGTTTCTGTTTCTGTTTGTTTTTGTTTTTTTTTTCTTTCTTTTTTTTGCTTCTTTTGTTCTTTTCTTTGATAGTATGTTATTATCCTTTTTTTCTTCCTCAGATGAAATTTTCAAGCAGTTCACATAAAAGACAGAATGGTTGTGCAACGCAACCCACCCGGATATGTCTTTATCCTAAAACCCTCCCTTCTTTAACAACGAAATCACAGATCCAATCAGAATATGGCCAACTCCAAGAAATGGTACCAACACTTGCCAAAGAGTACCACGTCACAAAGGTAAGTAAATACATACGTTATCTAGAGATAATTTGACCCATAAAATGAACCCAAACGAGTACTATCACTCCGGGTCAGAATGGTAGGACCTGTTAGTGTAAACAAACTTATAATCCATCCCACTAGATTATCGAAGTTAAGCAACGATGAGTCTGTTCAATACTTAATTTGGTGACCACTTAAGCAATAGTAGGTACTGTAACCAAACAGAGTCATTGTTTATGAAAATTACTTGATTCGGCATTAATTTACCCGAAAGGTTTGATTTGCCGTAAAAGAAAACAACCAATTATTAACCATTGTGCCAAAGTAGGCGCCCATATGTTTACTAAACTTAACCCAATCTGACAAGAGTTGGGTATACATAGATGAGTTTGAATTACATAGCAGTCATGGTCCACTACGCTATTTCATTAAATTTGGGTTATTTCACTGTCTATTAATCTGTCAAGACGAGTACCTCGTCGTGATATAATAGCTAGTAAGCAATTTTTAGTATATAGTTTCTCAACGTTGTAGATTTTCGTAATAGATAACGTCTAACACTATCCGTATTGGTTATTCAATATTCCACTAGAAACAATAAAGTTCTGGTGTTTTTTGGTTTAGAAGAAAATTAACTTTTTATTTAAAATAATATTTTTTGTAAATCCTGCATAAGCAAATAGATAAGTAATTTATGTACTTGCTTATGCGGGATGTACAAAATCACAATTTTAGTAATATATGTATTTACTAACGAGAGCAGGGTTCGGTACAAGATCAATATTTAAGGTGAGTTTTAACAGGTTTGAAATCAGAGTTTTCCTTTTCCTAGATCGCTTGTCATACTAAGATTAAAGAACCCAGTCTTTTTACCCGTAGCTGGAGGGAGAATAGTTAGATTAAACCCTTTCCAAAAAGTATAGTGAAATGCAAGTAAATCGTCCAGGATTTGAACTCTGCTCACTGTGTCCATTTCCTACTTAAAAAAAAGATACAGATAAGAGTATTTGGGTGAAATTAAGATAAACGACGATGTATAGTTTGGAAGACCCTAAGGGAGATGAAAGAAATCTGGGATATATATATATATATATATATATATATATATATATATATATATATATATATATATTATCCTCTTCCTCCTCCCCTTCTTTCTGATTTTTTCATAGCAAGATAAACATCACAATGTGGCACTGCATCAATGACAAATTTATTTATTAATATTTCACATATATTGAATATTATCTGTAAAAAAAGATAGTTTGATTTTTGCTCAGAACTGAAGCTACAACATCAGTTAAAATTTTGAAAATCAGAAATCATTAATAACTTAAAATTGGTTAACTTCAAGATTTTTTTTAATACCATTTTTGGATTCCTTGGGCTAAAATGCCTTTATAAACCAATTTTTAGGAGTAGAGAAGATCTAGAACTCATTTTACAGAAAAAAATAGATGAGAAAAAAAGCCATTTTTCGCGACCGACCACATTTGTAAAGCTAAAAATCGACATAATCCCGTCAATTTTTGGAAGTGGAAGCTCAAATTTTGGGGATTGTGTAACTTTAACATATTCCACACCTGGACAAAATTTCAGAAAAATTGAAGGCGGTGGGTGACATTGCCTGGATGATCTGAATTACCCATATATATATATATATATATATATATAATATATATATATATATATATCAAAGTTCTTATGTATACTTAACAACTGCACGAGTAGGATGCGACAAAGGGTCAATTTCTTAAGCGGAGTTTTCTGAGTCTTCTTTCTCTTAGATTGGTTGCCTAAACAAGGTTGAATAGCTCAGCTGTTCTACTATTTACCCATAGATGGAGAGGGAATAGTTGGATATATACCTTTCCCAAGGGTATTATTAATATTAAAGTAACTATTATTACATTTATTGCTATTATTATTATTATTATTATTATTATTGTTGTTGTTGTTGTTGTCACTATTATATTAGTGGTAACAATAATAATATTAATATTATTAAATTGATCTTACTATTGTTATAACTATTAATTTTTTCTATTATTAAAAAATCCTAGTTGTAACTCTGATTAATCAGCATATTTATTGTCAAGGAAGATGGCTATTTCTTTTTAACACCTTTGGTTGATTTTTCATTTTCTTCTAGAAACAAGTCGTAACAGAAGCGACACGATACATTGATGAGCTTCACTCAGAATTGGTCCGAAAACTCGAACAGGAAAGTGGTAAGTTATCAATCACACTCCTTCATAGTCTCTCTCTCTCCCACCCCCCTCTCTCCTGTCTTAACTGTTCACTTTTTTGAGAGCCACATATGGCCCTCAGCGTTTCCTGCGAGGCGTTTGAGGGGCTACATGTGGTTTTTAGAATCAAGGATAAAATCTTATGAAAACTTCTGGGTAGACACAACTACATTGACACAACTACGCGTGAAAATAAACGATAAATAAAGGATTTTGATAGTATGCAGTTGAATAAATGAGGGCCATTCAATAAATAAGGGGACATATTTAAAAAAAAGCAGCAAATATAAATTATTTCTTCAGAATTTTTTTCCATAAATATAAATTCTGCATTATTTAGAATTGATTTATAGCAAAAATTATCCCAATTTCACAAAGAAATGAAAGTTAATTTCGACAAGCGAACAAATGATTGGCGTTCGATTCTTCTCCACGTAGGTTACCACGTAAAACAAAAGTGTCCTTTGGAAACAACTCAACATCTCTAAAAGAGAGATCGTAACAGAACAATTTGTTGTCAGAATATTCAAAATGGCGGTAACTAAAACAGAGTGCCCCAGCCTTGAACCATGTGAAATATACAGAAGAATGTGTGATGTGGGCGGAGAAGCAATTTTTTTTTTTTTACAAATAGGCAAATAGACTAAAAATGGGTTTGCTACTACATGGAGTGGAATCACACTGATTCTTCGGTAAAGAAAAAGTTCCGAGTGCAGCAATCAGTAAAGAAGGTTATGCTGAAAATCTTCTGGGACATGAAAGGAGCCATGACTTTTGATTTCATTGAAAAAGCTGCAATTGCTTCCTATTGACAAAATTCACCATATTTATTGAATGACTACCGTATGTGCCCCAAATAGGCACATCTAATATCACTGATGTATGATTATATATATATATATATATATAATATATATATATATATATATATATATATAGTTAAATAATAAACAGTATTGATAATGATAGTTTAGACAAATATAAACGTTTTTTAAGGGATCAGAAAAGAACTGAAAATACTTAATTTATCAATAATAACACTTTCGGACAACTGATTAACGTCTTTCAAGATGAGGACATCAAAAAAATTGTTAGAAACTTGAAAAAACAAAATTAAAACAATAAGGATTTAATTATGTTCAATCAAATTTGTGTGTGTTGTGTGTGTGTGTGGTGTGTGTGTGTGTGTGTGCGTATAAGTGGTCAGTGGTCTAAAGTCGGTATCAGCCAGACAGTGAGAGAGTCTATCCCTAGCGCTAGACCAAGGAGATTGTTTTGATGTCTGAGGTGGGAGCGCCACACCCAACATCAACTCCTCACTTTACCGCACAGATCCCTGTGCTCATACACTGAGTTGGTGAGGGCCAGTATCGAACCTGGAACCTTGTGGTTCTTAGTTGGACGCTCTAATGACTGAGCTAAACCAGCCCTATATATGTGCGTGTGTGTGTTTGTGTTTGTGTGTTTGTGTGTGTTTACAAATGTGTGTACGCGTGTATATATGGAGAGAGAGAGAGAGAGAGAGAGAGAGAGAGAGAGAGAGAGAGAGAGAGAGAGAGAGAGAGAGAGAGAGAGCGTGTGTGTTTGAGGGCGTGAGTGCGGATACTCATGTTTTTGTGTACTTGAATCAAGTCCCGATGAAGGTTACAAAAACCAAAACGTTATAACGTCGATTTCTTCATCAAGAATAAATTCATCTTTTTGGAATACATTGTTTTTCTATTTTCTATATAGCGTCGGATTTATTCCCTATTTTACTACCACAGACCAGTCTCAAAATAGAAAAAAAAGACAACTCCTACCATCCGGAAGAAATATAAACACACGCACTGAGAATTTTTACCTAAACTCAACACTTTGTTTTCCAATTAATTGTTTAGTCAAATACTTAAAAGTTGACAGATGGTTCGTCGTGTGATCCATCGTAGATTCTAATTAAGACGTCGTACGTTACGATGTATTCGTGACTGTCATTCAGTTAAGCTATGTATTATTATAAAAAGGGGATAATCTGGCCAACTATATGGGAAAAAAGGGCCACAGCAAGCGACGAGGAGTGCGAAGCTGTTATCAATGGAGCAGTAGGTCATATGGCAACAGGCAAGCCGAGAGCGTGGGAACAACCCAGCAATTCACGCCAAAGGCCTGTTTGTTAACCGTAACTGTAATTGGCGGCGAGGTTTTAAGGGGGGTGGTGGATGTGGCGGTTTATAAAGGAACTAGACTGGCAGCTGGTGTGCTCGTTGTCACCAAATTGTTAAGTTTACTAGATTGTAAAAACATAGGTGTGGGTAAAAAAAGAAATAAATTGGTCAGGTATTTTTAGTATTAATTAACTGACAGCACACACGCATACACTCATATTATAGCGTGTACACAGGCGTACAAATACATAAATAATATCTTATATGAATATCAATGTGTAGAAAAGATATATTATTTAAACTTTCCTATGTCTGGTACAAGGCCAGTCCTGTAAACCAATGATTCTCAACTGGGGTTCATATGGACCCAAGAAATTATATATATATTTGCCAATCCCTCCACACGAACAGAATGTGACACAAGGTCAATTTCTTAAGCGGGGTTTAACAGGTTCTAATGCAGTTTTCATTCACCTAGACTGGTAGCATAACCAATGTTAAAATGCCTCTACTATTTACCTATAGCTGGAGGGAGAATAGTTGGATTCATGCTAAAGGTATTAGCGCTATGTGAAATGAAAACAACCTAGTCCCGGATTTGAACTTGTCTCATTGTGTCCATTCCCGACAACAGTAACCATTACATAACGCGATTCTCTAACCTACCGGGGATCAGATAGTATTTTGGGAGATCACTCAAGTAAATAATACTTAATTTTAAAAATATAATTAGATTTTTAAACATCGAATGGCTATGGGGGAGGGGTTCACCAGAGTAAAAAAGGAATCAAAGGGGTCCATAAATAGATAAATAAATATTGAGACGACTAGCCCTTAAAAATCAATCTTATTACCCCAGGGGAAATTATCGGCCGTAAAGATTTGATAATTCTCTCGGTATCTATACATTCTTAAAATTCTCATCATGTTTTCAAACACACACACACACAACACACAAACAGACACAGAGAGAGAGAGAGAGAGAGAGAGAGAGAGAGAGAGAGAGAGAGAGAGAGAGAGAGAGAGAGAGAGAGAGAATAATAACAGAAATAGTAATACTCAATCTGCGCTTACTACGAAATCGCATTCGAATACTTTAGCCACTTGGCCGCCGCCGCCGCCACCGGGACTGTGGTGTCTCACTGGCATCGTGGCTAACGTGCTGGACTATGACATCATAGTAAGCGAGTACGAACTCCAGTCACACTATTACGCTCACTTTCGGGCAAATATACTTGGGTAAATGTATCAATCCACTGATGCCACCAGTCGCGTTAGAATTGGTATTGTAAGTGATGTTCAATTCGGGAGGTTTATAGTATTTGTTATACTGCCGATTAAGGCAGACGTAAAAAAATTGTAGTTAATAGATTTCTATTGGAAGGTGGTTTATGTGTTAAAAATTATTTACTAAAGAGGATTACTAATTGATTGAATATTTTAACTAAAGGTATATATATATATATATATATATATATATATATATATATATATATATATATATATAGGTTGACCACATCTGAAGAAGACTGCATAAAAAGGAGTTGGGAGGTGTAAGTGAACCTAGTTTATAGTAGGTTTTATCCTTTGATGTTTTTGAAATATGATTTTTTTCTCCAAAAAAGATCTATTCACATTAACATTATATAAATATATATAATATAGATTCTGCCGTCTGTGTATGGAAAAGTCGGCCATTGCATCTTACCCCAATTCTAAAGAATTATTAAACCAAAGATCTGAGATTTTGAACGGATGTAGGCACATCGATAAATGGTGTCTCCTCTATTAACTGTCCAACCGCATGTTGCCTTTCTCCTCCCTTTATGCAAATTTATCTAATTTTTTTGTATATATCTATCCGTTTGTATCAATCATTTCCTGTCACAGTTTTCGTTAAGATTCTTCTCGGTGAAAATTGGCCAGTTACCTTCTGTTACCGATTCGCATTTTATAATGATAGCTTTTTGATTTAGTGCGTCCGCACATATTTGCTTTGAATGAGTCCCAAGGAACATTTATCGGTCTTAACTAAAGCCTTCTAACTCCTACCTTGTAACCTATCCTGTATAATTCATTTCTAAGAAACTATTGAAATGTATTTACAGTTAGCTTGAAATGGTGAAGGAAGAAAAACGAAAAACATTGGGATGCATTGGGACTTATAGATTTTTGTGGGTCAGGGACACAGAACGCATACCTATCAGCATCTCTGGAGTTGCTTTTCTAAACCGGTTCTATGTGGTGTAGTGGCTAATGTGCTGGACTGTAACATCGTAGTAATCGAGTTCGAACTACAGTCGTGCTATTACGTTCACTTTCAGACTAATATCCTTGATAAATGTATGAAATCAATATTGCCACCAGCTATAGATTAAATCTTATCCCTACTGTTATTTGACAAGGATTGCTTTGGCATTAAATAACCCACTAAGGTTGGTATGTCATTAAAACAAAATTTCTCCCCCTTTTATTCAAATTTATCTAATATATATTATATATATATATATATATATATATATATATATATATATACCAAAGAAAGAGAGAGAGAGAGAAGAGAGAGAGAGAGAGAGAGAGAGAGAGAGAAGAGAGAGAGAGAGAGAGACGCATTATTTTTTTAAATTGATTGTGAAGATTTTAGAAGTATATAAAACACCTGTTTTTATTTAACTCTTTGCCTACTTTAACCATCTCATAGTGGCTCTCCAAATACTGCGATACTACATACAAGCAAAGTACAAAAAACTGATTATTAGTTCATTACATTTGAACAGAAGGACTCAGATCACAATAATAGTAGGACTTAATTGAATAGAATGAGTTCTGAGGTGAATAGATAGTGAACTTTCAAATATCCTATCATACAGGTAACAAAACAAGAAAATATGGTACAGCCGTAGGGGAAATTTGCTAGGTAAATAGTTAAGAATTTAATTCTTTTTTTTATTTTTTATTTTTTATCTTTATTTATTTTTTTAATTATTTTACTGCCCTGTCCACTCGGGCTTTAAAATACGCCGATTACATCTCAGCAGAGGGGTAAGACCGCAACACGTCAATGGGACCATCTGTTGGCCGTGGTTGGCGACCCGTAATGCCTGAAGATGGGACTCTAAGCGGTCCGTGACCGGGGTACAAAGTGGTCGTGTGACCTGCACACTCCATTTCGGCCCTTACTCGTGCTAGACGGGCGGTCGGTAAAACCCAAGCCAATCAATCGGCTGATCATGAAAAGCCCTCCAACCGACATGAACCGTCCCAAACGTATCTTAAGGGCAATAGAAGACGCTGAGGGTCAACCACTTGTATATTAATACATATGGTTATTTCTTCTAATTTATTTATTCACATGTAATTAAAGAAAATTAGTTCTACTAGTTTATTGATACACATGAAGTTAATGAAAATTATTTCTACCAATTTATTGATACACATAAAATTATTGGAAAATATTTCTATAATTCATTAATGCACATGAAGTTAATGAAAATTATTTGTTTGGATTGTTTTTTTAATGAAAAAAACAAACTTTGACAAAAATATCTACAAATAACAACTGTTTGCTTAAAAATCAAATATACAAAAAAAAAAAAAAAAAAAAAGATTTGGCATTAAATAACATACAAGGGTTTATATAGCTTTAAACAAAGTAACACCAGCTCACCTTTTTAAATTACTGATTATAACCACTCGTGGAGTCGTTTGTTATCGCCGTAGGAAATGAATGTGGCGACCCCAGTTCAAATCCTGGACGAGGTTGGTAGAATTTCACAGAGTGCTAATACTATTGGGAAAGTTATGAATCCACTTATTCTCCCTCCAGCTATGGGTAAAATAGTAGGGCAGACCGGGATCTCTAACCATGGGTGAGAAGGAGAAGGAAAACTTTGAATTCAAACTCTGCTTATAAATTGACCTTGTGTCGTATCTATCATATTAACTTGTATTATATCAAAGTGTTGCTCTTATTATATTGTTACATAGTTAATCGGTCAGCTACAGGGACTCCAGATTAATTTCAGTTCTCTCCAACAAAGCTATTTACCCGTTCCCACGGATAGGGGGGGGGCATGGATTTTCTTCTCTTAGATTGGTTGCCTAGTCTGGCAAACTGTTTACTCATCAATGTAGTTGCTTGTTTGGTTTAATGCCATAAAAATGGTTTCGGTTTGTGCGTGGTTTCCGACTATAATGATTCTTGTGTTTGACTGACATGATGAGATGTCAGTAAATACTTTATATATATATATATATATATATATATATATATATATATTGTCTTTTTATGAGTCTAATTTTCAATGTATTATATCTGTATACATGTGTTATATCTATCTATCTATCTCTCTCTCTATCTCTCTCTCTCTCTCTCTCTCTCTCTCTCTCTCTCTCTATATATATATATATATATATATATATATATATATTGTGTGTGTGTGTGTGTGCGCGCGCGTCTATAATATATATTGGCGTTGTGGAGTCCACGTATGCTTCTTTGTTGGTATATTTGATGAGTCTAATTTTCAATGTATATATATATATATATATATATATATATATATATATATATATATATATATATATATATAACACGTATATACAGATATAATACATTGATATATATATAGGGGAGAGGAAAATAATAAATGTCATGGTATATCTGTAAATACGTATATAAACATTTTGTTAAACAATATCTAACAATTAAATATCTCTTTTTTCTGTGTTTTACAGGAAGTGACGATTTTGAAAGGAAGTTAAATCAAGTTAACCGAATGGTGTTGAGTCTAATGTGCGACACTTTAAATGATCCACAAATCAGAAAGAAAAATTCCCAACAGAAGAACCGGAAGAAACGCAAACAGCAACAACAATGAACGCGGACAGCAAAGACAAAACACGAAGAAAAAAAAAATGAAACCCATATAAAAACTCGCCAAGGGAAATCGTAAACGAGACAACGTTTCCCTGGGGGAAGCTTCAACACAAGTGCCTCCTACAAGAGACTTTTTTTAAAAAGAAATTGTTGAATACAAATTGTGTTACAACCCGCTGACCGTGTAGAAAATTAGAAAAAAACATGAAGTATATCAAAATATGAGTTTTTGGAATACTTCGTGTGTTTCTATTTTTCTACGTACTGTCGGATTTACCGTATTTGACGGCATATAGGATGCACTTTTTTTTTTCCAAAGTTTTGGCTAAAAAATTGCCCTGCGTCTTATACATCGTAGGTGAAATTTGAGACCTCTCGTAGGCCTAGGCTAATCTTCTCTATGATGCTCACTAACCCAGCTTACACTCAGTACTTTTACCTACCTTAAACTCCATGCATCCTTATTTTATTGCTGGTATTGTTATAATCAAGGTTAACAGCTAGACTGTTTTCAACAATATATGCTTAAATACACTAAAAACTTTTTTTCCTGAATCTGAACCGCTGAAATGGGATGCTTCTTATATTCCCGTGCGTCTTATATGCCGTCAAATACGGTATTCCAAAAGATGAGTGTTTGGAATACTTCTTGTTTTTCTATTTTTCTACATACTGTCGGATTTAATTCCCAATCCACTGACTGCAATTGAAACGTACAGAATTTGGCAGCCATACCTTCGACATTTTAAACTGTCATCTGTGTGGCGAAGGTGGCAATGGTAGCATCTCGATAATTTCTTATGATGTTTTGTTCGATCAGATAATCCCAATTGGACACATGTTTATGGGCTGGACGTTGCACAACACACTCTTTTACAGTCGAGCTATTTTGTGGAGTTCGAGCGCTTCGATGACTTCCAGGTGGCTTTATTCTAATCTATAAACCTGTGCTTTCTTATATATTCAGCCCATAACAATACATATTCTCTATCTGGAATAGCATCATTCCGGCATAACAAGAAATGAGCACGAAAGATTCCCTGTGTAACAATTACATATTCACTAGTCTTTTAAAAAAAATGTTTCAACAGAAAACGTATGGTTTACCGTTCCAAGTCGTGTCTTGGGTATGACGTTAAACTGCATCTAATGGTGAAGTTCCAATTATGGAGCTCCGGGGAGTGTGGAGTACCTCTTTATCGCCATTACTCCCAAGTCCACTCTGACCCGGAGTGGTAGTATCTATTATGGTTCAATCTATGGGTTAAATAGAAAAAATAGTTTAGAAAATGAGTTAGAAAAAAGTTTGAATACCATTATGAATAAAACAAAAAGTCTTTGGCATAAAATCCAACCAACCAACTGGTCCAAGCCATAATCGTAACTGATGATATCTGAAAACAAAAAATGATTAGATATTAGCTAACATTACCACTTGCCTAACTTCATTTGCAGCACACAAGCAACAGTTTAAAATATTAGGGATATTTCAGCCACACCCAATCTATGTAAGAAAAAAAATATGTAAAACTAATAACTGGAAGGCGTGTTTGATTAAATGGTGGTTGTAAAAAGTTTTCTAAGACATCGCCCATAAATAAAAACACGTATAACAATTTGAAAAAGAATAGTTTTTCTTCTAAATAAAGATATCACGATTTTACTATATCTCAAGGAACATTATGAAATAAAAATGGGTAGTATTTATAACCAAACTCGTTAATAGAAACACTATTACTAAATATATACAAATCTTGATTTTTAACCGAGTTCGAATACCAACTGTTACATAGATATCTTATCATATTTAAATCTCATCTTTATTGTAAAAACAAACAAACAAAAAAGCAAGCTGTATTCGTCGAATGCATGCATGACAATTACATTACTTTAAATATAAAGCGCATCCAGACTTAAAACGTTGTCGATTTCTTTTTTCTATTTTAAACTTTGCGGGAACCGGTTAATGTTTTACATCTACTCCCACTCACCCATCACTAAACTAATCATGTTTGACACACTGTCAGTGAGGATTTTGTTAAATACTGAGTTAGATAATTTTCTGTTTGACCTGTTTACGCAACTTCTTTTGATTTTCTCATTCCCTTATCGGTGTTCCATATCTATTATGTGAACTTCATCCCACAGTGAATCATTGTGAATACGTTACTTACAATGGCGGCTTTAAAATGTCACAGAAATATTTGTTTAAAAAAAAAATAACATTAAACAGCTCATTATTACCCGTGAAGAAAAATTACAGATGTCTTTTAATTCATGTTGAATTAATATTTTAGAAAAACAAAAATTAAAGATAAAGATTTAAACTTAAACTAAATTTCATTATACATTTGGTTTTATTGAAAACTTTAGATTATGACACCCGTCATTCTCAAGTCTTTCCAACCCAGTAAGAAATGGTCTACTTTTTCTCCCTGTCCCCACTTTTTGTTTTATTTTTCTCTATTTACCCCCCTCTCTCTTCTCTCTCTCTCTTTCTCCCTCTCTCTTTCTCTCCCCCTCTCTCTCTCAGCTAATGCTTACTTAAAGCTCCAAACATCTACACCCTTATGCAAATAGATTAAAACAAATGCCTGTTTCCTTTCCTTCAACATACGGTCAGTTTTAGACCCACTGGAGTGACAGGGTGAAATCGATTTCTATTTAACCTCCGATCAAATCATTTACAACGGTGTGCAGTAATATAAAACTATTTTCGGGGTGTATGATGAAATTAGTTTGGCCTTGAAAATACTGATTGCATCAGATTTTTATCACGCCCAGACATTAATCTCCACTGTCGATTAGTTGTCCTTGGGTCATTGTCTGCAATGGACGCTACTCCAAGGAAACACACGAAAATTGTAACGCTACACGAACACGCTGGCAAGCCCTACAAAAAGATCGCAGATTTGATAATAATAACAAAATTATTCGTTTTGTTTTAATTAATTTGCATAAGAGTCTCTTATTTTTTTTTCTTTGATTTCTAGTTTTTTAAAAAATCTTCCAGTATGTGTAACTTTAAAGCAGTCATGGGTAAACAGCGACCCGTGAGTCGCATGTGGCCTTCGGTTCTTTCTGAATAGCCCACTTTAATTTTAAATAGACTTTAATTTTTTATGGAAAAGAACCTTTTACCGAATTCTTTTTATATAAATATATATTATTTTATTTTTAGTTTTGTGACTCTGACGGTGAAAAAGAAAACAGATAATACAATATGTGAATAAAGAAATATTACAAACAGTTACCCGGAGAAAAAAAAAAGAAAAAAAAGAGAAAACCAAAACTTTTGTAAAGTCTAAAAAAAAATCAAACAGCACCAAAACGACAAAAGAAAAATCACCGAAAGAGTTGACTAAGCTAATATATAAGTAGAGCAAAAAGTAGAAACTTAAAAAAAGTCAGATACTATCTAAGTTTCACCTAAAGACTCTTCAGGATTATTCTGACTCATTTTAGTTTTATATATCTTTTTACAGATTTCTGTAGATTGAATGTTTGAGGTAGCGTAAATATACAATTACCTCGAATCTTTTTAGTAGTGTGGTTCAACTGATGATGAGCCATGTTTTATGTTGCACGCTTCTTGAAAATATTTCCCATGTCTGCTTTAAAGTTGGGCTGTATCCTATTAAAGTTTCTATTTGTTTTACCTCATCTAACACTAGACTCACTGAATCACCTCTCTTTAACTCAGTCACTCAAATAGTTACTCTTTTTTCAGTGAATAGTACACTTTTTTTTTCAATTTTACTAATTCACTTATAAAAATGTTGCCGTTCTGTGAGTTAATTTCAATTCATTCTTCTTTGCTATCCACTTTATTTTTTCATAGTTCTGCTAATATATTTCATATCGACCAATTCATTATATATATATATATATATATATATATATGTGTGTGTGTGTGTGTGTGTGTGTGTGTGTGTGTGCATGTGTGTGTCTATATATATATATATATATATATTGGTTGTGACAGGAGTCTAACCAGACAGGCAACATACAGCCATATACAGGAATTATATAACTTTTTTTACTTTTTTAAAAATTAAAAAAAAACATTTTTGCTAATACATATGGTGAGAAAAGAAGGTGTCCGAAGATATGAAAGGAAACTCATTGATTGAGTTGATATTGTTGGAATAATGTCTATATTTCAAATTTCTGTAATCACCGTTTTTGTAAATAAAACAAAGATTTTTCTATTACGATGTACTTTTTGTTGTTTTTTTTCATCAAATTTTCAAAAAAGAAATTCCTTAATTTGTTTATTTACTATTTTTTCATTTCAAAAAAGAAATTTGTTAGTAATTTTCTGCGGAAGAAGAAATAATACTGGCTCTACTGCGCATTGGCCATACAAGACTTACACAGACTTTTATACTTAAGCAAGGGATCAACTACGGCGTGGGACATGCTAAAACCCTATCCTTTCCTCATAGAGTGTGGAGTTTTTGCTCCAATTAGAAAGAAATATTTCAACGCAAACAATGTATGTGTTTGAGAATACTAACATGAATGACATTGTATCATTCTTGAGAGAAATACAAATATATCGAAAATTATGAATCAAATATAACATACATCCACGAAATACATCTAAAAAAGTACAACTGTAAAGAAAACTTGAGTACCAATTGTTATCTCACACTCTAACAATTTTTGGCATTAATAACCCACAGGGTTATAATACTATATTTCAACAAACCAATCCTAACCAAACCAAATCAAATGAATTTAATGAAAATTATTTATACCAATTTGAAGATATTAAGATCTTGAAACATAGACACTTTTATGAAAATGACTTGTTTTGGCATTCATCATCATCATCTTCATGTCGCGCAATTAGCACGGACATCCCTGACAATCTCTTGCCAACTTCTCTATCATTCAGGGTAGTCCTCTGCGCAGCATCCAGTATCCGCGCAAAGCTGGTCAATATAGGTCCTTGCTAGGCGGCCCACAAGACATGTACATGTGTTGGCTTCCACAGGAGAACATCACTTATGAGTTCGTCCTTGCTTTTCAAACAGTGTCCAGCAGTAATGCCGTAAAACAACCAAACCAAAACTGCGGACTCTACACACGTAATGAAACACATGATAAATGGATAAACAAATAAATAAGTAAATAAGCACAAACATATTGTTTTCTTTTGTCAGTAAATTGTTTTGAAGATTTTTTTGTTTCTGCGAGAGTAAAAAGAATGTATGCGCCAAACGTGTTGTAATGACTAACAAACTCGGTTAGGGAATCACTGTCAGTGAGTTCGATTCTCACTGTGTTATCCAATGCTTCTGGTCTTCTGCCAAAATAAGTTCAACCTATCAAATGACTACTGCAAAAAAAAAAAAAAAAAGAAAGGCACTTCAAAGGGATTTTAATTTTCAGCAAGCAAATCTCTTAGACCAATAATTATTGAGGGCTAAGTTAGATCTCCACATGTACGACCATGTGATAAATTCAATCCCCACATGTGCAGCTATATGCTAAGTTTGATCATCGCACTTGCGGCCCTGTGATAAGTTCGATTCCTCACATGTGCAATCCTTTATTAAGTTTGATCCTCACGCGTGCAGTATTGTCTCCAATTTGATCCTTACACTTGTAACTCTGTGCTTAGTTTGATCTTCACATGTTTAGCTCTGTGACAGATCTAAGGTACGTTTGGTCTTATGACTTACATCCAGGCCACGCTTAAAGCACCAGTTTCCACTAGATCATCGAAATTAAGATGCGTTGTGCCAGCTCAGTACTTAGATGGGTGACGGCTTATGAACACATACACTGTAAATCAATTTCAAATCCTGGACAAGGCTGGTAGCATTTCCAATAGAATAATACCCTTGAGAACAGTATGCATCCAACTATTCTCCATCCAACTATGGGTAAATAGTAGGGCACACTAGGCTATTTGAACTTGATACAGCAACCGGTATTGAAGAAGGAAAACGCGGAATTCAAACTTCCGCCTAAAGAAAGACCTTGTGTCACACCCTGCTCGATCGGAGGGGTTGGGTAAATACATACACTGTAAGGATGTCTTAATGCCAAACTAATCAAGACTTTCAAATTATAACAAACTGAACACACTAAAATTTTGAACTTGAACGTGAAAATGCGCGGAAGCAGATGACAGACACAATGTTGGGGGTGGATTCACTGGCCGTTCTTTGTACCAGTAGGAACCAACTCTGCTGAGATTTTGGGGTGGTTCTTTCTCAGTCTATGAGATGGCCTCGTTCCTGTCTGCAGAAATATCGAGCTAAAAAAACAAAACAAAACAAAAAAAATCCTGCTCCTTTTATCGGGGTTCTCAGAACAACCTGCGTGGTTGATACGCTTGACGCACTTTCACGATCACTTCAATGACTGATGGAATCTGATAATTTTGTTTACTCTTTTTAACTGCTGTTTTCACACTGCTAGGGATACAGTCTGCGTATTCCAAGCCCCGCCAACAGGGTGGAGATTTTTAATGAAGGCTTATTTCATCACATATACTATTAATAAACTTGATCCTATGATTATCAGTTTTAAACTTTAAAAAAAAAATATTGTTTCACTATTTAATTCAGAATTTGAATTATATATAATTATATTACAAGTTTATTTGTCTGACTTTTTTTTTATCTGAAGCTTGATAATTTGCATTATTTAGATTTTTTTGACTGTTGCTCCCCATTTTTATTGTTATATACATAACGTTTCTGTAAATGTACCTTCCGGTCTTCTTCAGGTGTTTTTGTCGAATTCGGGTACCTTCAATGTCGAACTCGCAAAGCCTTCATATCGGAATCGGGTGCCTTCACCAAACTTCAAACCAAACCCTTTGTTTAATCCATTGGGGTAGATTATTTTCATTCCGTTAATCATGACCAGGTACAAGTGTTAAACTATGTTAAGTATACTGCGTTCTATGTTCTCAGCATTCTATGTTCTATGTTCGCGAAGGTTCTCGAATTTGACAAGAAACATCGAAGAAGGCCGAAACATTGTGTGTATAATTATAAACATAAGAACAACAGCCTGAAAAATACAAATAATGCATATACAAGTGTCATATAGTACCTAAATAATGAGAATGGAGTTGTCTGTTTTTCCTATAAATAATGTCCAACGAAATATCGGAAGAGAAAAACACGGGACTTGTTAATTCAACCTAGTAATTACTAGTTATTCTGTTTACCATGAATCTTTGCTTAGTAAACCTTTTTTTCCTTTTGGTGAATCTCGTTATGTTTCTTCCTATTTTTTCTCTATTAACTCTAGTTACAAAAATAAGTTTTATTAAAATTGATACTAACGTGTTAATCTATTTATACGAAGGTATGCTTTGTTTAATTGAAGTTACAGATAAACATCTTTAACTTTGTTAACTTATCACTCTTTCGTTTTTAAAAGATAATTTATCTATTGGCACTCAGTTGCACCCGGTGGACAATTCACTTTAGAACTTGTTTAAATTATTACATTAGACATTTATTACTAAACTCTAGATCAATGAAAATAGGATGGGAGAAGTGACAAAGAAAAACAAAAAAGGCATGAAAAATATAAAATATACTTGAAAAAGGTGTGTACGTATGCACTGAGAGTCGAAGACCCGTCCATATAAGTAAAACTTTAAAATACTATTTCTGAAGTGTAGAAAGGTATATTCTTTAAGACATGTTTTTTTTCTTTTAACCCTATTGTTACTACTAAATTTTAAGTTCAGTGTTATTGAAGATATTAACTAATTTTGTGTTTTTATTTTTGTATTTGTTTAAATAAGCAATGTATCTCTAAACCATAATTTCACCATAACCTGCTGCTATCACGTAGCTATTAAAGACCCTCCCTCCTCCTCCTAAAAAGGAAAAAAACCCAAAAAACGTCATCCCAGTCAACTCGGTGGTTCTTGTCAAAGGGTAAATATTATCTGAGAATCGAAGACCCGTCCAGATAAGTAAAACTTTAAAATACTATTTCTGAAGTGTAGAAAGGTATATTCTTTAAGGCATGTTTTTTTTTTCTTTTAACCCTATTGTTACTACTAATAGTCCTAACTCCAGCGTCACTGAAAAACATTAATTTTCATCTGCATACTGATCTTGCTTGTCGATAATTTAAAATGGTACCTGTGGACTTATACTAAGTTAAAACTTAGACTTTTTTTCTCGGTGTGGTGGACCCGTAGATCTCATCAGATCATTCACCTGCGCTCCCCAAAGCCTCTCAGTCATCTTGCTTCGGCTTGTCACTGATACTGGTTTCTGGGGAAGGAGAGCATGCGGTGCGTGTCGCACAAGCGCACAACATGTTAACATGTGCAGATATTTCTATAAGTTCTATGGCGGTGGAGGAATGGCGACAGGTGCGGGTTTGACGCGGTTCATGACCCAACTAACGGCGCTACATCGTTGATCAAACAGTAACGTGCCTCGGCAAGTTTGTGTGACTGAACAGCCTCTTGGGTAGCACTGTTTACCCAGATATTTGAGAGGGGTTTAGAAGTGGTGACTTAAACAAATACCTGGTTACATATCAGGATGAAAACAAAACACTACAACAAAAAACATAGGCTTACAATAGCCACCTGGAATGTTCGGACACTCCTGGATTACGCGGGATCAAGAAACCCCGAACGACAAACTGGTATCATGGCAAAGGAACTGGATACGGGGTAGACATCGCGGCACTCTCGGAAGTCCGCTTCACCAATGAGGATCAGCTGACAGAGTTAGGGGCTGGGTACACTTTCTTCTGGAAAGGTAGGCCAATCGGAGAGAGGCGGACTGGCGGAATGGGCTTTGCAATTCGAACAGAACTGGTTAAACATACCGAGCAACCACACGGTGTTAATGACAGGATAATGCACTTTCGGGCCTCATTACCAGGCAACCGCTTTATGACTGCTATCTCAGCCTATGCTCCCACTCTTGATAGCGATGAAGAGGTAATTCTGACCTTCTACCAGAGCCTTAGGTCAGTCATAACATCCATCGCAAAAGCTGATAAAATCCTACTGCTTGGCGATTTTAACGCCAGAGTGGGACAGGATTACGGAACCTGGGCAGCTCTAGGTAAGTATGGACTTGGAGACATGAATAAAAATAGACTCCACCTCCTCCAGCTTTGTACTGAACTCGGACTTGTTATCTGCAACACATTCTTTCGCCAAAAGCTATCTCACATCCACGATCCAAACATGGGCATATGCTCGATTATGTCATAACCCGCAAACGTGACCTCCAGAATGTATGCACTGTAAGGGCCATGTGGGGCGCAGAATGTGGCTCGGATTACAAGCTTGTGCGCGGTAAACTAAAATTCCATGCCAGGCGCAAGTTTCGCGCCCCAGGAGTGAAAGTCCCTAAACGCATCGATGTATTTAAACTTAAAGACATGTATGTATGGCAGAATTCAAGAGAACATCCTATGAGACAAGCGTAAAGGTCCTTGGCCTCAAGAAATGGAAACATCATGACTGGTTTGATGAAAATGATCAACAAATCAACAAAGAGAAGGACAAGTTACATCAGAAATTTCTCGGTGCATCTGTTAAAGACTGTGAACCCTCACGACAGGCATTCAGAAGTGCACGATCGTCACTTCAACAGAGCCTACGAAGGATGAAAAACCAGTGGTGGTTAGACATATCAGAGATGATACAGAAGGCTTACGACAGCAAGGACACGAAAGCTCTCTACCATCTAATCAGACAGGCATTCGGCCCACAACGATCAACAATGGTTCCTCTCAAATCGAATCTTCTCCATAAGAGTACTGAGGGCATCATAAAACGATGGACAGAGCACTTCACAGACCTCTTTCACAACCCCTCAGTAGTCGACGACAGCGTCATCAACAGCCTACCTCAAAGGGAAACGATCCATGAGATGATGGATCACCCCACCAAGGAAATAGATACTGGAAAGGCACCTGGCCTTGATGGCATACCCGTTGAGGCTCTCCGCTACGGTGGTGACAAGATCGCCGTGGAGGTCCATCATCTTATCTCTGATGTATGGTTGGGTGCTCTTGTACCTCAGGACTGGGTCGATGCAATCTTGGTCTCGCTATACAAGGGCAAAGGTGTGCGGTCGGTATGTGGCAATCACCGGGGCATAAGCCTTCTCGAGGCAGTGGGCAAGGTCTTTGCCAAGCTCCTGCTCAACCGGCTCGCTAAGTGGATCTGTCCCGTGGCTATCCCAGAATGCCAAAGCGACTTCAGACCTGGTCGTGGAACGATGGACATGATCTTTTCCGCTCGGCAACTTCAGGAGAAATGCATCGAACAGCAGATAGCACTCTACCAGGTCTTCGTGGACCTAACAAAAGCCTTTGACACGGTGAATAGAACCGCGCTATGGATTATTCTCGGGAAACTCGGATGCCCTTCGGGATTCGTTCAGATGTTTGAACAACTCCATCAGGGCATGAAGGCACGCTTTCACTTTAACGGGTCCCTCTTGGAGCCAATACCCATTGACAACGGTGTTAAGCAGGGTGATATCCCTGCATCAACACTTTTCTCTATCTACTTTGCGATGACTCTATCCTATGCCTTCCAAAACTGTGATTCCGGTGTCCTTATACGATTCCGTACCACTGGCAAGGTTTTCAATCTTGACCGTTTTAAGGCTAGAACGAAGACCTTCCAGAACCTCGTCCGTGAGCTGATCTATGCTGACGATGCAGATTTCGTTGCCCATACTGAGGAAGACCAACAGGAAATAATGAATCACTTCTCAGAAGCATGTACTGCCTTTGGACTTACCATCAGTTTGGAGAAAACAAAGGTGATGCTCACTCCACCACCTGGACAAAGGTATGTGGAGCCCAACATCTACGTTAAGGGAACCAGATTAAAGGTAGTTGATTCGTTTGTCTATCTTGGCAGCACACTCTCCAGATGTGGAATCCTTGACTTTGAAGTTTCACTAAGGATCGAGAGAGCAAGCAGAGCCTTCGGTGACCTCGAAAAACGAGTATGGTCGGATAGAGGTATTACCATCAGGACGAAGCTCAGTGTGTACGAATCATGTGTCTTATCTATACTCCTGTATTCCTCGGAAACGTTGACTACACATCGTCGACATATCAAAGCCTTGGAGAGATTTCATCAGACACGTCTCAGAAAGATAGTAAACACAGGGTGGCAATCCCTCACGTCAGACGCTGAAGTCCTGCAACAAGCCAAAACGTCCAGCATAGAAATGCGCATTATACGTAATCAGATGCGCTGGGCTGGGCATCTTGCCAGAATGCAAGACAGCAGACTTCCGAAGCAATTGTTCTACGGAGAACTGCAATGTGGGAAGCGTCCGAGGCACAAGCCCAAAAAAGCGTTTTAGGGATGCTATCAAAAACAACATAAAAACTCTCAACATAAACGTTCATGAGTGGGAGAAAATAGCTACGAATCGTGCAGGATGGAGAAAACTTGTCTATGATAGCTGCAAGGGGTTTGAGGTAAAACGGCTCGAACACTCCATCCTGAAACGGTCTCTACGCAAATGGCACATGACGGACGTCATGGACACATTTCCTACATTTAAGCCGGACTATATATGTGATGCGTGTGGCAGGGCCTGCCTGACAAAGGCTGGATTTCTTTGTCATGTACGGTCGCACACGAGAGGAAACCGGGGAAGAGGCTCATATGTATAACAGTGAATAAAAACAAAGCTGAACGCCTGGGCACCGCGCAATCACCGCCGAACTTATAGAAATGGCCTTATTCTGTGAAGAAGTGGCAATCACCACATACAGTACACGTACATAATCATATATATATATATATATATATATATATATATATATATATATGAGAAAAAGGGGATTGGAATGAATCCGACAGAATGAGGTAAAATAAGGAATGAAAGAACAAAACTCAGACAAAAATGTGTCCCAGCGAAATATACTACACATTTTTGTCTGAGTCTTGTTCTTTCATTCCTTATTTTACCTGATATATATATATATATATATATATATATATATATATATATATATATAAAGTTTCGTTAAACTGTACAGACAATTGTTGTCGGACAAGTTTTTCATTGATCAATTTTCGGGTCATCTTTCTGGTGTCGGAGTGTAACTGGTATAACAATCCCCAAAGGTTTCCAAACGAGCGCTTTTGGCAATACAATTTGCCATCCTCAGGTGTGAAACGATGGTATGATTTCGTGTCTCGTTTTTAACGAGAACGAGTAGCATCAAGGAATTAGAAGTGGGAGGTAATAACCATTGGTAGTAGGAGGTTGTAGGAATGGTAGTGGTTCGAGCAAGCTTTGCGGTGATTTTATGTGGGAGGGGGGCACAAGTTGTGAGAAGGAAGGGTTATAGAGGAAGGAGGGTAGGCGGAAAATTATAAACATTTGAGAATATGTTGACTTATTTCAAAGTTTATTTTGTTTAAGGTAGGGTTTTTTTTTGTTTGCTATATAAAGCTTCGATTATTTGAAGTTTTTGTTTGTTTTTTTCTTTTAAAAAAAATCAAAAAATCTAAGTAAATATGACCGAGTTTCGAAAATATTGTTTAATATATTTTATACATAAAAAATCCAATCGAAAATATATTTACTTGTCGAGAAAAAGACGGGGGGGGGATATCACATTACCTACCCAGGAAAACGCCTTAAAAGAAAAAAAAAATGGGTGGGGGGGATGAATAGTATCATGGGCTGGATTTTCAGCAAACAGTGTTTTTTTTTTTTTTGTTTAGGGAAAAGAAAAAACTTTGGCTCGGACAACAGAGCTCGACCAACACAGTAATAACGAGCTACAAACACTTTTACCAAAAAAAAAAAGAGAGAAAAGAGAAAAAGAACAAAAAATAAAAGAGAAAAAGAACAAAAAATAAAAGAGAAAAAGAACAAAAATAAAATAAAAACAAAAGAAATTTAAAAAAAAAGAAATTTAAAAAAAAGTAAAAAGAAATTAAAAAAAATTTAGCCCGACCAAGACCTCTTTCTCTATCCAGAAGCACCGCGTTACAACCTACACCCCGAGGTCACAGCAAAAAATATCCTTTTTATCTACTGGAGAGTACGCTTTCTTGGACGGGTTAGTTCAATACATGTCAATGGGGGTTACGTGCCATCCCCTAATCAATTTTAACATAGTTAAATGTCTCTAACACAATAACTCTTCGTTTTCATTCTCATTCTTACTCATACATAGAGAGGGTGAGAGTAATGCCGGATGACAGAGAGGGATGGGTCAGCTGTTGACTTAATTGCTAATTACGACTAATTAAAACCAATTGAAGTTGAATTTTTTCAAACAATAAGTAGTCCTGAAACCAAGGAATATTTTAGTATAAATTTTGTGTCAATAACATGAATAGAAAAAAGCCTTAGGGAAAAGAAAGGTGTTTATCTCAGCTTTAGTATATATATATATATATATATATACCCCATCCGCCCGATTGAGATACGACACATAGTCAACTTTTAAAGCGGTGTTTAATTGGTTTGAATTCAGAGTTTTCCTTTTCCTAGTCTGATTACCTCATCAAGTTTAAAGAGTCTAGTCTGCCCTACTATTTACCCATAGTGGAAGGGAGAATAGTTGGATACATACCTTTCCCATGTGCTATGTGGAATTCACACAGATTCTTCCAGGATCTGAACTCGTCTCACCGTGTCCATTTCCTACGACGATATCCATTACACCACGAACCTTCATAAGAGAACCCCTAATACGCCATTATTTTCGAACCAAGTAGAAAAACATCCATTCTATGTGTCTATCTATACATATATAAAGAGAAGTTAGTGTATATATATGTTCTAATGAAAATAAGAAAATAAAACCATTAACGACAAAGTAAATATATATACACATTAAATATCGCCGCTTCTTGCTTTTTGTGCAAAAAATATGAAGATTGGATTTATATTCGAAGATATTTAAAAGTTGAAATATACATAAAAATAGCATTGAAATTCAACTTAAAATTGTCCAGTAAATCTAAAAAATAAACAAATCAATACACCAGGGTTTTTGGCCGCCTCTTCTACCCAGTCGACGCTGGATAGCCGCTTCTAGTTAATGATAAAGAGCAGATTTGCAATTTTGAAAAGATGTACAGTTGTTGCTTTAATTGTGTCTTTCTCTGCAAATTGCAACAATGCAAAATGGCCGCTATTTGAATTTTGTCCAGCTGAGAGAGAGAGAGAGAGAGAGAGAGAGAGAGAGAGAGAGAGAGAGAGAGAGAGAGAGAGAGAGAGAGAGAGAGAGAGAGAGATAACAATTCTTGTCGACGTCACTGTTATGTGTGGAGCAAATAGTGCGTGAAAATTTGAATTACTTATGATGCCTTAAATGTTTCACTTTTATTTCATAAGCCAACAAGTTCTATGGGAGTATTTTGTAATATCATGAACGGTGTCCTCAATGTGTTTCGAAACGGAAAATTCGGTCAGGTGTTTCAAAGGTAACAACAAAAATAAAAAGACAACTGCAATTATATACATACATACATACATACATACATACATACATGCAGATCGATAGGTAGATAGATATCTCATATATTTACACATACATAAACGCATATATATATATATATATATATATATATATATATATATATATATATATATATATATATATATATATATATATGGTCTTGCTTTTTGATAACTTATTTTATTCACAATATGCATATTTCATAATACTATTGACAGATAAATAAATACCAGATTGAATTAGATATATAGATAGATTGGGAAACAGAGAGAGAGAGAGAGAGAGAGAGAGAGAGAGAGAGAGAGAGAGAGAGAGAGAGAGAGAGAGAGAGAGAGAGGATAGATAAATAGCAGACTGAATTATATATATATCTATTATTATACTAAAGCTGAGATTTTGAGCTTTCATTACGTAAAGGATTTTTTCCTGTTAAGTTTAATCAATAAAATTAAATATTAACTTATTCTTTATTTGTGGGTTTACTTAACGTTTGAAAAAATAATTAATTTTCATCGTTTTAATTAGCAGTAATTTGCAATTAACTCACAAAGCAATCCATCTCTGTCTTATCTTCTAATCTATCAATTTCCATTCCTCTCTCTATTAAACTCTTATTGTATTTATTGAGAGGAATAAGCAAGAATAAGCCACTCCCTGCGCCCACCACCAAAAACCAGCAGTCAGATTTTACTACCCACTCTTTAAAAAAGAGCAACCCCCAACTCCTTTGCTTCTTTCACTTGTCATTATAAAAATTGTCAATTTGTTTTTGTTATATTCAATTTTTCTCTCTATCCTTACAAAGTTTTTGAATTTTTTTCTCCGCTGTATTTACTTTGTTTTTAATCTAATTCGCTTTGCAAACTAACTTTTGATCACAATTATCTAAAAGCACTTATTTTTATTATGAATGCAAGTGATTTTAAAAATAATACAGATTTAATACAAAAGTCTATCTATATTCATTTATATTTTGTGAAAGATAAAAATACAAAAAATTCTTCTAAATGAAAAATATAGACTAATGACTTTGTGATCAAACGTGAATTTTTACAAATTAAAAAAAAATATTAAAGGACATGATAAAGGTAAATTTGACTATCATGAAATTTTTTCCTAAGTGGAAAATGGCATTTTCCACTATCAATTGTTAAAAGATAAAATTGTTAAACTAATCGTAACAATATATCATTTTAAGAAATTAGCTTTTTAGATAGATTGGTTTAAAGTTTGTATCACAGCAACTAATTTTTTAAGCAATTATGAATACTCATTTTTTCGTCTGCTTTTCATTTTAAAAACAAATTAAAATTAATTAAATCGATTATTTAAAATAATTTTTTTTGTCTAAGTCGAAAAGTAGTAACATAATGAGCATCAGCAAAAAAAGCAAAATAATATTACACATATAATTTATTCTTAATACATTTAAAACTATTTTTTCGGTCAATTTTGATCAAATATATCTGAGTGAGTTGCTGTAAAATCCGTGTTTACAAAATAAATCTAACACTCTCGATTGAAAAAAAAAATACCAAAAATCAGGGAACTATCCGATTTTAATGAAATTTTCAGTATTGATTTATCAATGAATGGATTTTATAATGTATCAGTTACTTTAATTTCAAAACTTTCTGATTTAATTAGGTATTTCTGCTATGATAAATTAATATATAAAATTCATTTAAAATATGGGTATCATGATATTAAGTTTAAAATATGATATTCTTAGGTTCTAAAAACATATTTCTTTAATAACTACCTTACATTAGATTAATTTTTTTGTCAAAAACTCTATTGAAAAATTTAGCACCCCTCTTTAAACAGAACAAATATTGATGTATAAGTTTTATTGTATAAGATAATAGACAATTAAATAATTATCGAAATGAATAAAAAATCTCCAAAATTATTTTTTTTAGTTTTTATTTTCATTTTATTATCCGATTTATGATATTTATTTTCTACCAGAGTAGTATCGTTAAATTTTCTTTTCTTCTATTCACACCTTTGGTCGTTATATTTATGCAAAAATTAGTATCAATCATATATAACCCCACAGATATTTTGCACCCCAAAAGTAAAAGGAAGAGGTCAAAGTTAAGTGACCTGAAAAAAAATCAGAAAGTTTTGAAATAAAATAACTGATGCATTATAAAAATCATTCATGGATCAATCAATACTGAACATTTCATTAAAATTTGGTAGATTTTTTTTAAAGCGGGGAGGGGGGTAAATTTGTTTTGTAAAATACAGATTTTTTTTACAACATGCCAGATTGCTCGTCAACAACAATATTAATTTCATAACTTTTAAATTGACGAAATAATATTATCCTGTGATTTTTTTCAACAATTTTTGTTGAGCTCAATTGGTGACCCAACGGGTCACGTCTTTTCTAGTAATATATATATATATATATATATATATATATATATATATATATATATATATATATATAGAGAGAGAGAGAGAGAGAGAGAGAGAAAGAGAAAGAGAAAGATAAGGTGATAGATAGATAAATAGATATCTCACACTCTCACACACATATACATGATCTTGCTATATTCATAAATAATATAGATAGATAGACAGTAGCCTAACGCACACACACACACACACACACACACACACACACACACACACACACACACACACCTATATATATATATATATATATATATATATATATATATATATATAGATAGATAGATAGATAGATATACAAAAAGTATTTATTCTACTTCATTGCTTTCATGTATATATTAACGTGTAGTCTACTGTGATAAACATTTTCTATGTAAATAAAATTTAAAAAAAGAAGTGTAATCCATAACATGATTAATAAGTAGTCGATTGCATTAGCCCCTTTTCCGTTAGAAAATTCTCTCTTTTTTTTCATTCCCCTCCCTTTTTTCATTCCCCTCCCTTTTTTCATTCCCTTTCCTTTTTTCATTCCTCTTCCTTTTTTCATTCCACTCCCTTTTTTCATTCCTCTCCCTTTTTTCATTCGCCTCCCATTTTTCATTCCTCTCCTTTTCATTCCTTTTTCATTCCTCTCCCTTTTTTCATTCCCCTCCTTTTTTAATTCCCCTCCCTTTTTTATTCCTTTCCCTTTTCATTCCTCTCCCTTTTTTCATCCCCTCCCTTTTTTCATTCCCCTTCCTTTTTCATTCACCTCCCTTTTTTCATTTTTCCTTTATTCATTCCCTTTTTTCATTTCCTTTCCTTTTTTCATTCCTCTCCCTTTTTTCATTCCCTCCCTTTTTTAATTCCCCTCCCTTTTTTTATTCCCCTTTCCCTTTTTTTCATTCCCCTTTTTTATTCCCTTTCCTTTTTTCATTCCCCTTTTTCCCTTTTTTCATTCCTTTTTTTCATTCCCTTTTTTCATTCCTTTTTTCATTCCCCTCCCTTTTTTATTCCCTTTCCTTTTTTCATTCCCCTCCCTTTTTCATTCCTTCCCTTTTTTCATTTTTTTCATTCCCCTCCCTTTTTCATTTTCCTTTTTTCATTCCTCCCTTTTTCATTCCCCTCCCTTTTTTCATTCCCTCCCTTTTTTATTCCCTTTCCTTTTTTCATTCCCCTCCCCATTTCATTCCCCCCTTTTTCACTTTTTTCATTCCCTTTTTCCTTTTTCATTCCCCTCCTTTTTTATTCCTTTTTCATTCCCCTCCCTTTTTTCATTCCCCTCCCCCTTTTTCATTCCCTCCCTTTTTCATTCCCCTCCCTTTTTTATTCCCTTCCTTTTTTCATCTCCCTTTTTTCCTCCTTTTTTCCAACAAGTAAGCAAATCATTAAATATTCATCATCCCTAATGGAAAAATTCTTCATCCCGATAATCAAAACCTTTATTTACAAAAAAATGGTTCTTATGAAGTTACTGACGCCATTGTTGCTGTTGTGTTTGTTTACGTGTTAGAAATGACGACATAAGTAGGTCTTTTGCTTATCAACTGACAAATCAACACTCCTGTCCTATATCAAATATATTATATGTAATATGATACATTATATTTTAGATAGCCATCATCTTATTATAATGGAGATTCGGTGTCTGTCCGTCTGGTTTCAACTATTCATATCTAATACTAATCATTTATACACAATTATATGGTTTCAAATAACTATTTTATTTAATAATAATCTTATTATAATGGTGATTCGGTGTCTTTCTGTCTGTAATAGAAACTACGTCACTGCTTACGTCACAATACCCTCAGAAATTGCGTATGTTTATCAATGAGTATTTAATTTATAGTCAAATAACAAAAAATTATTTATTAATAAAAAATCTGGTTTAGATTTGCTTCAAAACAACCCATGTTATTATTAATATTATTATTTTAATCCTGCAATGTGTCTTGTATATCACTAAAAAATAAAGGTCTACATAATATATGGTGTGGTTGATTTGCATACTGGTTTTAACAAAACCGGGTTTAGTAAATAATTACACGGTGTCATTGATTTCTAATATCATTGTTTTATTCTTCAATGTCACTTATGAGCTCGTCCTTGAATTCCCCAGCTGTACACAACATTGCTAGTTTTATATGAATGTGTGCGCGCGCATATGTGTGTGTGTTAAAATTATTAATAATATTATATACATATTAATATGATATATATTGATATGATATATTTATATATATCAATGTTATGTTATTATAGAATAACGGCCTTCATCAGGGTAAAATGTTTGATATTTGACTTTAAAACGGTATTTTGACCGTTTTAACTTCAGATTTCAAACATTTTACTCTGATGAAGGCCGTTTTCTTTGTATGCTTAAATATTTTATAATTTTCTATTATTATTATTTTCTTTTATATTTAAATAATGATAAATAGAATACATGTGTACATGAACAAACCCCTGGCCGAAACACGTGTTGGTAACTTAAATTAAATCAATTGTATCCATTCAACATTTTCTTTCCTTTATTTATTTATCCCTTCAACATATCGTCGGATTCATTTGCATATATATATATATATATATATATATATATATATTACCGGTTTGTGAAAGAATTAAACACCAAAAATTGAACCGGGTTATTAGAAAGGGTAATTTTCAGTCCAGCAACATCCAAAGTGGAGAAGTTCCAACATGTAGTTTATGTGGAAGAGTATGTTTCTCCAGGGGTGGCCTGGTGAGTCATCTGAGAAAACACAAGAATACAGTGTCAAATGCTACTGGCACTCAACTATGAGAAAAAAACAGTAAATGGTCTTACTCAAGCACGAGTAAACAGCCAACATATATATATATATATATATATATATATATATTATATATATTAGTGTCCTATATTCATAAGTAAAAGCACCACACTACAGTAAATAAGGGAAAACTAAGTGGTGCAACTATACAGTAGAACGGGCATGGTTACAGCTTGGAATATTATTTTACTCCATGCGAGTTTTTCCCAACAGTTTTAACTGGTGTTTTTTTTTTACTAGAGTCAGCACATTTTCTAAGGTGTCCAGGACTCTTCTAAGTATTCAAGCGTGTTTAAACAGTGCTGTGGTCTCGATGGTCTCGATCTCCAGTTTTCTCGAGTCTCTTTTCCAGACATTCGGTGACTCTTCTACAAGCACTAATTACAATTGGTATCACCGTCACCTTCATGTTTCATAGATCTTTCCGCTTTCTAAAAAGCATCCAGGTATTTGTGTATATTTTCGCTTTCTTCTATGTTCATTCAATGATCTGCCGCAACGGTGAAATCCATAAGATTTAAAGTATCTGGAAATTTTATGGGTTTATAAACTGCAAGAAACTTAAGCCACTTGAAATACACCACGCCCTGAACACGCTGTGAGCCCAGGACGGGTAAAACTTGTCACTGTAAAAAGAAATAAAATATGTGCACATAAAAATGAGTGAGAGAAGAGAAGAGACAGAAGAGGATAAGAGAGAAATAGAAGAGAATAATAAGTAATAAGTGAGACGCGGATATATATATATATATATATATATATAGAGAGAGAGAGAGAGAGAGAGAGGGGGGTACAGGGACACAGAAAAGTGTCAGTTACATATTATAGTAAAAAAAGTAAAAGTAAGTAAGTCGTCGGGATGGCCTAAAGTCGGTATCAGCCAGACAGCGAAGGAGTCTATCCCCTTTTCATTAGCGCTAGACCAAGGAGATTATTTTTGTCTCATTGGTGGAGCGCCACACCTATTATCACTTTACCGCACAGATCCCTATGCTACTCATACGCTGAGTTGGCGAGGACCGGTATCGAACCAGGAATCTTGTTGGTTCCTAGTCGGACATTCTACCGAATGAGCAAAGCCACAACTATTGAGCTCTGAGGAAAACATACAATCCCTGTCATTTATTTTTGATCATGAAAAAAAAAACCCTGAAAAGAATATGAAGCAACGAACAACGAAGAAAATGACACCACTGACGAAACGGACAGACACAAAGAAAATGTCGAACGCAGAAGCGACGGGTGACTAAGAGAGTCGTAGAAACTAGAGTCGTAAGAAATGGACTCGTCGAACCGAGTTCAAATCCTGGACGAAGCCACAATTCACATAGCGCTAATACCCTTGGGAAAGATATGAATCCAACTATTCTCCCTCCAGCTATGGGTAAATACTAGGAGAGACTGGGCTCTTTAACCTTGGTTAGGCAACCAGTCTAGGAGAAGGAAAACTCTGAATTCAAACCTCTTAAATCTCCGCTTGGGGTGGTCACTACTAGAAAAGGCCCAGTCCTAATTAGTGATCTATTACAATTTAATTTATTTTTTAATTTAAAGAGACACATGGACAGATCGGCAAGGACAACCAGATATCGAAATGAAAAGATGGATGTTGGCTGATCGTCCAAATAAAGGTTAACCAACAAAAAGAGCTAAAACGAGAAATTAGATAGTGTAGTCTACCTAGTTACTCTGTTATTTTGAGCACGTGCCCTGTGGATATTTCCCCAAATCTGTCAATTTAAACAACAAAAGATTATTGGCCCCTGAAAAAGGGATTGAAATGTATTATCTGTAATTATTCTTTATAAGTTAATCTACAAAGGCGAGAAATTTAAATCTCCGTGAGATCTCTCAGCAACATAGGCATGGATATATATATATATATATATATATATATATATATATATATATATATATATATATAATGTGTGTGTGTGCGTGCGTTCGTGTATGCATGTGAATTATATAAGTTAAAAATATATTCTAAATGATATATGCTGAATGTAATACACACACACACACACACACACATATATATATATATGTGTGGGCGTGTGCGTATGTGTACGTGTATATATGTGAATTATATAAATTAAATATATATTATGAATATAATATAATACATATGAATATAATTTATTGTGCACATTCTGGAGTTTCAGTATCTGTCTGATTGGAACCGATATTATGTCATTGCTTAGGTCACAATACTCTCAGGAATTGCATAAGTTTATCAATGAATATGTAATGTAAAGTGATAGTCAAAATCATTAATATATAGATTAAATCTTATATATATATATTAACGATGTCTAAATGAAAATCTGAGTTGGATTTGCCTCAAAATAGCCCATATTATTTAAAGTTCTGCAATGTGTAAAGTTGACGTAGTATATGATGTGGCTAATTCGCATACTGGTTATAAAAAAAAGCGTTGAATAAATAAAAGTAATTGGTAATTTGCTTGAAGCATTGTTAAGTATGTTATAAAATAATAAAATTCGAAGGCAATACAATGCGTAAAAAATAAAGACAAAAAATCTTTTTGTCTTTATTTATTACGCATTGTATTGCCTTCTAATTTTATTGTTGAATAAATAATTACTTGGGTTCAATGATCTCTAATATTATCATTTTATTCTACAACGTATTAAAATCATTTCTATGAATGATTTCTGATCTAATATATTTATTGAATTAAAATTACATACTTACAACTAGAGTTCACATAATTTTACTATTTCAAATCTTACTTTAAAGTTAATCGATAAGGAAAGTCATTAATTAGATCCACTGGAGATCGAACACAAACCCTCTCACGTGTTAAACGAGAGTAATACCCAGTACACAAAGGGAGTGATATACGATCAATGAAAATTGGGCTTTTACAACGCAAAGAGAGCGAGATAACCGCCACAATATGGAAAAGATTTATACACATCAATCGGAATATTTTTCATATTTTACTCCAAAATGAAAGTAGAAATTTTGTTCCACTGGGGATCGAACCCAATAAGTTTCGCGTGTGAAGCGAGCGTGATAACAGATACACTAGGGACCGATGAATAATAATCCCTCAGAATATTTTTCATAATTTACATCATGTTACTCGAAAATGAAAGTAAAAGATTGGTTCCACTGGGATCGAACCCAGGGCCTCTCGCGTGTGAAGCGAGCGTGATAACCGCTACACTATGGAACCGATGAACTTATCCCTTAGAATATTTTTCATAATTTACATCTTGTTACTCGAAAATGAAAGTAAAAAATTGTCCCACTGGGGATCGAACCCAGGGCCTCTCGCGTGTGAAGCGAGCGTGATAACCGCTACACTATGGAACCGATGAACAATAGTTCCTCAGAATATTTTTCATAATTTAAATAATGTTACTCGAAAATGAAAGTAAAAGATTGGTTCCACTGAGGATCGAACCTAGGTCCTCTCGCGTGTGAAGCGAGCGTGATAACCGCTACACTATGGAACGATGAACAGTAAATCACTTAGATATTTTCCATAATTACATCATGTTACTCGAAAATGAAAGAAAATTGGTTCCAGGGATCGAACCCAGGGCCTCTCGCGTGAAAGCCAGCGTGATAACCGCTAAACCACCCATTTTTCATAAATTTACATCATGTTACCTCGAAAATGAAAATAAAAAATTGGGTCCACTGGGGATCGAACCAAGGCCCCTCGCGTGTGAAGCGAGCGTGATAACCGCTACACTATGGAACCGATGAACATAATCCTTAGAATATTTTCATAATTTACATCATGTTACTCAAAATGAAAGTAAAAGATTGGTTCCACTGGGATCGAAACCAGGGCCTCCCGCGTGTGAAGCGAGCGTGATAACCGCTACACTATGGAACCGATGAACTATTAATCCTTAGAATATTTCATAATTTACATCATGTTACACGAAAATGAAAGTAAAAAAATGTTCCACTGGGATCGAACCCAGGGCATCTCGCGTGTGAAGCGAGCGTGATAACCGCTACACTATGGAACCGATGAACTATAATCCCTTAGAATATTTTTCATAATTTACATCATGTTACTCGAAAATGAAAGTAAAAAAATGGTTCCACTGGGGATCGAACCCAGGGCCTCTCGCGTGTGAAGCGAGCGTGAAAAACGCTAAACTATGGAACCGATGAACATTATTCCCTTAGAATATTTTTCATACTTTACATCATGTTACTCGAAAATGAAAGTAATAAATTGGTTCCACTGGGGATCGAACCCAGGGCCTCTCGTGTGAAGCGAGCGTGATAACCGCTACACTATGGAACCGATGAACTATAATCCCTTAGAATATTTTTCATAATTTACATCATGTTACTCGAAAATGAAAGTAAATGATTGGTTCCACTGGGATCGAACCCAGGGCCTCGCGTGTGAAGCGAGCGTGATAACCGCTACACTATGGAACCGATGAACAATAATCCCTTAGAATATTTTCATAATTTACATCATGTTACTCGAAAATGAAAGTAAAAAAATTGGTTCCACTGGGGATCGAACCCAGGGCCTCTCGCGTGTGAAGCGAGCGTGATAACCGCTACACTATGGAACCGATGAACATAATACCTTAGAATATTTTTCATAATTTACATCATGTTACTCGAAAAATGAAAGTAATAAATTGGTTTCACTGGGATCGAACCCAGGCCGCTCGCGTGTGTGAAGCGAGCGTGATAACCGCTACACTATGGAAACGATGAACTATAAACCCTTAGAATATTTTTCATAATTTACATAATGTTACTCCAAAATGAAAGTAAAGAATTGGTTCCACTGGGGATCGAACCCAGGGCCTCTCGCGTGTGAAGCAAGCGTGATAACCGCTACACTATGGAACCGATGAACCATAATCCCTTAGAATATTTTTCATAATTTACATCATGTTACTTGAAAATGAAAGTAATAAATTGGTTCCACTGGGGATCGAACCCAGGGCCTCTCGCGTGTGAAGCGAGCGTGATAACCGTTACACTATGGAACCGATGAATTAAATCCCTTAGAATATTTTTCATAATTTACATCATGTTACTCGAAAATGAAAGTAAAAAAATGGTTCCACTGGGGATCAAACCCAGGGCCTCTAACGTGTGAAGCGAGCATGATAACCGCTACACTATGGAACCGATGAATAATAGTCCCTTAGAATATTTTGCATAATTTACATCATGTTACTCGAAAATGAAAGTAAAAGATTGGGTCCACTGGGGATCGAAACCAAGGCCCCTCGCGTGTGAAGCGAGCGTGATAACCGCTACACTATGGAACCGATGAACGTTAATCCCTTAGAATATTTTTCATAATTTACATCATGTTACTCGAAAATGAAAGCATAAATTGGGTCCACTGGGGATCGAACCCAGGCTCTCGCGTGTGAAGCGAGCGTGATAACCGCTACACTATGGAACCGATGAACTATAATCCCTTAGAATATTTTTCATAATTTACATCATGTTACTCGAAATGAAAGTAAAAAAAATTGTTCCACTGGGGATCGAACCCAGGGCCTCTCGCGTGTGAAGCGAGCGTGATAACCGCTACACTACGGAACCGATGAACTATAATCCCTTAGAATATTTTTCATAATTTACATCATGTTACTCGAAAATGAAAGTAAAAAATTGGTTCCACTGGGGATCGAAACCAGGGCCTCTCGTGTGTGAAGCGAGCGTGATAACCGCTACACTATGGAACCGATGAACAATAATACCTTAGAATATTTTTCATAAATTACACATAATGTACTCCAAAATAAAGTAAAGAATTGGTTCCACTGGGGATCGAACCAGGGCCTCTCGCGTGTGAAGCGAGCGTGATAACCGCTACACTATGGAACCGATGAGCTATAATCCCTTAGAATATTTTTCATAATTTACATCATGTTACTCGAAAATGAAAGTAAAAATTGGTTTCACTGGGATCGAACCAAGGGCCTCTCGCGTGTGAAGCGAGCGTGATAACGCTACACTATGGAACCGATGAACTATAACCCCTTAGAATATTTTTCATAATTTACATCATGTTACTCGAAAATGAAAGTAAAGAATTGGTTCCACCGGGGAATGAACCCAGGGCCTCTCGCGTTTGAAGCGAGCGTGATAACAGCTACACTATGGAACCGATGAACATTTATCCCTTAGAATATTTTTCATAATTTACATCATGTTACTCGAAAATGAAAGATTGGTTCCACTGGGGGATCGAACCAGGGCCTCTCGCGTGTGAAGCGAGCGTGATAACCGCTACACTACAGAACCGATGAACTATCATCCCTTAGAATATTTTTCATAATTTACATCATGTACTCGAAAATGAAAGTAAAAAATTGGTTCACTGGGGATCGAAACCAGGGCCTCTCGTGTGTGAAGCGAGCGTGATAACCGCCTACACTATGGAACCGATAACAATAATGCCTTAGAATATTTTTCATAATTACATAATGTTACTCCAAAAATAAAGTAACAAGAATTGGTTCCACTGGGCGATCGAACCAGGCCTCTCGCGTGTGAAGCGAGCGTGATCAACCGCTACACTATGGAACCGATAACTATAATCCCTTAGAATATTTTCATACATTTTACATTCATGTACTCGAAAATGAAGTAAAGAATGGTTCCACTGGGGATCGAACCAAGGCCTCTCCGCGTGTGAAACGAGCGTGATTACAGCTACACTATGGAACCGATGAACTATAATCCCTTAGAATGTTTTTCATAATTTACATAATGTTACGCGAAAATGAAGTATAAAATTGGTTCCACTGGGGATCCTACCCAGGCACTATCGCGTGTGGTGCCGCTGAGCGTGATAACCGCTACACTATGGAACCGAAACACGATAACTCACCTTAGATATTTTCATAATACATTAATGGTTACTCGAAATGAAAGTAAAGAATTGGTTCCACGGGGGATCGAACCGAACGCGCCCTCTCGCGTGTAAGCCCCGAGCGTGATAACCTACACTATCGAACCGTATGAACATATATCCCTTTAGAATATTTTCATTAATACTCATGTTACTCGAAAATGAAAGATTGGTTCACATAATGGGATCGAACCAGGGCCTCTCGCTGTGAGCAGCGTGATAAACCGCTACACTATGGAACCGATAAATAAATCCCTTAGAATATTTTTCATAAATTACATCATGTTACTCGAAAATGAAAGTTAAAGCTATTGGTTCACTGGGAACCTCGAACCCACGGCCCTCTCGCGTGTGAAGCGAGCGTGATAACCGCTACACTATGGAACCGATGAACATTAATCCTTTAGAATTTTTTCATAATTTACATAATTTACTCTAAATGAAAGTAAAAGATTGGTTCCACACTGGGATCGAACCCGGCCTCTCGGCGTGTTTAAAGCGAGCGTGATAACCGCTACACTATGGAACGATTATAAAATATAACCACTTAGAATATTTTCATAATTTAGCATCATGTTACTCGAAAAATGAAAGTAAAAAATGGTTCCACTGGGATCGAACCCAGGGCCTCTCGCTTGTGAAGCGAGCGTGATATAACCACACTTTGGAACCGTATGAACATTAATCCCTTAAAATATTTTTCATAATTACATCATGTTACTCGAAAATGAAAGTAAATATTGGTTCCACTGGGGATCGAACCCAGGCCTCTCGCCGTGTGAAGCGAGCGTGATAACCGCTACACTATGGAACCGATGAACATAACCCGTTAGAATATTTTTCATAATTTTACATCATGTTACTCGAAAATGAAAGTAAAAGATTGGTTCCACTGGGGATCGAACCCAGGGGACCTTCGTGTGAAGCGAGCGTGATAACGCTACACTATGGAACCGATGAACATTAACCCCTTTGATATTTTTCATAATTTACATCATTTTACTCGAAAATTGAAAGTAAAAAATTGGTTCACGGGATCGAACCCAGGGCCTCTCGCGTGTGAAGCAAGCGTGATAAACGCTACACTATGGAACCGATTAAAAACAATAATACCTTAGAATATTTTTCATAATTTTACATCATGTTACTCGAAAATGAAAGTAAAAATTGGTTCCACTGGGTTATCGAACCCAGGGCCTCTCGCGTGTGAAGCGAAGCGTGATAACCGCTACAACTATGGAACCGATGAACTATAATCCCTTAGAATATTTTTCATAATTTACATCATGTTACTCGAAAATGAAAGTAAAAATTTGTTCCACGGGATCGAACCCAGGCCTCTCGTGTGAAGCGAGCGTGATAACCGCTACACTATGAACCGATGAACATTAATCCCTTAGAATATTTTTCATAATTTACATCATGTTACTCGAAAATTGAAAGATTGGTTTCCACTCGGATCGAACCCAGGCCTCTCGCGTGTTGAAGGAGCGTGATAACCACTACACTATGGAACGATGAAACATTAATCCTTAGAATATTTTCATAATTACATCATGTTACTCGAAAATGAAAGTAAAAATTGGTTCCACTGGGGATCGAACCCAGGGCCTCTCGCGTGTGAAGCGAGCGTGATAACCGCACACTATGGAACCGATAACTATAATACCTTAGAATTATTTTCATAATTTACATCATGTTACTCGAAAATGAAAGTAAAAATTGGTTCCATGGGATCGAACCCAGGGCCTCTCGCGTGTGAAGCGAGCGTGATAACCGCTTACATATGAACCGATGAACAATAATCACTTAGAATATTTTTCATAATTTACATCATGTTATCGAAAATAAAGTAAAAAATTGGTTCCAATGGGATCGAACCCAGGGCCTCTCGCGTGTGAAAGCGAGCTGATAACCGCTTACACTATGGAACCGATGACTATAATCCCTTAGAATATTTTCATAATTTACATAATGTTACTCGAAAATGAAAGTAAGAAATTGGTTCACGGGGAATGAACCCAGGGCCTCTCGCGTATGAAGCGAGCGTGATAACCGCTAACCACTATGGAACCGAATGAACATTGGGTATCCCTTGAATATTTTTTCATTAATTACATTATGTTACTCGGAAAATGAAAGATTGTCCACTGGGATCGAACCCAGGGCCTCTCGCGTGTGAAGCGCAGCGGGATAACCGCTACACTATGGAACCGACGCGACTATAATCCCTTAAATATTTTCATAATTTACATTCATTACTCGAAAATAAAGTAAAAAAATTGGTTACACTGGGATCTCTCTT
>CM042161.1:29636888-29705668 GCA_023376005.1 Doryteuthis pealeii | reverse complement strand
AAAAATAATCTCCTTGGTCTAGCGCTAATGAAAAGGCGCGATATACTCCTTTGCTGTCTGGCTTTGATACCGACTTTTAGGGCCTCCGACGAACTTACTTATTTTTACTTTTTTTACTATTAATATGTAACTGACACTTTTTCTGTGTCCCTGCTACCCCCCTCTCTCTCTCTCTTCTCTATATATATATATATATATATATATAATCCGCGTTCTTCCACTATTACTTATTATTTCTTCTATTTTCTCTCCTTATCCTCTTTTCTGTCTCCTCTCTTCTCTCACTCATTTTATGTGCACATATTTTATTTCTTTTTACAGTGACAAGTTCACCCTCCTGCGGCCTCCACATCGAATCAGTGTTCAGAGCGTTGTGGAACAATATTCTCTCATCGGCGTATTTCAAGTGGCTTAATTTTCTTGCAGTTTATTAAACCCATAAATTTCAGATACTTTTAAATCTTATGATTCACCGTTTGCGGCAGATCATTGAATGAACATAGAAGAAAGCGAAATTATACACAAAACCTGGATGCTTTTTAGAAAGCGCGAAAGATCTATGAAACAGAAGGTGACGTGATACCAATTGTATTAGTGCTTGGTAGAAGAGTCACCGAATGTCTGGAAAAGAGACTCGCAGAAAACTGGGAGATCGAGGACCATCGAGACCACAGCACTGTTTAAACACGTCTTGAATACTTAGAAGAGTCCTGGACACCTTAGAAATGTGCTGACTCTAGTTAAAAAAAAAACACCAGTTTAAATGTGGAAAAAACTCGCATGGAGTAAAATAATATTTCCAAGCTGTAACCTATGCCCCGTTGCTACTGTAAGTTGGACCACTTAGTTTCCCTTATTACTGTAGTGTGGAGCTTTACTTATCAATTAGGACACTAATATATTATATATATATATATATAATATATATATATGTTGGCTGTTTACTCGTTGCCTTGAGTAAGACCATTTACTGTTTTTTTCCATAGTTGAGTGCAGTAGCATTGACACTGTTATTCTTGTGTTTTCTCAGATGACTCACCAGGCCAAGCCCGGATAAAACATACTCTTCCAATAAACTACATTGTTGGAACTTCTCCACTTTGATGTTGCTGGACTGAAAATTACCCTTTCTAATAGTTGGTTCAATTTTTGGTGTTTAATCGGTGGACTCAAATTCTTTTCACAAAACCGGGTAATATATATATATATATATATATATGCATGAATCCACGATATGTTGAAAGGATAAATAAATAAAGGAAAGAAAAATGTTGAATGGATCACCAATTGATTAATTAAAGTTCAACACGTGTTTCGGCCAGGGTTTGTTTCATGTACACATGTTATTCTATTTATTCATTTATTTAAAATATAAAATAAAATAATAATAATAGAAAATTATAAATATTTAAGCATACATAAGAGAAAAGGCCTTCATCAGAGTAGAAATGTTTGGAAATCTGAAGTTAAAAGGTCAAAATTACCGTTTTTAAAGTCAAATATCAACATTTTTAGCCTGATGAAGGCCGTTATCTATAATAACATAACATTGATATATATATTAAAATTATCATATCATATATATTCTATTAATATGTATATTAATATTTTAATAATTTTAACACACACACATATGGCTCGCACACATTATATAAAATAGCAATGTTGTGATACCAGCTGGGGAATCAAGACGAGCTCATAAGTGACATTGAGAAAAAACAATGAATTAGAAATCCAATGACACCGTTAATTATTACTAACCCGGTTTTGTTTTTAAAACCAGATGCAATCAACCACACCATTATATTTTGTAGACTTTTTATTTTATAAGTGATATACAAGACACATTGCAGGATTAAAATAATAATATTAATAATAACATGGGTTGTTTTGAAGCCAAATCTAAACCAGATTTCATAGAGGAGACCCGTTAATAAATATTTTTTTGTTGATTATGACTATAAATAAATACTTCATTGATTAAACATTACGCAATTTCTGAGGGTATTGTGACGTAAGCAGTGACGTAGTTTCTGTTTACAGACAGAAAGGCACCGAATCACCATTATAAAAGATTATTTATTAAATAAAATAAGTTATTTGAAACCATATAATTGTGTATATAAATGATATATTAGTATGAATAGTTTGAAACCAGACGGCGATCACCGAATCTCCGATATAAATAAGATGATGGCAATCTAAAATATAATGTATCATATTACATATAATTATATTTGTATAGACAAGAGTGTTGATTTGTCAGTGATTAAGCAAAGACCCACTATATGCGTCATTCTAACACGTAAACAAACACAACAGCAACAATGGCGTCAGTAACTTCATAAGAACCATTTTTTTGTAAATAAAGTTTTTGATTATCGGGATGAAGAATTTTTCCATTAGGGATGATGAATATTTAATGATTTGCTTACTTGTTGCGAAAAAAGGTCGAGGGGAATAAAACAAAGGGAGCGGGGAATGAAAAAAGGGAGAGGAATGAAAAAGGAAAGGGAATAAAAAAAAGGGAGGCGGAATGAAAAAGGGAAGGAATGAAAAAGAGAGGGAATTGAAAAAAGGGAGAGGAATGAAAAAGGGAAAGGGAATGAAAAAAGGCGAGGGAATGGAAAAAAGGAAAGAATAAAAAAGGCGAAAATGAAAAAGAAGGGATAAAAAAGGGAGGGAAGTGAAAAAAGGAAGGGATAAAAAAGGGAGGGGAATGAAAAAGGGAGTCGGGAATGAAAAAAGGAAAGGGGATAAAAAAAAGGGAGGGAATTAAAAAAGGAAGATGAAAAAAGGAGAGGGCGAACTTAAAAAGGGAGCGGAATCAAAAAAGGGAGAGGAAGAAAAAAGAAGGAAATGAAAAAAGGAGGTGAATGAAAAAAGAAGGGGAATGAAAAATAGGGAGGGGGATGAAAAAAGGAGAGGAATGAAAAGGGAAGGGTATAAAAGGGAGGAATGAAAAAAGGGAGGGGAATGAAAAAAGGAGAGATTGAAAAAGGAGAGAATGAAAAAAGGGAGAGGAATGAAAAAATGGGGGGGGATGAAAAAAGGGAGAGGAATGAAAAAAGGGAGGAATGAAAAAAAGCGAAGAGGAATGAAAAAAGGAGGGAATGAAAAAAGGAAGAGGAATGAAAAAAGAAAGGATGAAAAAAGGCGAGGGAATGAAAAAAGGGAGGGGAATGAAAAAAAAGAGAGAATTTCTAACGGAAAAGGGGCTAATGCAATCGATACTATTAATCTGTTATGGATTACACTTTTTTTTAAATTTTATTTACATAGAAAAAGTTTATCCTATAGGACTACACGTTAATATATACATGAAAGCAATGAAGTAGAATAAATACCTTTTGTAATCTAATCTACTATCTATCTATCGTATATATAATATATATATATTAATATATATATATATATATATAGGTTGTGTTTGTGTTTTGTGTGTGTGTGGTGTGTGGTGTGTGTGTGTGGTGTGTGTGTTAGGTTACTGTCATATCTATCTATATATTTATGGAATAGCAAGATCATGTATAGTGTGTGAGAGTGTAGATTATCTATTATCTATCTATCACCTTATTTCTCTTTCTTTTCTCTCTCTTCTCTCTCTCTCTCTCTCTCTATAAAATAATATATATTATATATATATATAATATATATATAATATTATATATATTTTACTAGAAAAGACTGTGACCCGTTGGGTCACCAATTGAGCCTCACAAAATTGTTGAATAAAAAATCACAGGATATATTATTCGTCAAATTTAAAAGTTATGAAATTATATTGTTGTTGACGAAGCAATCTGGCATGTGGTAAAAAACTGTATTTTACAAAACAATTTACCCCCTTTCCCCGCTTTAAAAAAAATCAAAAGTTGAAAAAAATAACTGATGCATTATAAAAAATCATTCATGATCATCAATACTGAACATTTCATTAAAAATTTGGTAGATTTTTTTAAAGCGGGGAGGGGGTAAATTTGTTTTGTAAAATACAGATTTTTTTTACAACATGCCAGATTGCTCGTCAACAACAATATTAATTTCATAACTTTTAAATTGACGAAATAATATTATCCTGTGATTTTTTTCAACAATTTTTGTTGAGCTCAATTGGTGACCCAACGGGTCACGTCTTTTCTAGTAATATTATATATATATATATATATATATATATATATATATATATATATATATATATATATATATAGGAGAGAGAGAGAGAGAGAGAGAGAGAGAAGAGAAAGAGAAAGATAAGGTGATAGATAGATAAATAGATATCTCACACTCTCACACACATATACATGATCTTGCTATATTCATAAATAATATAGATAGATAGACAGTAACCTAACACACACACACACACACACACACACACACACACACCACACAAACACACACACACACTATTATATATATATATATATATATATATATATATATATATATAGATAGATAGATAGATAGATAGATATACAAAAAGTATTTATTCTACTTCATTGCTTTCATGTATATATTAACGTGTAGTCTATAGTGATAAACATTTTCTATGTAAATAAAATTTAAAAAAGAAGTGTAATCCATAACATGATTAATAAGTAGTCGATTGCATTAGCCCCTTTTCCGTTAGAAAATTCTCTCTTTTTTTCATTCCCTCCCTTTTTCATTCCCCCCTTTTTTTCCTTCCTTTTTCATTCCTCTTCCTTTTTCATTCCCCTCCTTTTTTCATTCCTCTTCCTTTTTTCATTCCCCTCCCTTTTATCCTCTCCCTTTTTCATCCCTCCCATTTCCATTCTCTCCCTTTTTTCATTCCTTTTTTTCATTCCCTTTTTCATTCCCTCCCTTTTTTTCATTCCTCCCTTTTATTCCCTTTCCCCTTTTCATTCCTCTCCTTTTTCATCCCTCCTTTTTTCATTCCCCTTCTTTTTTTCATTCACCTCCCTTTTTTCATTCCTTTCCTTTTTTTCATTTCCCTCCCTTTTTTCCCCTTTCCCTTTTTTTTAATTCCCCTCCCTTTTTTTTATCCCCTTTCCTTTTTTCATTCCCCTCCCTTTTCTCATTCCCCTCCTTTTTTATTCCCTTTCCTTTTTCATTCCCTCCCTTTTTATTCCCTTTCCTTTTTCATTCCTCTCCCTTTTTTATTCCCTTTCCTTTTTTCATTCCCCTCCCTTTTTTCATTCCCTTTCCCTTTTTTCATTCCTCTCCCTTTTTCATTCCCCTCCTTTTTTTCATTCCCTTTCCCTTTTCATTCCCTCCCTTTTTTTATTCCCTTTCCTTTTTCATTCCTCTCCCTTTTTTCATTCCCCTCCCTTTTTTCATTCCCCTCCCTTTTTTCCAACAAGTAAGCAAATCATTAAATATTCATCATCCCTAATGGAAAAATTCTTCATCCCGATAATCAAAACCTTTATTTACAAAAAAATGGTTCTTATGAAGTTACTGACGCCATTGTTGCTGTTGTGTTTGTTTACGTGTTAGAAATGACGACATAAGTAGGTCTTTTGCTTATCAACTGACAAATCAACACTCCTGTCCTATATCAAATATATTATATGTAATATGATACATTATATTTTAGATAGCCATCATCTTATTATAATGGAGATTCGGTGTCTGTCCGTCTGGTTTCAACTATTCATATCTAATACTAATCATTTATACACAATTATATGGTTTCAAATAACTATTTTATTTAATAATAATCTTATTATAATGGTGATTCGGTGCCTTTCTGTCTGTAACAGAAACTACGTCACTGCTTACGTCACAATACCCTCAGAAATTGCGTATGTTTATCAATGAGTATTTAATTTATAGTCAAATAACAAAAAAATATTTATTAACGAGGTCTCTATGAAAATCTGGTTTAGATTTGCTTCAAAACAACCCATGTTATTATTAATATTATTATTTTAATCCTGCAATGTGTCTTGTATATCACTAAAAAATAAAAGTCTACATAATATATGGTGTGGTTGATTTGCATACTGGTTTTAACAAAACCGGGTTTAGTAAATAATTACACGGTGTCATTGATTTCTAATATCATTGTTTTATTCTTCAATGTCACTTATGAGCTCGTCCTTGAATTCCCCAGCTGTACACAACATTGCTAGTTTTATATGAATGTGTGCGCGCGCATATGTGTGTGTGTTAAAATTATTAATAATATTATATACATATTAATATGATATATATTGATATGATATATTTATATATATCAATGTTATGTTATTATAGAATAACGGCCTTCATCAGGGTAAAATGTTTGATATTTGACTTTAAAACGGTATTTTGACCGTTTTAACTTCAGATTTCAAACATTTTACTCTGATGAAGGCCGTTTTCTTTGTATGCTTAAATATTTTATAATTTTCTATTATTATTATTTTATTTTATATTTAAATAATGATAAATAGAATACATGTGTACATGAACAAACCCCTGGCCGAAACACGTGTTGGGAACTTAAATTAAATCAATTGTATCCATTCAACATTTTCTTTCCTTTATTTATTTATCCTTTCAACATATCGTCGGATTCATTTGCATATATATATATATATATATATATTACCGGTTTGTGAAAGAATTTGAGTCCACCGAATTAAACACCAAAAATTGAACCGGGCTATTAGAAAGGGTAATTTTCAGTCCAGCAACATCCAAAGTGGAGAAGTTCCAACATGTAGTTTATGTGGAAGAGTATGTTTTATCCAGGGCTGGCCTGGTGAGTCATCTGAGAAAACACAAGAATACAGTGTCAAATGCTACTGGCACTCAACTATGAGAAAAAAACAGTAAATGGTCTTACTCAAGCACGAGTAAACAGCCAAACATATATATATAATATATATATTATATATTATATATTAGTGTCCTATATTGATAAGTAAAAGCACCACACTACAGTAAATAAGGGAAAACTAAGTGGTCCAACTATACAGTAGAACGGGCATGGTTACAGCTTGGAATATTATTTTACTCCATGCGAGTTTTTCCCAACAGTTTTAACTGGTGTTTTTTTTTTACTAGAGTCAGCACATTTTCTAAGGTGTCCAGGACTCTTCTAAGTATTCAAGCGTGTTTAAACAGTGCTGTGGTCTCGATGGTCTCGATCTCCAGTTTTCTCGAGTCTCTTTTCCAGACATTCGGTGACTCTTCTACAAGCACTAATTACAATTGGTATCACCGTCACCTTCATGTTTCATAGATCTTTCCGCTTTCTAAAAAGCATCCAGGTATTTGTGTATATTTTCGCTTTCTTCTATGTTCATTCAATGATCTGCCGCAACGGTGAAATCCATAAGATTTAAAGTATCTGGAAATTTTATGGGTTTATAAACTGCAAGAAACTTAAGCCACTTGAAATACGCCGATGAGAGAATATTGTTCCACCACGCTCTGAACACTGATTCGCTGTGAGCCCAGGACGGGTAAAACTTGTCACTGTAAAAAGAAATAAAATATGTGCACATAAAAATGAGTGAGAGAAGAGAGGAGACAGAAGAGGATAAGAGAGAAATAGAAGAGAATAATAAGTAATAAGTGAGACGCGGATATATATATATATATATATATATATATAGAGAGAGAGAGAGAGAGGGGGGTACAGGGACACAGAAAAGTGTCAGTTACATATTATAGTAAAAAAAGTAAAAGTAAGTAAGTCGTCGGGATGGCCTAAAGTCGGTATCAGCCAGACAGCAAAGGAGTATATCCCCTTTTCATTAGCGCTAGACCAAGGAGATTATTTTTGTCTCATTGGTGGAGCGCCACACCTATTATCACTTTACCGCACAGATCCCTATGCTACTCATACGCTGAGTTGGCGAGGACCGGTATCGAACCAGGAATCTTGTTGGTTCCTAGTCGGACATTCTACCGAATGAGCAAAGCCACAACTATTGAGCTCTGAGGAAAACATACAATCCCTGTCATTTATTTTTGATCATGAAAAAAAAAAACCCTGAAAAGAATATGAAGCAACGAACAACGAAGAAAAATGACACCACTGACGAAACGGACAGACACAAAGAAAATGTCGAACGCAGAAGCGACGGGTGACTAAGAGAGTCGTAGAAACTAGAGTCGTAAGAAATGGACTCGTCGAACCGAGTTCAAATCCTGGACGAAGCCACAATTCACATAGCGCTAATACCCTTGGGAAAGATATGAATCCAACTATTCTCCCTCCAGCTATGGGTAAATAGTAGGAGAGACTGGGCTCTTTAACCTTGGTTAGGCAACCAGTCTAGGAGAAGGAAAACTCTGAATTCAAACCTCTTAAATCTCCGCTTGGGGTGGTCACTACTAGAAGAGGCCCAGTCCTAATTAGTGATCTATTACAATTTAATTTATTTTTTAATTTAAAGAGACACATGGACAGATCGGCAAGGACAACCAGATATCGAAATGAAAAATGGATGTTGGCTGATCGTCCAAATAAAGGTTAACCAACAAAAAGAGCTAAAACGAGAAATTAGATAGTGTAGTCTACCTAGTTACTCTGTTATTTTGAGCACGTGCCCTGTGGATATTTCCCCAAATCTGTCAATTTAAACAACAAAAGATTATTGGCCCCTGAAAAAGGGATTGAAATGTATTATCTGTAATTATTCTTTATAAGTTAATCTACAAAGGCGAGAAATTTAAATCTCCGTGAGATCTCTCAGCAACATAGGCATGGTTATATATATATATATAATATATATATATATATATATATATATATATATATATAATATATATGTGTGTGTGTGCGTGCGTGCGTTCGTGTATGCATGTGAATTATATAAGTTAAAAATATATTCTAAATGATATATGCTGAATGTAATACACACAAACACACACACACACACACACACACACACACACACACAACACACACACACATATATATATGTGTGGGCGTGTGCGTATGTGTACGTGTATATATGTGAATTATATAAATTAAATATATATTATGAATATAATATAATACATATGAATATAATTTATTGTGCACATTGTGGAGTTTCAGTATCTGTCTGATTGGAACCGATATTATGTCATTGCTTAGGTCACAATACTCTCAGGAATTGCATAAGTTTATCAATTAATATGTAATGTAAAGTGATAGTCAAAATCATTAATATATAGATTAAATCTTATATATATATATATTAACGATGTCTAAATGAAAATCTGAGTTGGATTTGCCTGAAAATAGCCCATATTATTTAAAGTTCTGCAATGTGTAAAGTTGACGTAGTATATGATGTGGCTAATTCGCATACTGGTTATAAAAAAAAGCGTTGAATAAATAATTACTTGGGTTCAATGATCTCTAATATTATCATTTTATTCTAAAACGTATTAAAATCATTTCTATGAATGATTTCTGATCTAATATATTTATTGAATTAAAATTACATTCTTACAACTAGAGTTCACATATTTTTGCTATTTCAAATCTTACTTTAAAGTTAATCGATAAGGAAAGTCATTAATTAGATCCACAGGGGATCGAACACAAACCCTCTCACATGTTAAACGAGAGTAATACCAGGTACACAAAGGGAGTGATATACGATCAATGAAAATTGGGCTTTTACAACGCAAAGAGAGCGAGATAACCGCCACACTATGGAAAAGATTTATACACATCAATCAGAATATTTTTCATATTTTACTCCAAAATGAAAGTAGAAATTTTGTTCCACTGGGGATCGAACCCAGGAAGTCTCGCGTGTGAAGCCAGCGTGATAACAGCTACACTATGGGACCGATGAATAATAATCCCTCAGAATATTTTTCATAATTTACATAATGTTACTCGAAAATGAAAGTAAAAAATTGGTTCCACTAGAGATCGAAACCAGGGCCTATCGCGCGTGAAGCGAGCGTGATAACCGCTACACTATGGAACCGATGAACAATAGCTCCTCAGAATATTTTTCATAATTTACATCATGTTACTCAAAAATGAAAGTAAAAATTTGGTTCCACTGGGGATCGAACCCAGGGCCTCTCGCGCGTGAAGCGAGCGTGATAACCGCTACACTATGGAACCGATGAACAATAGCTCCTCAGAATATTTTTCATAATTTTCATCATGTTACTCGAAAATGAAAGTAATAAATTGGTTCCACAGGGGATCGAACCCACGTCCTCTCGCGTGTGAAGCAAGCGTGATAACCACTACACTATGGAACCGATGAACAATAGTACCTTAGTATATTTTTCATAATTTACATCATGTTACTCGAAAATGACAGTAAAAAATTGGTTCCTCTGGGTATCGAAACCAGGGCCTCTCGCATGTGAAGCGTGCGTGATAACCGCTACACTATGGAACCGATGAACATTAATCCCTTAGAATATTTTTCATAATTTACATCATGTTACTCGAAAATTAAAGTAATAAATTGTTTCCACTGGGGATCGAACCCTGGGCCTCACGCGTGTGAAGCAAGCGTGATAACCGCTACGCTATGGAACCGATGAAGAATAAAACTTTAGAATATTTTTCATAATTTACATCATGTTACTCCAAAATGAAAGTAAAAAAATTGGTTCCACTGGGGATCGAACCCAGGGCCTCGCGCGTGTGAAGCAAGCGTGATAACCGCTACACTATGGAACCGATGAACATTAATCCCTTAGAATATTTTTCATAATTTACATCATGTTACTCGAAAATGAAAGTAATAAATTTGTTCCACTGGGGATCGAACCCAGGGACTCTCGCGTGTGAAGCAAGCGTGATAACCGCTACACTATGGAACCGATGAACAATAACCCTTTCGAATATTTTTCATAATTTACATCATGTTACTCGAAAATGAAAGTAAAAAATTGGTTCCACTGGGGATCGAACCCAGGGCCTCTCGCGTGTGAAGCGAGCGTGATAACCGCTACACTATAGAACCGATGAACATTAATCCCTTAGAATATTTTTCATAATTTACATCATGTTACTCGAAAATGAAAGTAATAAATTGGTTCCACTGGGGATCGAACCCAGGGCATCTCGAGTGTGAAGCAAGCATGATAACCGCTACACTATGGAACCGATGAACAATAAACCTTTAGAATATTTTTCATAATTTACATCATGTTACTCGAAAATGAAAGTAATAAATTGGTTTCACTGGGGATCGAACCCAGGGCCTCTCGCGTGTGAAGCAAGCGTGATAACCGCTACACTATAGAACCGATGAACAATAACCCATTAGAATATTTTTCATAATTTACATCATGTTACTCGAAAATGAAAGTAAAAAATTCGTTCCGCTGGGTATCGAAACCAGGGCCTCTCGCGTGTGATGCGAGCGTGATAACCGCTACACTATGGAACCGATGAACATTAATCCCTTAGAATATTTTTCATAATTTACATCATGTTACTCGAAAATGAAAGTAATAAATTGGTTCCACTGGGGATCGAACCCAGGGCCTCTCGCGTGTGAAGCAAGCGTGATAACCACTACACTATGGAACCGATGAACAATAACACCTTAGTATATTTTTCATAATTTACATCATGTTACTCGAAAATGAAAGTAAAAAATTGGTTCCTCTGGGTATCGAACCCAGGGCCTCTCGCGTGTGAAGCGAGCGTTATAACCGCTACACTATGGAACCGATGAACATTAGTCCCTTAGAATATTTTTCATAATTTACATCATGTTACTCGAAAATGAAAGTAATAAATTGGTTCCACCGGGGATCGAACCCAGGGCCTCTCGCGTGTGAAGCGAGCGTGATAACAGCTACACTATGGAACCGATGAACAATAAACCTTTAGAATATTTTTCATAATTTACATCATGTTACTCGAAAATGAAAGTAAAAAATTGGTTCCACTGGGGATCGAACCCAGGGCCTCTCTCGTGTGAAGCGAGCGTGATAACCGCTACACTATGGAACCGATGAACATTAATCCCTTAGAATATTTTTCATAATTTACATCATGTTACTCGAAATGAAAGTAATAAATTGGTTCCACTGGGGATCGAACCCAGGACCTCTCGCGTGTGAAGCAAGCGTGATAACCGCTACACTATGGAACCGATGAACAATAACCTTTAGAATATTTTCATAATTTACATCATGTTACTCGAAAATGAAAGTAATAAATTGGTTCCACTGGGGATCGAACCCACGACCTCTCGCGTGTGAAGCAAGCGTGATAACCACTACACTATGGAACCGATGAACATTAATCCCTTAGAATATTTTTCATAATTTACATCATGTTACTCGAAAATTAAAGTAATAAATTGGTTCCACTGGGGATCGAACCCAGGGCCTCTCGCGTGTGAAGCAAGCGTGATAACCGCTACACTATGGAACCGATGAACAATAAACCTTTAGAATATTTTTCATAAATTACATCATGTTACTCAAAAATGAAAGTAAAAAATTGGTTCCACTGGGGATCGAACCCAGGGCCTCACGCGTGTTAAGCGAGCGTGATAACCGCTACACTATGGAACCGATGAACATTATTCCCTTAGAATATTTGTCATAATTTACATCATGTTACTCGAAAATGAAAGTAAAAAATTGGTTCCACTGGGGATCGATCCGATGGCCTCTCGCGTGTGAAGCGAGCGCGATAACCGCTACACTATAGAACCAATGAACATTAATCCCTTAGAATATTTTTCATAATTTACATCATGTTACTCGAAAATGAAAGTAATAAATTGGTTTCACTGGGGATCGAACCCAGGGACTCTCGCGTGTGAAGCAAGCGTGATAACCGCTACACTGTGGAAACGATGAACAATAACCCTTTAAAATATTTTTCATAATTTACATCATGTTACTCGAAAATGAAAGTAATAAATTGGTTCCACTGGGGATCGAACCCACGACCTCTCGCGTGTGAAGCAAGCGTGATAACCACAACACTTTGGAACCGATGAACAATAACACCTTAGTATATGTTTCATAATTTACATCATGTTACTCGAAAATGAAAGTAAAAAATTGGTTCCTCTGGGTATCGAACCCAGGGCCTCTCGCGTGTGAAGCAAGAGTGATAACCGCTACACTATGGAACCGATGAACATTAATCCCTTAGAATATTTTTCATAATTTACATCATGTTACTCGAAAATGAAAGTAATAAATTGGTTCCACTGGGGATCGAACCCAGGACCTCTCGCGTGTGAAGCAAGCGTGATAACCGCTACACTATGGAACCGATGAACAATAAACCTTTAGAATATTTTTCATAATTTACATCATGTTACTCGAAAATGAAAGTAATAAATTGGTTCCACTGGGGATCGAACCCACGACCTCTCGCGTGTGAAGCAAGCGTGATAACCACTACACTATGGAACCGATGAACATTAATCCCTTAGAATATTTTTCATAATTTACATCATGTTACTCGAAAATTAAAGTAATAAATTGGTTCCACTGGGGATCGAACCCAGGGACTCTCGCGTGTGAAGCAAGCGTGATAACCGCTACACTATGGAACCGATGAACAATAACCCTTTAAAATATTTTTCATAATTTACATCATGTTACTCAAAAATGAAAGTAAAAAATTGGTTCCACTGGGGATATGATATATTTATATATATCAATGTTATGTTATTATGGAATAACGGCCTTCATCAGGGTAAAATGTTTGATATTTGACTTTAAAACGGTATTTTGACCGTTTTAACTTCAGATTTCAAACATTTTACTCTGATGAAGGCCGTTTTCTTTGTATGCTTAAATATTTTATAATTTTCTATTATTATTATTTTCTTTTATATTTAATAATGATAAATAGAATACATGTGTACATGAACAAACCCCTGGCGAAATACGTGTTGGTAACTTAAATTAAATCAATTGTATCCATTCAACATTTTCTTTCCTTTATTTATTTATCCTTTCAACATATCGTCGGATTCATTTGCATATATATATATATATATATATATATATATGATAACCGCTACACTATGGAACCGATGAACAATAAACCTTTAGAATATTTTTCATAAATTACATCATGTTACTCGAAAAGGAAAGTAATAAATTGGTTCCACTGGGGATCGAACCCACGGCCTCTCGCGTGTGAAGCAAGCGTGATAACCACTACACTATGGAATCGATGAACAATAACACCTTAGTATATTTTTCATAATTTACGTCATGTTACTCGAAAATGAAAGTAAAAAATTGGTTCCTCTGGGTATCGAACCCAGGGCCTCTCGCGTGTGAAGCGAGCGTGATAACCGCTACACTATGGAACCGATGAACATTAATCACTTAGAATATTTTTCATAATTTACATCATGTTACTCGAAAATGAAAGTAATAAATTGGTTCCACTGGGGATCGAACCCAGGGCATCTCGCGTGTCAAACAAGCGTGATAACCGCTAAACTATGGAACCGATGAACAATAAACCTTTTGAATATTTTTCATAAATTACATCATGTTACTCAAAAATGAAAGTAAAAAATTGGTTCCACTGGGGATCGAACCCAGGGCCTCACGCGTGTGAAGCGAGCGTGATAACTGATACACTATGGAACCGATGAACATTAATCCCTTAGAATATTTTTCATAATTTATATCATGTTACTCGAAAATTAAAGTAATAAATTGGTTACAGTGGGGATCGAACCCAGGGCCTCACGCGTGTGAAGCAAGCGTGATAACCGCTACACTATGGAACCGATGAACAATGAACCTTCAGAATATTTTTCATAATTTACATCATGTTACTCCAAAATGAAAGTAAAAAATTGGTTCCACAGGGGATCGAACCCAGGGCCTCTCGCGTGTGAAGCAAGCGTGATAACCGCTACACTATGGAACCGATGAACATTAATCCCTTAGAATATTTTTCATAATTTACATCATGTTACTCGAAAATGAAAGTAAAAAATTGGTTCCACTGGGGATCGATCCGATGGCCTCTCGCGTGTGAAGCGAGCGTGATAACCGCTACACTATAGAACCAATGAACATTAATGCCTTAGAATATTTTTCATAATTTACATCATGTTACTCGAAAATGAAAGTAATAAATTGGTTCCACTGGGGATCGAACCCAGGGACTCTCGCGTGTGAAGCAAGCGTGATAACCGCTACACTGTGGAAACGATGAACAATAACCCTTTAAAATATTTTTCATAATTTACATCATGTTACTCGAAAATGAAAGTAATAAATTGGTTCCACTGGGGATCGAACCCACGACCTCTCGCGTGTGAAGCAAGCGTGATAACCACAACACTATGGAACCGATGAACAATAACAGCTTAGTATATTTTTCATAATTTACATCATGTTACTCGAAAATGAAAGTAAAAAATTGGTTCCTCTGGGTATCGAACCCAGGGCCTCTCGCGTGTTAAGCAAGAGTGATAACTGCTACACTATGGAACCGATGAACAATAAACCTTTTGAATATTTTTCATAAATTACATCATGTTACTCAAAAATGAAAGTAAAAAATTGGTTCCACAGGGGATCGAACCCAGGGCCTCTCGCGTGTGAAGCGAGCGTGATAACCGTTACACTATGGAACCGATGAACATTAATCCCTTAGAATATTTTTCATAATTTACATCATGTTACTCGAAAATGAAAGTAAAAAATTGGTTCCACTGGGGATCGATCCGATGGCCTCTCGCGTGTGAAGCGAGCGTGATAACAGCTACACTATGGAACCGATGAACAATAAACCTTTAGAATATTTTTCATAATTTACATCATGTTACTCCAAAATGAAAGTAAAAAATTGGTTCCACTGGGGATCGAACCCAGGGCCCCTCGCGTGTGAAGCGAGCGTGATAACCGCTACACTATGGAACCGATGAACATTAATCCCTTAGAATATTTTTCATAATTTACATCATGTTACTCGAAAATGAAAGTAATAAATTGGTTCCACTGGGGATCGAACCCAGGACCTCTCGCGTGTGAAGCAAGCGTGATAACCGCTACTCTATGGAACCGATGAACAGTAAACCTTTAGAATATTTTTCATAATTTACATCATGTTACTCGAAAATGAAAGTAATAAATTGGTTCCACTGGGGATCGAACCCACGACCTCTCGCGTGTGAAGCAAGCGTGATAACCACTACACTATTGAACCGATGAACATTAATCCCTTAGAATATTTTTCATAATTTACATCATGTTACTCGAAAATTAAAGTAATAAATTGGTTCCACTGGGGATCGAACCCAGGGCCTCTCGCGTGTGAAGCAAGCGTGATAACCGCTACACTATGGAACCGATGAACATTATTCCCTTAGAATATTTTTCATAATTTACATCATGTTACTCGAAAATGAAAGTAAAAAATTGGTTCCACTGGGGATCGATCCGATGGCCTCTCGCGTGTTAAGCGAGCGTGATAACCGCTACACTATAGAACCAATGAACATTAATCCCTTAGAATATTTTTCATAATTTACATCATATTACCCGAAAATGAAAGTAATAAATTGGTTCCACTGGGGATCGAACCCAGGGCCTCTCGCGTGTGAAGCAAGCGTGATAACCGCTACACTATGGAACCGATGAACATTAATCCCTTAGAATATTTTTCATAATTTACATCATGTTACTCGAAAATGAAAGTAATAAATTGGTTCCATTGTGGATCGAACGCAGGGCCTTTCGCGTGTGAAGCAAGCGTGATAACCGCTACACTATGGAACCGATAAACAATAATAACTTAGAATATTTTTCATAATTTACATCATGTTACACGAAAATGAAAGTAATAAATTGGTTCCACTGGGGATCGAACCCAGGGCCTCTCGCGTGTGAAGCAAGCGTGATAACCGCTACACTATGGAACCGATGAACATTAATAACTTAGAATATTTTTCATAATTTACATCATATTACTCGAAAATGAAAGTAAAGAATTGGTTTCACTGGGGATCGAACCCAGGGCCTCTCGCGTGTGAAGCAAGCGTGATAACCGCTACACTATGGAACCGATGAACAATAACCATTTAGAATATTTTTCATAATTTACATCATGTTACTCGAAAATGAAAGTAAAAAATTGGTTCCACTGGGGATCGAACCCAGGGCATCTCGCGTGTGAAGCGAGCGTGATAACCGCTAAACTATGGAACCGATGAACATTAATCCCTTAGAATATTTTTCATAATTTACATCATGTTACTCGAAAATGAAAGTAATAAATTGGTTCCACTGGGGATCGAACCCAGGGCCTCTCGCGTGTGAAGCAAGCGTGATAACCGTTACACTATGGAACCGATGAACCATAATGCTTTAGAATATTTTTCACAATTTACATCATGTTACTCGAAAATGAAAGTAAAGAATTGGTTCCACTGGGGATCGAACCCAGGGCCTCTCGCGTGTGAAGCAAGCGTGATAACAGCTACACTATGGAACCGATGAACAATAAACCTTTACAATATTTTTCATAATTTACATCATATTACTCGAAAATGAAAGTAATAAATTGGTTCCAATGGGGATCGAACCCAGGGCCTCTCGCGTGTGAAGCAAGCGTGATAACCGCTACACTATGGAACCGATGAACGTTAATCCCTCATAATATTTTTCATAATTTACATCATGTTACTCGAAAATGAAAGTAATAAATTGGTTCCACTGGGGATCGAACCCAGGGCCTCTCGCGTGTGAAGCAAGCGTGATAACCGCTACACTATGGAACCGATGAACATTAATCCCTTAGAATATTTTTCATAATTTACATCATGTTACTCGAAAATGAAAGTAATAAATTGGTTCCACTGGGGATCGAACCCAGGGCCTCTCGCGTGTGAAGCAAGCGTGATAACCGCTACACTATGGAACCGATGAACACTAACCATTTAGAATATTTTTCATAATTTACATCATGTTACTCGAAAATGAAAGTAAAAAATTGGTTCCACTGGGGATCGAACCAGGGCATCTCGCGTGTGAAGCGAGCGTGATAACCGCTACACTATGGGACCGATGAACATTAATCCCTTAGAATATTTTTCATAATTTACATCATGTTACTCGAAAATGAAAGTAATAAATTGGTTCCACTGGGGATCGAACCCAGGGCCTCTCGCGTGTGAAGCAAGCGTGATAACCGTTACACTATGGAACCGATGAACCATAATCCTTTAGAATATTTTTCACAATTTACATCATGTTACTCGAAAATGAAAGTAATAAATTGGTTCCACTGGGGATCGAACCCAGGGCATCTCGCGTGTGAAGCAAGCGTGATAACCGCTACACTATGGAACCGATGAACAATAAACCTTTACAATATTTTTCATAATTTACATCATATTACTCGAAAATGAAAGTAATAAATTGGTTCCACTGGGGATCGAACCCAGGGCCGCTCGCATGTGAAGCGAGCGTGATAACCGCTACACTATGGAACCGATGAACAATAACCCTTTAGAATATTTTTCATAATTTACATCATGTTACTCGAAAATGAAAGTAAAAAATTGGTTCCACTGGGGATCGAACCCAGGGCATCTCGCGTGTGAAGCGAGCGTGATAACCGCTACACTATGGAACCGATGAACATTAATACCTTAGAATATTTTTCATAATTTACATCATGTTACTCGAAAATGAAAGTAATAAATTGGTTCCACTGGGGATCGAACCCAGGGCCTCTCGCGTGTGAAGCAAGCGTGATAACCGCTACACTATGGAACCGATGAAAAATAAACCTTTAGAATATTTTTCATAATTTACATCATGTTACTCCAAAATGAAAGTAAAAAAATTGTTCCACTGGTGATCGAAACCAGGGCCTCTCGCGTGTGAAGCAAGCGTGATAACCACTACACTATGGAACCGATGAACATTAATCCCTTAGAATATCTTTCATAATTTACATCATGTTACTCGAAAATGAAAGTAATAAATTGGTTCCAATGGGGATCGAACCCAGGGCCTCTCGCGTGTGAAGCAAGCGTGATAACCGCTACACTATGGAACCGATGAACAATAATACCTTAGAATATTTTCATAATTTACATCATGTTACACGAAAATGAAAGTAATAAATTGGTTCCACTGGGGATCGAACCCAGGGCCTCTCGCGTGTGAAGCAAGCGTGATAACCGCTACACTATGGAACCGATGAACATTAATCCCTTAGAATATTTTTCATAATTTACATCATGTTACTCCAAAATGAAAGTAAAAAAATTGTTCCACTGGTGATCGAACCCAGGGCCTCTCGCGTGTGAAGCAAGCGTGATAACCGCTACACTATGGAACCGATGAACATTAATCCCTTATGAATCGATGAACAATGAACCTTTAGAATATTTTTCATTAATTACATCATGTTACTCAAAAATGAAAGTAAAAAATTGGTTCCACTGGGGATCGAACCCAGGGCCTCACGCGTGTGAGGCAAGCGTGATAACGGCTACACTATGGAACCGATGAACAATAACCCCTTAGAAGATTTTTCATGTTACTCGGAAATGGAAGTAAATAATTGGTTCCACTGGGGATCGAAACCAGGGCCTCACGTGTGTGAAGCGAGCGTGATAACCGCTACACTATGGAACCGATGAACAATAATCCCTTAGAATATTTTTCATAATTTACATCATGTTACTCGAAAATGAAAGTAAAAGATTGGTTCCACTGGGGATCGAACCAAGGGCCTCTCGCGTGTGAAGCGAGCGTGATAACCGCTACACTATGGAACCGATGAACAATAATTCCTCAGAATATTTTTCATAATTTACATCATGTTACTCGAAAATGAAAGTAAAAAATTGGTTCCACTGGGGATCGAACCAAGGGCATCTCACGTGTGAAGCAATAGTGATAACCGATGAAGCAATCCGAATATTTTTCATATTTTACATCATGTTATTCCAAAATGAAAGTGTAATGAATGTGTGATAATCTCTGGTCTATGGTGCCTTACCATTTGTATTTTATTTTCTAATTCTAAAATTAAAATCGCAATTTTGATTAATGTTACACTAGAACACTAATTACGAATCTTTCTTTGATTAAAGGTTTCAATTTAATTCATTCTCAACTACGAAGGCCGAACTTAAAGATTTAAAGTGCTAGAATACAAATTCTCTAACACTCAGTTAATCACGTCGTCCCAATCTATAATGATATTTATTGTTTAGTCCCAATTTTTTAATAGCTAGCAAGAATATACACCCTCAACCGGTCGTACGTATTTAACTTTTAATGGAATGAAATATATTAAATCCAAAAGATTAAATATGTACGCATATAAATGATTACATTTATTTTAATCTTATTTCAATTGGTTTCTATATAAACTCATTCATAGAATTGATTTTAATACGTTGGAGAATAAAACAATAATTTTAGAGATCAATAATGCCAAGTAATTATTTATTAAACTCGGTTTTGTTAAAATCGGTATGCAAATTAACCACACCTTTTATTTCTTAGTGAAATATAAGACACAATGCAAGGTCACCTCACATGGTGTAATGGTTAGTAAGATAGATTCATAAATAATTGTTAGTGAGTTCTATTTTTTTGGCGCCCCATACTTCTGGCTTCGTTCCACATTTAATCTAAGCTTACTAAATAACTATTAGGCACATTGGATGATTTTAAATGCACTGATAGCTTTGACTGTTTTGAGGCAAATCTAACTCAGATTTTCATAGAGACCTCGTTAATAAATAAAATTCATTCCATGTATTACTGATTTTGACTATTAATTAAATACTCATTGATAAATTTACGCAATTTCTCAGGGTATTGTGATGTAATCAGTAACGTAGTTTTAGTTTACAGACTGATACCAAATCTCCATCATAATAAGATTTACTTTTTTTAAACAATGAAGTATTTTACTAAATTTTTCGTGGCATTTAAAAAAAATTGCTTTTTTCAAGAAAACATTGAGATAACAGATTATGATTTCAGTTGATCTTTTCACATGCCCACACTTAATTGTTTAGAAGGTTGCAATTTCCAAACACAAGAAATTATGACATTTTTGGTTTATTTGGTTTAAAAGAAAAGAAACTTTTATCAAATATTATTCGGTGTGTACTTACACATGAGCGATAACATACTTACATATACACATATATAAAGGGTAGTTGATATGTATGTATATATGTATGTATGTGTGTATATATGTCATCTGAGCCATCTGATACAACGGGAAGAACGTCCTTCCAATGTCATATTTGCATCAAACTTTGTGGATCTGCAGTGGGTTTGATGAGTAATTTTAGGGCTCATGAGAGGAAAGGTTCTGGTGGTGGGGTTATATGATTGTGAGGGATGGCAGTGATCTGTAAATATTATGCTATTGATATTTATGTCCGGAAGAAACTAGGAAAATAAAACGATAAACCACAAAGTAAATGTATATATATATATATACTCATTAAATATCACCAAGGTTTGGTTTTTGTGCAAAAATTATGAAGATTTGATTTATATTCGAAGATATTTAAATCTCAAAATATGCATAGAAATAGCATTGAAATCCTACTTTAAAATGTCCAGCATTTGTAAATCTCAAAAGTAAATAAATCAATAGGTCAATGTTACCCCCCTCTACACAAGGCGACACTGGGTAACCATTTCTAGTCTAGTATATGGGTAATTCCATGTCAAATCATCCAGGCCATGTCACCCACCCCCTTCAATTTTTCTGAAATTTTGTACAGGTGTGGACTATGTTAAGGTTAGATAATCCCCAAAATTTGAGCTTTCAATTCTAAGAATTGGCGGAGTTAGGTCAATTTTTAGCTCTCAAAATTTGATTACAAACGGTCGCCATGTTCGCGAAAATGCTATCGAAAAAGTCTGAAAGTTAACCAATTTTAAGTTATTGATGATTTTTGATTTTTTTTTAAATAGCAAGATTAATATACCAATGTGGCGCAGTGCCACATTGGTATATTAATCTATGACAAAGATTTTTTTCTGTTATTATTTCAAATCTATTGAACATTGTTTGTACCAAAAACATAGTTTGGTTTTTGCTCAGAACTGAAGCTGAAAATTTTGTTAAAATTTGTTAAAATTTCTCACTTCAATTTTTCTGAAATTTTATCCAGGTGTGGACTATCTTAAAGTTGGATATTTGAGCTTCGAATTGCAAAAATTAGCGAAATTATGTCGATTTTTAACTTTCTAAATTTGGGTGGTCGGTCGCAAAAAATGGCGACTTTTTATAGTCTATTTTTGTCTGTAAAATGAGCTTCCCTACTCCTAAAAATTCGTTTATAAAAGTATTTTACGCAAGGAATCCAAAAATGCTATCGAAAAATCTGAAAGTTAACCAGTTTAAAATTATTAATAATTTCTGATTTGCAAAATTTTAACTGATGATGTAGCTTCGGTTCTGGGCAAACACCAAACTATCTATATAACGTTTCGGTCTATCAGACCTTCTTCTGGACACAGATTGTAGATTCTGAATCCTTCAATACAAGAACTCAGTATGTTTGTCTACTTTTCTCCACATACTGTCGGGTTGATTTCCTCTTTTTACTCCCATATATATATATATATATATATATATATTATATGTTTAAACAGGTTTATTTGAATACTACGGAATACTTCTTATAGATTTTCATTTGTTTAAGTTCAAGCCGTCGTATAATTTTTCTTGTATCGACATTCACATAATAAAGAAAGTGCCGCATATTTTTCACTAGAACCTTTGATGACCACGCCCATGACCCTCTTTTACTAGAATGATTTGTTCCCAATTTTGTTTGTGTCGTTTTTGGGGTGCAGCGTTTTTTTTTCAGTTAGGGCCGCTTATTGTGTTTTTTTTTTTTTTTTCAGGTTTATTGTCGGCCGGGGTACTAGTATTAGTGTGTTTCTAACTAAAGATGTTTAATATATTAGTGACGGCGTTATATATATATATATATATATATATATATATATATAAAGATAAATCTAATGAGTCAAACGAACCTACTATTAGTTTCGCTTAATGCTCTTCAGGGCTAAGATCTGACTCGGTAGTATATTTTTACAATCAAACTATTTGTTGGGTTTTTTCTCACCGCAAGGATTTACCAACACGCTTGGTATATATATATATATAATATATATATATATATATATATATATATATATATAAGCATATTTAGTTGAATACCACTGAACACTTCTTTTTGATGGTCTTTTTTTTTTTTTTTGCTTATGTTCAGGCATTTTTGTTAGTTTTCTTATATCGGTGTCTAAGTGGTAGAACAGGTGCCCCATATTTTCCCCAAGTGCTTTCAACCACATTCATGATCTTTTTCGGGGAAGGAGGGTGTAATTTGTTGTTGTTGTAGTTGTTGTTTGTCTTTTCGTGGTTACGAGTTTTATTCATTTTGAAGGGTTTATAGTTTCTTTTTTGGGGGGCGGGGTTGATTGTGGTTGCGAAGTCTATTCAGTTGGAAGGATTTATTATATTTCTTTGTGATTACGATGTTTATTCATTTAGGAAGTTTTTTTTTGTAGCTGTGGATGCTAATGTTTGTCCGTTAGTTATTAAAGATGTTTATGTATTAGAGTCAGTGTTAAATGCTTTTTTTTCTTTTATTTATGTTAGTTTTGAATTTTTATTTTTAATGCAAATTGCTTACAGGATTTGTAGGTGCTTTTTATTGTTATTTTTATAGAATATCTTAGTATTATTGATGAGGATTTTCCGCTTATCGACTGATGTGAATGTGTCAGTACTATTGTTATGTTTTGTACTTAGGTGTTGTTTTATGGCGCTAGTATCTGAAAGGTGGGAGGGTGGTTGTAATGTGGCCAATGTTGGCATTAATTTTTAAATTGTTTTTCGTAAGAAAGGGCAAGTGAATTTATAAATTACGTTAGTTTCGGTTTAGCTCGGTAGAGCGTTCGGCTAGGAATCACAAGGTTCCTGGTCCGATACCGGCCCGCGCCAACAGCGTATGAATAGCACATGGATCTGTGCGGTAAACTGAGGAGTTGATGGTAGGTGTAGCACCCCACCTAAGACGCTAAAATAATCTCCTTGTGTAGCGCTAGTGAAAAAGGGATATACTCCCTCGATGTCTGGCTGATACCGACATTAGGCTGCCCCCGACGATTATATCAAATTAGAAAGACTAAAAAAATGTGTTATTTTTAACTACGAGATATGACGTTTTAGATTTAGATATTAATAATATCTTTTCAGCAAGTATATTAGATCAGAAACCTTATATTTCAAACATTTATCTTCTTTCCTCTGACTGCCCTGTCGGCTGGGGCGTTAGAATAGACCGACTACACCTCTGCAGAGGGATAAGACTCCTCCAATGAGGCCACCTGTTGGCCGTGGGAGGTGATTCGTGATGATTAAGGATTGAACCCAGGTGGCTGAGCAATCCATGTAATGCAAACATTCCACTTAGACCCTTACTTAGGCTAGACCGGTGGTCGAGCTGGTCACGTCAAGCCCTAGCATATATATGATTGCCACAACCCTATTGTCCTTATGGCAACCCCTAACTCATTTTATCATATGGGTGCTAGAAGGCGGTGACTGAGGGTCTATATGTCCTGGGAATGACGTTAAACTATCTGATGGTGAGGTTCCAGTTCTGTAGGTTTGGGAAATGTGGAGCACCCCTTCATCACCATTGCTCCCAGGTCCACTTTGACCTGGAGTGGTAGTACCTGTTATTGGTTAAATAGTAAAATCTGTTTGTAAAAACACTGAGTATCCACTAAGAATAAATTTTTCAAAACTTTGTCGGCATTAAATGAACCACTGAGGTTGATGTGCCGTAAAACAAACCAAACCAAACGAAACCTTTCCATTTATATTCTTTCCACAATCCGTCCAACTTTGCCTTAAAAGAGTTAGGAGATGGAACATTCACTCTTCTCTCTCTCTCTCTCTCTCTCTCCTCTCTCTCTCTCTCTCTCTCTCTCTGTGGTGGTAGTTTATTCTATGAATCAAATACCCTGTTACTTAAATACATTTGTCTAAAATTTTAGTTGTGTAAATGGCGCGGAAGTAATAACTCTGACTGACGACAAATCGGTCGAGTTTCGATCCCGGCCTGAAACAGCCTGTCTTTTCTAGTCACACAGTTGGGTAAAAAAATATGGAACATTTTCTTTACTATCTAGATCCCAATGTACGGGAAATAATAAAATGGCTAAAAATGATAAAGAAGAAATATTCCATGGTCTTAAATTTATATAAGTAAAGTTGGCTAGTGACCTATTGTTGGTATCAGCAAGAGAGCCCATCCCCTTTTCGCTAGCGCTAAACCAGGGAGATTGCTTTTGCTGTGATGGGGCGCCACATCTACCGTCAGCTCCCTGCTTTACCGCACAATCTGCACTACTCATGCCCTGGGTTGGCACGTGCTGGTATCGAACCTAAAACCTTAGATAGATACGTGTTTAGCCAAATTGTAATCGTCGTAGGAAATGGAATATATGGAACGATAAAGATTGATAGATAGATAGATAGATAAATAGATAACAGACTGAAATATATATATATATATATATATTATATATATATATATATATAGAGAGAGAGAGAGAGAGAGAGAGAGAGCGAGAGAGGGAGATAGATAATAGACTGAAATAGATAAATAGACTGAAATAGACAGTTAGATAGATAGCAGATTGAAACATATATATCTGGGTTAGCTCAGTCGGTAGAGCGTTCGGCTAGAAACCACAAGGTTCCTAGTTCGATACCGGTCCTCGCCAACTCAGCGTATGAGTAGCACAGGGATCTGTGCGGTAAAGTATGGTAGGTAGTAGGTTCCACCTCTATGGTAGGTGTGGCGTTCCACCTCAGATGCTAAAAAACAATCTCCTTGGTCTAGCGCTATTGAAAAGGGGATAGACTCCCTCGTTGACTGGCTGATACCGACTTTAGGCCGCCCCGTCGACTTTACTTACTTTTTTACTTTATATATATATATATAATATATATATATATATGTGTGTGTGTGTGTGTGTGTGTGTGTGTGTGCGTGTGTATAACAGTGAAATAGATAGATAGATAGTGGTGTATAATAGGAGACAGAGGAGGGGAGAGCGTATCTTAAAATGATATGTATATCTATGATTACAATATGAATGCTTTATTCTTTTTAATTTCTTATCATTATCATTTTAATGTAATTAATAGTCACTGACAAACACAAACACAATTTCGAGCAAAAGAAAAACAAAATGGATATAAAGAAATCAGAAATCATAAGGTTAACAAAAAGAACTTTTTTTTTCTTTTCTGCTTTTTCTTTTTCTTCTTAATTTCTTTTTTTCTCTTGTCGTCAGCAACAGTGAAAACAAACTTCCATAATGGCGGCAGATTATGGCTGCTGCATGTACTGCTCTTTCACTGTATCACTTTACGAACAGATGAATTATCCCAGCAGTCGAATGGGGACCTGGGGCGTTGCACCTGTAACGGAGCTCCCTCTCACACGCCGCACGCATTTCTTTTTTTTTTTTTTTCATTTTTCTACTTTTTTTGTTGTTTTTGTGATAAACAATCAATCAGTCTTAGACACACACACACACACACACACACACACACACACGTGCGCGCACACACACACACCGCCTAGACTGACATCAGTCTATATTTAACCGCAAAGAGATTAGGTCACTTCAATAAAAACTCGCAATAATCCGGCACGTGCCACAGGGATAATTCCCTAAAATCTGTCAATTTAATCAACAACAGCTTTCTAACCCCCCTTCCCCCCCTGTTCAGGGTTTTTCAAGCACTTTAATCTACAAAGGCGAGAATTTTAAATCTCCGTGGGACCTCTAAGCCACAGGACCAACAACGGATTATATATATATATATATATATATATATATATATATATATATATATATATATGTGTGTGTGTGTGTGTGTGTGTGTGTGTGTGTTTAGAAATGAATATATATATATATATAAATATATAACCACAAAATACACGCGTACAATCAATATCTTGATTAATTCAGTGGATTTAACCCTAAAGATCCTTATGGTAAAACTCAAGTAGGTTATTCCTGTGTATACCATTATAATAATATATATATGTATATATATATATATATATATGCATATATATGTATATATATACATGTATATATATATACTTATATTTATATATACATAAATACATGTATATATATATAAGTATGTATGTATATATATGTATATATATATATTTATATATATGTACATATACATATATGTATATATATGTGTGTGTGTGTGTGTGTGTATGTGTGTGTAGGGTGATTAAAAAGTAACTCGCTATTTTAAACTATTGGTATTTATTTTTATCTGGCAAGTTGTCAATAATATAATAAAAGAATATCGAAGACTTCATTTTTATGCAAGATGGTGCTCCTCCATATTTTAATATTGTTATTCGTGAATGGCCGAATCCCCAATTTCCTGGGAGATGGATGGGTAGATATGGTCCGCGTGAATGACCAGCCAAAATACCTGATTTAACAACCTGCAACTTTTTATCTTGGGGGTTGAAGGAGAAAGTCTACTCTACGAAACCAACGATTTTAGAAAAACTTGAAGGACGAATACAAAAAATCATTTCTCTCATTCCACAAGATTTCCTGGGAAGATCAGTTGATGCGATTTCTGAGGGTCCTGAGAGGCTATAGGCGAATGCTGGTGCACATCTATCATTTTAGATAAAATTCCATGTTATGGGTATTCATTTTGTGTAAAAATAATGATTCAGAAATGAATTATAAGATTTTCAAAATAAGGAGTTACTTTACAATCACCATGTATATATATATATATATATATATATATATATATATATATATATATACCCAATGCCTCCGCCACTAGGATGCGACACAAGGTCAATTTCTAAGGGAAGCACTGCTCTCAAGTCAGTGTTTTCATTCCCTTAGATTGGTTGCCTTTAGATTTAAAAAAAAATTCTTACTCCTTTTCAAGATGTAATATTTCAAGAAACTTGTCAAGAACAATAAAACATGGACTTTCCTCATCGAACATCTCCCCTCACTCCCACAACTTATATATATATATATATATGTGTGTGTGTGTGTGTGAGAGAGAGAGAGCGTGTGTATTACGTTTGTATAAATATTGTCATCCACATTTCGATCACGTCACTTCTGTGCGGCTAGACATGAAGACTGTTTTAGGCCAGGCTTACGCTTGTATACACACACACACACATACACACATATATATATATATGTATGTATGTATGTATACAAGCGTAATAACAGTTTTAGTCATTTAGTAAATATATAATATCTTATTATAATGGAGATTGTATGTTTTTCTGTCTGTAACCGAAACTATATTCCTACTCAAGTCACAATTCTCTTAGTTATTGACATCACATTCTCCATGATTTTATTTTTATCTAAACCTCAATTATTAATAAAATTGTCTTACATTATTAATACTGTTAACTATGTCTACATACTGACAACATGCAATTGTATTTATATATACAACAAAATAGCGGTTTACAGTGTGAACGGGAAGGCTAATTTGCATATTAATATTAAAAAATCGAATTTAATAATTATGTGCTTAGTATTATTGATTTCTAACTGTTTGGTTTTATTTTAATGAATATCAGCAAAAATCTCTTCAATGAATCTTAAATGAAATCCATTAACAAGATAAAATAACTGCCATTTCATTCTTTACTTCCTCTTATAACTAAATACTTAAATTAGAAAAAATAACAATGAAAGACGAGAGTGATGGAAGAGTAAGTTTCAGTTGTTTCATTTTTTATTATACTCCCTCTGTTTCAAATCTTTTATTATACTCCCTCTGTTTCAAATCTTTTTATCTGTATTCTTATTTAGTTTCATTAGCCTTTCTAATTTAATACAATATTTTATTACATTAAAACTTAAATACTTGCACCCGAAGGGTGCATATATTTTCTAGTATAAATAAATAAGTAAATAGTAATATATGTTAAATATGTATATCTTTAATGTTATGGCATTTAACTTTTTGCTTACTTTAAACCACTCACAGTGGCTCTCTCACCACTGCGATCCTACTGTAACGCACTGTACAGAAATTCATGATTAGAACATTATAATTGCGCAGAAGGGCTTAGATTACAATAATGATAGGACTTTATTTGAATAGAATGAATTCTGAGGTGAAAAGATCCTGAACTTTGAAATATCCCATCATACAGGTAAAAATACCAAGAAAATGTGTTAGGCAAAGGTTAATAGAATATTTGTTTGAAAAAATAATACTATTTTTTTCGTTTTTTTATTATTTTTTTTATTTCAGAGAAAAAATATCTTAAAATTTGGCTATTTTTCTTATCAAAAATTCAAGATAATTTTCTATTGTCGTTTATTTTTATTCATTTTTTTTTATCATCTATTTATTTACTTATCTTTTTATTATTATTGTTATCCCTTAAAAAGACTTACCTTTCCTTTTCCCTGTACAAAAAGGTTTGATATGTTCCCACGCTTATTTAGCTGTCAGTAAGTCGAACAGATCAACAAATGATCTTTTCTCTTTCTTTCTTTACTTAACAATTATTATAATAAAGAGTTTTAACTTAATCGTTTCGAATCGTTTCAGCGTCATCAGATCAAGTGGCATTAGATCAACAATAACAAAATAAAAAATAAAAATGAAATACCTTTTTATCTACTGAAGGGATACTTACTTACCCGATTGTCAAATTAAAAGTCGAATCCTAATTTTGTTTTGACTTTTATTTTTATATATACTCCCTACCTCTCACTTAATCCAACATCTCTTTACTATTCTCTCTCTCTCTCTCTGTCGCTTTCGACTTTCTATATTTTGGCTCTCTTCCCCCCTCTCTCTCTAGAGTTTTTACATTTTGCCTCTCTCCACCCTATCTCTATCCCCCTCTATCTCTTTTCCCCCTCTCTTTTTGAGTTTTTACTCTTTATCTCTCTCTCTTTCGATTTTCTACATTTGATTCTCCCCCTCTCCCCTCTCGCTCTTTCTTTCTCTTTCTCTTTCTCTCTCTCTCTCTCTCTCTCTCTCTCTCTCTCTCTCTCTTTTGACTTTTTACATTTTGCCTCTCTCCCTCTCTCCGCTCTCTTTCTCTCCATTCTCTCTCTCTCTCTCTCTCTCGACTTTCTAGATTTTGCCTCTCTCCTCTCTCTTTAAGTATGCTTCTATTTCTCTCACAGATTCCCATATTTGCCTTTTCTTTTCTTTTTTCTTTTAACTAATACCACCAACATCACCAACAATTAACCCCAAAGATAATCTGATTCTTTGACACGTGCCCAGTCAATTGAAGGTTAAACGTTGATTCTTAAATCTGAGATTTTGTCACTAAGTCATTTGTTCAAAAACATGGACAAAACTTTTGTCTCTCACTTCTCACCAGATTTAATTCTTTTCTTCTTCTCTTTCATTTGATGTAAATACGACAATAACCTCGTAATCTAATAAAAAAAACATATCACGCATTTTTAACAAGAAATTTAACTATGGCCATCGCATAATATTGAGATTTCAATTAACATCTGCTCTCCAAGATTTATTCAGGGATGTGAAACATTGATTGATTGCTTTTAATGGCCTGTCAACCTCTCTAGGGTTATTTTGTATCTAGGGGTTAGGGAATTACGTTCATTCTATGTTTACATTTACATTTTATGTGTAGTTTTTTAAAGCTATTTTTGCACACGGTTATATCATGCAAAGTATTCTGATCTAATTCAAATAATTTAAAAGTATCAAGTATTCCTATTTAATACAAATGATTTCTACATAGTTGTAGGATATGAAGTATTACTATCAAATACAAATAATTGGTATAGAATTATTTGGTTACGTTCATTACTATCTAATAATAATTTATATACGATTATATAGTTTGAAGAAATTATTTCTAATAAATAATCATTTGTTTGCACGTTTATATAGTTTCAAGTTAATAATAACAATAATAACCCTTATTAAAGAAGGACTCAGATTACAATATCAGTCAGTAGAGCATCCGCCTAGGAATCACAAGGTTGCTGGTTCGATACAGGTCTCCGCCAATGCAACGCATGAGTAGCACAGATGGGTAATCGGATCTGTGCGGTAAAGTGGTGAGCTGAAGGTAGGTATGGCGCTCCACCTCAACAAAAAAAAACAATATCCTTGGACTAGCGCTAGTGATAAGGGGATAGACACCTTCACTGTCTGGCTGATACCGACAATAGGCCACTCCACCAAATTCACTTACTTTATTTGAATATAATTAGTTTTGATTGGCTTGTTTGTTTTGTTTTACGGCATATCAACCTCAGTGGGTCATTTAATGCCGATAAAGATTTGAACTAAAGTCATTCTTAATGGATACTCAATTTTTATAAATACATTTTTCTATTTAATACATTTTTCTATTTAACCCATAGATGGGACCCTAACATGTACTACCACTCCGGGTCAGAGTGGACCAGTGAGCAATGGGGATGAAGAGGTGCTCCACATTCCCCAAATCTCTAAAACTGGAACCTCGCCATCAGATAGAGTTTAACGTCATTCCCAAGACATGTAGACCCTCAACCACCGCCTAGCACCCATATGATAAAAGGGTTGGGGCTTGCCATAAGGGCAATAGGGTTGGGGCAATCATATAGGTGCTAGGGATTGACGTGACCAGTCGATTGATCGGGGGGGGTCTCTCTGACCGCCCGTCTAGCCCAAGAAAGGGCCAAAGTGGAGTATTGCAAGTCATGGACTGCTCAACTACCTGGGTTCTATCATTAAGCAACACGGGTTGCCACCCACGGCCAACAGGTGGACCCATTTGGGGGAGTCTTAATCCTCTGCAGAGGTGCAGTCGGTGTATTCTAACGTCACAGCCGACAGGGTGAAGAATTAGTTTTGAGGTGAAAAGATCGTGAACTTTGAAATATCTCATCATACAGGCAAAAATACCAAAAGAATTTGGTACAGTCGTGGGGAAAATATGTTAGGCTAAGAGTTAATGGAATATTTGTTTTTTAAAAAAATACTAAAGGTTTTTTTTTTTGTGTGTGAGTGTTTTTTACTTTTTTTCAGAGAAAAAATTATTTCAAAATTTGGCCATTTTTCTTATCAAAAATTCAAGATCATTTTCTATTACCGTTCATTTTTATTTATTTATTTATTTTTTATTTTTCTATTTATTATTATTATTATTATTATTATTATTATTATTATTATTATTATTATTATTATTATTATTATTATTATTATCCCTTAAAAAGACTTACCTTTCCCTTTCCCTGTACAAAAAGGTTTGATATGTTCCCACGCTTATTTAGCTGTCAGTAAGTCGAACAGATCAACAAATGATCTTTTCTCTTTCTTTCTTTACTTAACAATTATTATAATAAAGAGTTTTAACTTAATCGTTTCGAATCGTTTCAGCGTCATCAGATCAACTGGGATTAGATCAACAGTCAAATTCAACATTTTATTTATTGTGTCCCACGGCCATTTCCCATATTAGGAATATACCGACGATTTCGCAATTTTCAACGTCACAAAAACTTCCCATACTAATATCAACAAGATTGTTAGTATTTTTTTAACCTAAATTGAGTTTTTGTAAAATAGGAAGAAGTGTTGACAAACCTTGATTATTTTTATTTGTTCATCATCAATATTTATAAACTGTTGAGCTAAGTTTAAAGCTCTTCAGTAATCTATCTATCTATACATATATAAAAGGTAGTTGGTGTGTATGTATGTATGTATGTCTGGATGAAACTATGTAAATAAAACAATTAACGACAAAGTATATATATATATATATATATATATATATATATATATATATATATATATATATATATATATATATATAGAGAGAGAGAGAGAGAGAGAGATTAAATATCACCGATTCTTGTTTTTTGTGCAAGAATAATGAAGATTTAATTTACATTCAAAGATACTTAAAAATTAAAATATACATAGAAATAGCATTGAAAATTCTATTTAAGAATATCCAGCAAATCTCAAAAGTAAACAAATCAATACATCAGGGTTCCCCCTACTCCTCTACTAAGGCGACGCTGGGTAGCTGCTTCTAGTTAATAGATAAAAACTATTATATATATATGTATAAATGTAAATTACTTTTATTTTGGAGCCAAATAATTTTATTTTGTTTCACATTTATGGTACTCATCAGGATGGCAAAAACATAAGACAAGATCAATGGGTTCTTTGTTGGGTTTGGGGTCTGCAATCTAGATTGATTTTCAAATCCTCTTTATGGTAGGCTGGTTGGTTGGATTTTACATGTCAACCCTTGTTGGGTTATTTTATGCCGAAGACGTTTTGTTTTATTCATTCTTGATGGTACTCAATTTTTTAAAAACTCAATTTTTAACACATTTTTTAAACTCATTTTTTATATATTTAACCTATAGGTGAGACTCTAACAGGTACTACCACTGCGGGTTAGAGTGGACCTAGGAGTAATGGTAATGAAGGAGTGTTCCACATTCCCAAGAGCTCCAGAATTGGAATTTCACCATCAGATAGAGTTTAACGTCATGCATAGGACATTAAGATCTTTAGCCACCCACTTCTAGCATATATATGATAAAATGGGTTGGGGCTTGCCATAATGGCAACAAGCTTGGGACAATCATATAGGTGCTAGAGCTTGAGGTGACCAGCCGATTGATCGGAGAGGGCATCTTCGAACGCCTGTCTAGCCTAAGTAAGGGCTAAAGTGGAGTGTTACATGTCATGGACGGCTCTGCCACTAGGGTTCCATATTTAAGCATCACGGGTCGCCACCCACGGCCAGCAGGTAGCCCCATAGGGGAGGGTCTTACCTCTCAGCAGAGGTGCAGTCGGTGTGTTCTAAAGCCCCAGCCGACAGGGCTTTCTCTTTATGGTCTTTCATAGTCATGAAAACCGTTTTTTTTAATCTATTTTATTAATTTATTATTTATTGTCTATTTGGTCGTTATGTTACTATCTTCCTTGTTTAATTGATTTTGCAAACTATTTTATTTCTTAACTTTTATCCTTTTTCTTTCTGTCTTTCTTTCTTTCTTTCTGTCTTTCTTTCTTTCTTTCTTTCTTTATTTCATTTCTTTCTTGTTTCTTTCTTTCTGTCACTCTTTTTCCATTTCTTACTTCTTATTTATCTTTCCCATTTTCTTTCTTTTCTTTCTTTCTTTCTTTCTTTCTTTCAACAACACTGACTTTTAGATGTGTTTAGATCGACTATATTTGAATGTCACTAAGTGCATTTATAGACTGAACATGTGTAAGTGCGCATGCGTGAATACGATTGAGTGCACGTATTGATTACATGTGCACGTGTGTATGTGTGTGTGCATATTGATTGCACATATGCATATTGGAGTGCGTATGTGTGTGAGTATGTGTGTGTATGTATCTGAGGGAGAGTTCTTTCTTCGTGAATGTGTGTGTGTGGGGTGTGTGCATGTTTTTGACTGTTTTTGATCCTTTAGATTTTTCTAATTTCTGCTCTAAACTAAGCGTGTCAAATTGCGAGGTAGAATATTATTTACACACTAATGTCATAGTGACTATTTTTAATCTCTGTATTTTATTCCCTTTAGCTGCAACGCCCCCCCCCCCACCAATTAAGCCTGGAAATGCAATGAAGCACTGAGTATGGTAGCCTAAATAAATTATGCATTATACACATTCATATATAGAAATTAGAAAACAAATAAGCAAAGTCGTCGGGGTGGCCTAATGTCGGTATCAGTCAGACAGCGAGAGAGTCTATCCCTTTTCACTAGCGCTAGATCAATGAGATTGTTTTTGCGTCTGAGATGGAGCGCCACACCTACCCTCAGCTCTTCACTTTACCGCACAGATAAGGCATTAATACGCTGAATTGGTATCGAACCAGAAACCTTGCGATTCCTAGGCAACTCTACCGTCTGAGCTAAACCGATGTCGATGCTTAAACGTTTTAGTTTTTGTTAAACCCTCCTCAGGACAATATAATTGGAAAGAAAAAAATAAATTTTTGTTCAAACGGTAATCGATGTTTTTAAATGACTTGAGTTGGAAATATGTATGGAGAAAAAGGCTCATGACCGTTTATTGATTAGCATTCATTTTGAAATTTCAAGACGCGATTGGTACACGCAAAGACGAAAGTCAAGACGCGATTGGTACATGCGAAGAGTCCCATATATTCATGCTGAAGTACGTATCTATACTGGATGAGAGTTCAAAATTTACAGGGTTACGGTCAAGTTACGTTGAAAGTCCCGGTTCTCACTTGATCACCGAAGTTAAGCAGCGATGAGTGAGTTTAATACTTAGATGGGTGGCCATTTTAGTAACTGGAGGTACTGTAAGAAACCGAATATCAAAATTACCTGATTAAATGACCCCAAAAATGTTGATACACTATTAAACAAAACGACCAACTAAGCAACTAACATTTACATTACAATTTGTTATTTTCGCTCAACCAATGGTACCACTGTCTTTTTTGTGTTGACATTATCGCTGGAGTCCTACAAGCCCAATTTCTATTTATAATCTACATAGATAACGTTCTGCGAACGTCATTTAATCTAAGGAAGGAAAAAGGCTTCACACTAAAAAAGGCATGAAGCAGGCGGTATCCCACATAAATTATAACAGATGCAGACTACGCAAGTAATCCAGCGCTTCAGGCAAATACACCAGTACAAGCCGAATATTTGTTGCATAGCCTGTAACAGCCAGCAAGAGGCATTGGCCTTGAAATGAACTAAGCTGAAACAGAATTCATGTGATTTAAAACACGGGGGCGACGTCTCAGAAATATAGTTCTTTACTAAGCTAAGCTTAGATGTGGCACTGACACAAGGCCAGAATTATGGTGCGCCCAATAAGAATCAAACACACTAACAATGGTCTGCTAATCTAGCTTGCTAACCATTACACCACATGAGGGGCCTCTTGGAAATATATTTTGCCATGCACTTTTCAAACAACAAACCTGAAGGTTTTCTACTTAAATTTCATGTTTTCTTTCTCAAAATATCAAATAAGGCATTAATCTTGATTCATGTTTGTTTATGATTGGCGTAACACAATCTTCTTAACTTTTTTTTCTTCCGGCTTCAAGCTCTTTACTCTGTAATCTACGCTTGATGCATAACAATAAGACATTGGCCCTACTTATGGTTGAGACAACTGCATATTTCTGACATATTCTAATGATTAATGTTCAAGTTCAGGTAAGAAAACCAGAATGTCTAATGCTGATTTTCAAGGCATTCAGATTCTTCATGTTGGGATGATGTGCAGAATAGCATCTTTCTAATATTATTTTTCTCTCTTTTTGCCTTGTGCGTGACACAGTTAAGTTTATGAATAGTAATATCAATGAGCCATAACAGAACAAGGCAACAACGATAACAGATAGATTTGATTATATATATATATATATATATATATATATATATATATATATATATATATAGATAGATAGATAGATAGATAGATACAAAGACAGAGACGGACACACTGACAAAGATATAAATACAGTAGAATTATGAACAAGCTTAGATAGATAGACAGACAAGAGACTGAAATAGATAGATAGATAGATAGATAGAAAAGAGACTGAAATATATATATATATATATATATATATATATATATATATATATATATATATATAGATTGATAGATATAATAGACGGAGACAAGTATACTTGGGTGCAAATATATAAATACAAAGGAATATATATATATATATATATATATATATAGAGAGAGAGAGAGAGAGAGAGAGAGAGAGAGAGAGAGAGAGAGAGAGAGAGAGAGAGAGAGAGACAGAGACAGACAGAGAGAGAGAGAGAGAGAGAGAGACAGAGACTGACAGACAGACAGACAATAGGTATTTACCCAACCCGTTCGCCACGAGTAGGATGTGCCACCAGTTACAAAGTTAAGTTAAATAAATATCAATATCAGATGAGACATAATGGAAGCAGGAAATGATAACAGATAGTTAAATTACATTAGATTAGAGAGAGAGAGAGAGAGAGAGAGGTAGTAGTGGGGCAGATACAAAGACAGAGGGAGAAAAACAGACATACAGACAAACAGAGGGATAGATAGATAGATAAATAGATTTTGAATGACGCAATCGACTATATAGCGCTCATCTTCACTGCGAAACTGTTTTAATGGCTATAATTGTATTATTCACTTTCGCAATTGTCTTTAATTAATCAATTTATTGATCAATTCATTACAATTAACCCTTATGATCCTTATTTGGTAAAACTTAAGTAGGTTATCTATATACACCTTTCTACTATATATACAAAGAATAGACAAATCCTAGCAACAAGGCAACAGATTCAGAACTTAGCTTTTAGAAATCTTCTGCCGAAGGGATCTTTATCCCGAAATATTAAGAATAAATCAAAGGTAAACGAACAACATCATAGTTACCTCATTTTCCTTTACACTTGCATTGTGATGGCCTTCAAAACCAACCACCAAAGTAATATAAACACAATGCTGCAAGCAAATTATAACACACACACACACACACACACACACACACACACACACATATATATATATATATATATATATATATGTATATATTGATTGATTGATTGATTGTGTAGCCACGTGAAACTTTAGTTACAGTAAAGAAAGCGCAATATTGTCACATTATTTTTTGTACAAATGTATGTAACTATAATCCAACGACCTTATCATCTTATGCACCTTGTATATTTTCCACAGGTTGAATTAGTTATTAATCAGGATGTTTCAGTTCTAATTTGAGTTGTAATATCAATTAATGATGTTCTTTAATAATAAAAAAAAACAACTTATAAATGAATTAACGTATTAAGTTATGTTTTCCTTAGAGTTTCATCTTTATTAAAAGTATTAATCCTAGTTGAGAAATTAAAAATATTTACATTAGACTTCATTTCATATTCCACTAACATCTATCCGGTAAACTAAGGCAAAGATTTACACTCCTGAATTCCTGTATATTAAAGAATTGAGAAAAATGTAACTGTATATAAAAAATAGCTTAAAATAGGGAGTTACTTTTCAATCAGCCTGTATATTAAGGTACATATATTAAAGAATTGAGAAAATTGTAACTGCATATAAACATTATAAATAGTTTAAAATAAGGAGTTACTTTTCAATCAGCCTGTAAGTAGGTTCGGTCGGAATTTGAAACGAACGACGAAGCCCGTGGCAAAGATTATTTAAATGTGACTTTATAAAGAGTTTTACAGGTAAATCATCACTTTAAAAGAAAAGCCTCATTCGTTTATAGATAAGCCTAGAACAATTGCATTAAGGTAATCACTCATAACGGGAATTGCTTGTAAGGTTGTCTCCCACGAGGATCAAAGCCACGATGTTGCGACAGATGCCAAGTCACCCTGCTTAACCCAACCCTCAACTCTCTCCTCGCGTTACTACCAAGGTAGGTAGTCTAGCTTTTGCCTCCCCCTTCTGTTCCAGCACCTCCACTCTCATCAACAGAGGTACGGCTGTTATTGTATCAGTCTTCGTTGCCGTTGTCGTCTTTCTCCCCTCCCCCTAACCGGGTATTAATTGTTCCCCCTTTACAATCTGCTGTGTGTATAACACTGCGAAAATCTGTCGACCCAAGATGATCTGATTAAAATTTCTCTTATACTACTTTGTTATCTTTTTACAACCAACATTAGTCTTTGCTCTCTCTCTCTCTCTCTCTCTATCTCTCTACTCTCTCTCTATTTCTCTTTCATTCCCTTTCTTTCTTTCGCTTTCTTTTTTCTCTTTATTTCTCTCTCTTTCTCTCATTCTCATTCTTCTTCTTTCACTTTCTTTTTTCTCTTTTTTTCTCTCTCTCTCTCTTCTCTCCTTCTCCCACTCTTTCTTTCTCACCCTCTCTCTCTCTCTCTCTCTCTCTCTCTCTCTTATATATATATATATATATTATATATATATTTCTATCTCTTTCATTCTTGGTTGGTTGCTTTCTTTCATTTTCTCCCTCTTTCCTTCTTTCTCTTTCTTTCGTTCTTTCTTTCTTTATTTCTCTTTATATCTTTCTGTCCCTCTTTCGTTCTTTCTATATCCCTGTCTCTCTCTTTCTTGCGGTCTCTCTCTCCACCCTCTCCCTCTCTTTTCTGCTCTTTCTTTCTTTCTCTCTCTCTTTCTATTTCTTTTTTTCTCTCTCCTTCTCTTTATTCTTCTCTCTCTCCTCTCTCTCTCTCTCTCTCCCTCTCTCCTCTTTCCTCGTATAAGGTCTCTTCTTACCCACCTTAAAATACCGAGGCTGGCACTCCTTGACCCGAGATGACCGGACCACGACCGTGGGAAAATAATCGACACAATTCTGATCCTGTCTGTCACATTGTGTGTGTCGAGAGAGAGAGAGAGAAGCCGCCGTACCTGGTCGACTGAATTGTCGTCAGCTGTCGTCTTCGTCGTCGCAATCGTTTGTTGTTTGTTGTTTGTTGTTATTTTAATATACATTTCGTGATTCCGTCTTCCAAAATTAATATATCTGCCTCTCTCTATGTGCACTTAAGCGTGTTGATCGCTTATATAATGACATCCAATAGAAATGAAATAGATGGGAGGTTATTGTATATAATCGAACATCAATTATTTATCAAGCCAATTTAAAAAGGAAAATTACTGCAAATGGTTTGGGAAAGACATACAAACAAATAAATTAAAAGATAAGTGGTAAGTAAATGAATAAGTAAGTAAATGAATTATTATTATTATTATTATTATTATTATTATTATTATTATTATTATTATTAACAACAACAATAATAATAATAATAATGCTGTCACTCAGCCTTCAGTGAACCACCAACTACAGCAGGTGTGAGAAAAAATACCTGGACCTTGCCAGATAATTGAAAAAGTTGTGGAATATGAGAGTGAAAGTGATACCAATTGTAGTTGGTGAATTGGAACGGTCCTAAAAAACTTGGAAAAAAGACTGGAGGAGCTGGAAATCAGAGGAAGAATTGAGACCATCCAGACTACTGCATTGCTGCAATCGGCTAGAATACTCAGAAGAGTCCTGAAGACCTGAGGAAACTTGTTGTCACTCAGACTCCAGTGAAAGACCATCAGCTAATGCTGATGTGAAAACTCAAAAGGAGCAAATAATAATAATAATAATAATAATAATAATAATAATAATAATAATAATAATAATTGGCTGCGAATGGCCTATTGTCTGTATCAGCGAATAGCTATGGAGTCTTTTTTTTCTGAGGTGGAGTGCTACACCTAGTTAGTTACCAGATGCTTTACTGCACAAATCAGAACGTTGCGTTTCTTAGGTAAATGTTCTACCGACTGAGCTAACCGAATAATAATAATAATAATAATAATAATAATAATAATAATAATAATAATAATAGAAAGAAAATCAACTATATGGACCTTTCAAGCGACAAACTAGGGAGATTGCACATGAGAAAACCTTGATATGGCTAAGAAAGGAAAACCCCAAGAAACCCTTATGTTAGCAACCTAAAATAATTAATACTAATTAATAACAAAATGATAACCATTGAGGAGTGCGTAGATGTGACACTCCCTAGCCCTTGAAGAATACACTAAAAAGGGCAAAAAAGACTAATTACAGTAGCTAATAATAGCAATTGCAAAAATGGACAAATTGAAAAAAGAAATGGGAAGATAAAACAACTTTATGGACACTTCAAGCAACACACTGGAGAGATTTCATATTAGAAGATTATGATAGGGTTAATAATGGAAAATCTCAAGAGAGAAACTGAATCTCTTATAATAGCAGCCCAAAGTAATGCCATAAGGATCAATTATATCATAGCGAAAATAGATTAGACCTAACAGAATAGCAAGTGTAGGATAAGTGGAGACAGAGACGAAACGATTTATCACATAAGTGAATGCAACAAACTCGCAGAAAGGGAGTACAAAACCAGGCACGACTGGGTGGGAAAGGTGATCCACAGGGAATTGTGCAAGAAATTAAACTTTCATCATTCTACCAAATGGCATATGCACAAACCGGAATTCGCTCGAGAGAATGAGACGCATAAAATGCTCTGGGATATATACAAACGGATCACCTAATCTCGGCCACAAGACCAGACCTAGTGTTAATTAACAAGAAGAGAACTTTTTACCTCGTGGATTTTGCCATTTCGTCGGTCTACAGAGTGAAAATAAAAGAAAACAAACTGGTAGACAAATAACAAAGACCATCCAGATAACAGCATTGTTAAGATCGGAGAGAATACTCAGAAGAGTCCTTCAGACTTAAGGAGAGTTGCTGTCACTCAGAGTCCGGTTAAAAGTTTGTTTGTTTTGTTTTATGGCATATCAATTATATCATATCGGTGGGTCATTTAATACCGACAAAGTTTTGAAATAAATTCATTCTTAATGGATACCCAATTTTTTTATAAATACATTTTTCTATTTAACCCATAGATGGGACCCTAATAGGTACTACCACTCCGGGTCAGAGTGGACCTAGGCGTAATGGTGATAAAGGGGTGCTCCACATTCCCCAAACTTCCAGAACTAGAACCTCACCATCAGATAGAGTTTAACGTCATACCCAGGATATGTAGACCCTCAGCCACCACATTCTAGCACATATATGATAAAAAAGGGCGGGGATTGCCACGAGGGCAATAGGGTTGGGACAATCATATAGGTGCTAGGGCTTGACGTGACCAGCCGATTGATCAGAGGTGGCCTCTCCGACATACCGAACGTCTAGTCTAAGTAAGGGCCAAAGTGGAATGTTGCATGTCATGGACTGCTCGTCCACCAGCATCCCATCTTTAAGCGTCACGGGTCGCCATCCACGGCCAACAGCTGGCCCCATTGAGAGTGTCTTACCCCTCAGCTGTGAAGTCGGTGTATTCTAAAGCCCCAGCTGACAGGGCTGACCAGTAAAAGACCACTGACTAACACTGATGGGAAAAACTAGCTTAATCAATACACTTTTGCTTAATTAAAACACTTTTAGCTCATCGATACACTTTTGATTGATCGATACACTTTCATCTAATCGATACTCTTATGCCTAATTGACCCCCCCCTTTTCTAATTCATTGATTATGCCAGACTGACATCGGTTGAAAAAAAAAATTCTATTGATTTACTTCTGCAAAATGTTCTGATAAAGATATCAGAGCTTTCGGACCTTATGTCCTGTATCCGATTCGGCCACTGGACAGGTGATGTAATTAACGGCGACACGTGTCCCCTTGATTTAAAGGGACCGGCCTGGGTTTTTTGCTTAGTGCCTGAAGCGCCCCCCTTGAGGGGGAATGCCGAGGGGATCCACGCATCTTTTGTGCCTGCCATCACATGATCCTCAGTTCCTAGGTGGTCCCACAATAATTAATGACCTTGTGTCTGACCCGCATAAGTAGGATGCGTGATAAATATCCTAAACAGGACAACATAATGAGACGTAGATCTTTTGAATTAAACAGCTATGAACCTTTTCAGTATTTAGATGGGTGACTTCTTATTAATAACATGTACAGTGAACAAACTGAGACCTGTGTGTTAGACTGCACCCCCACCACCATGAATTGAAATTCAACAAAATTCGGAAAAAATGAATGAAAGTTATTGTTATAGGAGATTATTTCTTTCAAGAAAGAGAGAGAATTAAATCTGTTGATTACATTCAATGTAGGCATGACCAAGATTTCACACGTTTTTTTAACCACCACTATAAATTAGAATTCATCAAAACTGAATGAAAATTAACGTAATTTTTGCTGTATCATGAAGAGGGGAGATTATTTTTAAATCACATGATAAATTTGATATTAGCACGGGAAATTAGCAGTGAACGCTGAATAATTTCTACAACAATGAAGAAAATACTTTGAAGCGACAGAATGTGACAAATGACATTTTGAAGCAGAATAAGAACTACAAAGAAACCTCACTTTAAGTTACATAATTCATAAGTAGCTTATGAATTATGTACGTACTGTAGTTAGATAAATTTTGAAACAGAGTTCGTTAGATTCAAAATAACGGGGATCGAGTGGAACATTACTTCGAGCGTTATTGACAGGTAATAACTTCGGCTTGACCCCTCGAAAAGCGTGAGACAGTTTTAGATTAGTTGCGACCAGAAATTCAGATTGAGTGGGTGCAAAAGTCTGTCTCGCCGAGATGTCGTTTCTCAATCCGCGTGGGTCCTGGGCTGGGGTTGTTGTTTAATAAAAACAACAACAAAATCTTGATGATTAATTAGAATAAGAATGCACAGACAACCAGCCCAAAGAAATCACCATAAAGAAAGCAACCCAGAGAATAAACCCTGAAGAAATGACCGACAAATTAGCAGCAGGAACAAGCAAAAGAACCCAAATCATCCCCTCGTCTGTCTCTGCCTCTGCCTCTGTCTTACCATTATATACTCGAGATGAACAATATATATATATATATATATATATATATATATATATATATATATATATATATATAGAGAGAGAGAGAGAGAGAGAGAGAAACGAAATTATTCGCACATCCATGACTATTGAATATTTTGACCAATTTAATACCCGTATGATGCCAGATTTTTTATATGTTATTAAGTACAAAAATGAATATGACTCAATTTTGAGAAGGAGAGGTTTAATTTACTAAATATGAGAAGAAAAATAAATAAAACAGAAAAAGACAGAATTATTCGTACACTATCAAAAATTGAACAAAAAATGAACAATTTTAACAATATTAATATCCAATAGCGTGACCTCTCATCTTGCTGCAAAAGTTTTAAAAAGTTTTGATGAAATTTTAACAAGTCTTTTGGGGATGTTCTTCCATTTTCAATGGTTACATGTTTTAATTCCTGAAGGTTTTTTGGTGTCCAACGATTTATTCGAACTTACAATTCTTGCCATAGATTTTCAATAAGAGTCAATTCAGGACTCATTGAAGGTCTTGACAAAACTGTAATCTGCTTTTTCTGAAGCTACACAGTCACTAATTTAAACGTATGTTTGGGATCATTATCTTTCTGGAGAGTAAATCACCGCCTAGATCAATATTTTATACTGATAGTTGTAGATTTTCATCAAGAATATTAATGTAGTCTTCAGATTTCATTAATCCTCTTATTGCAATTAATTGTTTCAGTCCTACTAAACAACCCCAAAACATCATCGAGTCGACTCCATGTTTTAATGTTGGCACTGTGTTGTTTGGGAGGAAAGCTTCACCAAATCTTCTGTACATAATTTTGTCCAAAAAGATCGATTTTTGTTTTTATCATTTCATATTGCTTGTTCCTAAAAGCAATTTTCTTTGTTCAAGAATACTTTTTATAAAATTAAACCGATCAACAATATTACATGGTTTGTGAAAGGTGTTCGCCATAGTCGATTTCCATACAACCTATTTCTATTTAAACAACATTGTAATGTGCGAGTACTTGCGTTGATACTTAAACTTTCAAAATGTCTTTCAAAACAACACTTCGGTTTATATTAACGCCCCGACTCAGTTTTCGTGTAGTTCTCAGTGAAAATGTGGGTTTTCTTCCACACCCAGGCAAATTCTCTGTCGTGCTGTTTAAACTTCTTTATTACAGAGTGTACCCTAGATCTGGGGATTTCCCGACTTGTGGAAGTTGATAATTCTTAGGTCAACATTAAGCTCTTTTGTCTTCCCCATCATGTTGTTAACTTAAGAATAACAACGGTGACACTCTATGCACCACGTGATGTTCTTTGCTGGAATTATCACAAATATTCTACTTGAAAGATTCACCGATAAAATAATTACGTAAATTATTTATACTTACACAAGGGTTAGCTCAGTCGGTAGAGCGTTCGGCTAGAAACTACAAGGTTCCTAGTTCGATACCGGCCCTCGCCAACTCAGCGTATGAGTAGCACAGGAATCTGTGCGGTAAAGTAAGGAACTGATGGTAGGTTTGGCGCTCCACATCAGACGCAAAAACAGTCTCCTTGGTCTAGCGCTAATGAAAAAGGGATAGGCTCCCTCGATGATTGGCTGATACCGACTTTAGGCCACCCCGACGACTTTACTTACTTTACACAAATCAATAAATTTAAAACAATACCTTCTACTGTACGAATAGCTTTGTCTTTTCCAATTTTGCGTTAGTACCTGGCAGAATGGTCAGGCTTATCGCTGCTTAACTTTAGGGGTATGGGGTGGAGGTAGTTGCAAGGACTTTCAACGTGACTTGTCGGTTACTTTAGTTTAGTTACCAAGTTAGCAATAACGGTGGTCGGGTTTTGAGTAGGCTAGAGCAATAGCCAGCGTCCCGTCGGTTGCTCACAAGCGTACGATGTCTTGAATACAAATAACCAGCATTGAATCAACCAAATTTCAATGAATTCTCCCAAGTGGAACTCACCATCTGACTGGACGTGTGTCCAACCAGCAAGATACGCGGTTCCACAAACACCAAAACATAAGGGTTCACTTGTTTGCTTTTTCACATTATAAATCCAAGTTTGTTTCTTTTCTTTGACTCGGAAATAAACTATTTGCTCCCTTTTTTGCTATAAAAGCATCATCACGTTCATCACATATGCATCTATTTTTCTTTTAGAATTAGAAAAAATCAGGATGATCTTAACCTATTAAAACTACGGAACTTTTTTTTCTTAAAAAAAAACCTCCGTCATTTTTAAACTATTAAAACTACAGAAAAAAGATTTTAAAAAATACACGGCATTTTAAACCATTATAACTACAGAACATTAAAAAAAACCCGGCAATTTTAAACGATTAAAATTACAGAATGAAAAATTAAAAATAATACGACATTTTTAATCTATTAAACTACAGAAATGTTTAAAAAAGTACACGGGATTTTTATAGTTTAAAAACTATAGCATTAAAAACAACAACAACAAAAAAAAAAAAAAAAAACACACACGACATTTAAAAGTATTAAAACTACAGAAATTAAAAAAATAAAAAAATAAATAAAGAAACACGATATTTTTAAACAATCAAAACTACATATTTTTTTTTAAATCACTGCATTTTTAAACTTTTAGAACGACAGAAAAATTGTTTTAAAAAAACACGGCATTTTTATTTATTAAAACTACAAAAAATTCTTTAAAAAAACACGGCCATTTTAAACTGTTAAAACTACAGAAAACGTTTCTTTGTTTTTTTTTAGCTCACGATCCTATTGAATCCGCGTAAATTGCAAAAGTATCTATTTGAACCATAGATGAGACCTTAATAGGTGTTACCGCTCTGAGGCAGGGTGGACCTAGAAGTAATTGCAATGAAGAGGTACACCACACATCCCATATCTCCAGAACTGTAGCCTCGCCATCAGATGTGATTTAATGTTATACCCATGACAGTTCGGCATTTACTTACCCTATACGCGTTGAGGTGCCGTAAAAACAATCAGCCAGCCAACAAAATCAACCAACTTGTGTTCAGTTTTGTTGGTGACAAACGAAAGTCTTTTCTGTCATGAACTGGAAATGGCTACCCGACGTCGCCTGGATAGAGGGGGGGGTTAACTATTTAGTCTCGCAGATCCATTATCACTGAATCACGAGTTGGATTCTCGTAGGATGCCCCATTAAAATCCCTATTTAAAAAAAGACCTTGCCTTGATCTGGCATGGCGGGGCGTCAGAAAAAAAAAAAAGAGCACTGACACTGAAAAGAAAAATTAATGTTTTCTTATTTTAAATATTAAATGAAAAAAAAAAAGAAAAAAAAAGAAAGAAGAATTCAATGTGGTTACTATTCAAATTTCTTTTTTTTTACGAATATAAATCAAATCTTCATTATTTTTGCTCAAAAACCAAGTTCTGGTGATAGCGAATACGTATATATATTTACTTAGTCGTTGTTTCCTCCGAACATACATACATACATACATACATACAGTCCAACCCACTAGTTTTATGAATAGGACCCTCCAACCCTAACTCTTTACAATCAGTGTATTCTAAGCGGTAGGGCAAATGGATGGCTGGGGTCTTTTTGGGAAATAAAAAATAAGAATCTATATATAATACTGGTGTTTCTTAATTGTACGACCGTTATCATCTTGCAACAGCCTCTGGTTAAAAATCAGACCGTTCAAGAGGGAATGCAAAAATATAAATCATGATTATCAGGAGTTGCTTATCCTCCGAATTCTTGTTTATTATAAGTGTCGTAACCTCGCCTAAATAATGGACCATTAGGTTTTTATAAAAATAAAAAATAGGGAAGGAAAACGACATGCTACACAGAAAATATAATAAGAAAGAAAGAAAGACAGAGATTAGAGAAAAGATAGAGAGAGGGGATGAGCGCGTGTAACTGATATCACTGATCAAACATAATGAAAAGATAGAAAGAAGGAAAGAAAGAAAAATGAGAGAGAGAGAGAGTTAAATCAAAAGTATTATACTTTTTAAATATTGAAGTGATTTGCAATAGTTCTAATGTAAACATATCAAACGTTGTAATAATTACATTATCATACTGTAGTATATCCACAGGTCCTGCTAGTAAGTGTATCATTAGCAATATGAGTCAGAATAATATGACACTCAGTGAGAATCAAACTCACTGACAATGACTTGTTAATCTTGCTTGTTAACCATTACAAGACATTAAACATTTCTATCGTTGTGTATACTTATTTTATAAAACTGCTTATAGCTCATAAATATTTTAACAAAAACAAAATTATGTTTAGCCAAATGATAGAATGTAGCGGCGAAGTTCCAATTCTAGAACTCAGGGGAATGTGGAGTAATTCTTTATCGCCATTACTCTTAGGTTCACCCTGACCCGGAGTGATAGTTCCTGTAAGCGTCACATCTATGTGTTAAAGAGAAAAATGGGTTTATAAAATATTGGGTATCCATTAAAAATGAATTTATTTCAAAACTTTGTCGGTATTAAGTGACCCACCGAGGTTGATATGCCATAAAACAAAACAAACAAACATTTAACCGGACTCTGAGTCTCTCCTTAAGCCTTCAAAATATTTAGCTTAAAAAACAAACAAACTGAATACCCAACAAGAATGAATAAAACAATGTCTTCGGCATAAAATAACCCAACAAGGGTTGACATGTATAAAACCCAACCAACCAACCCCAACCAACCAACCAACCAACCAACTAATGGAGCGGTCATCAAAGGTTTTAAGTATTAATTCAAATTAACATTTTTAGTCGTAATGTAATTAGTAACATACTAGTTTGTCAACTATCTGAGGCGCTCACTATGTAATGGTTATCGTCGGAGGAAAAGGACACAGTGCCCGAGTTTAAACCCTGGACGAGCTGCTTGCATTTCTTACAACACTAATACCCATGGGAAATGTATGCATTCAACTATTCCCCCCCCCCAGCTATCGGTAAATAGTAGTTTCAAACCTGTTCAACTCCGCTCAAGAAATTGATCTTGTGTCACATCTTGGTCATGCGGAGGGGTTGAGTAAATTGATACTATTTCTCTGAATTTTTGAGATGAGGCTTGATGATTAGTATTATTTGTATTATTCGGACTATTGTCCTCATTTTCATTATTATCTGTACAACGTTTCTGCCGATGTGCCCTCCGGCCTTCTTCAGGTATTTCTTGTCGGACTCGGAAACCTTCTCGGACTCGGGAACCTTCTATTCGGACACGGGAACCTTCTTTTCGTAATCGGGAACAGTCTTGTAATCGGGAGCCATCACGAAACTTTGAACCTAACCCTTTATTCAGTCCACGGGAGTATTCTGTTCTCATTCCACTAACCGTAGCTGGGGTACAGGTGTTAAGCTGTGTTAATTATTATTCTATGTTACTGCTGCCCCTGACCGATTACGACAAGAAGGTTCCCGAGTTCGAAAAGAAGGTTCCCGAGTTCGACAAGAAATACCCGAAAAAGGCCGGAGGGCACATCGGACGAAACGTTGTACAGATAACAATGAAGATGAGGACAATAGTCCGAATAAGACAAATAATACTAAATTGATACTATTTCTTCCTAATCGAGGAGAAACCTTGTGTGATATTTAGCTAGCAAGGCTACCAGATCATTTTTCGTGGGTTCGATTCTCATTGATTGCTCAGTGGGTATATGCGCGTGCGCGCGCGTGTGTGTGTATGCGTGTGTGTGTGCGTGTTCGTGTATGTGTGTGTGTGTATGTATTAAAAGGTAATATGATTCTGTCTTTCCATTCGCATAATAGACTATAAACCGCAATTTAAGTTTCGTGTAAACTTCTTATATATGAGATAAAATGTCACCTTACACACACACACACACACACACACACACACATACATATATATATATATATATATATATTGTAATTCATCGGCTAATGTGTGATTCTAAAGACAGAATCAAATTACCCTTTTCGTTAATTTTTATCAAATTACATTTTACTGTTGTTTAGTGAATTCGTATTTATAGTAAGTCAACATTATCTTAAGATTTTTCACCTTGAAGCAGCTTATATGACCTGATCATATTAAGTTACACTCTAATCGAGGAAGCTAATATAACACATTATGTTTGTATAAAGGATGAATGCCCAATAAAGATCTTCTCGATAACAAAAAAAAATTGCATGTTTTCCCTAATGTTTAAAGGAAACAAAGGACTTAATGTCTCTTAGGTATGTCCGTGATTTGTTCTATTTAGGGGTATTGCTAGACGTAAGTTGTTAATAATAATAATAATAATAATAATAATAACTCGCAGGACCTGTTGATATACCACAGTATGATCATTTAATTATTACAAAAAAGTATTGCAAAATACTTCAATATGTAAAAAGTATAATAATCTTGATTTAATTCTCTCTCTCTCTCTCTCTTTCCCCCTCTCTCTCTCTCTCTCTCTCACACACACACACTCACACGCACACACACATACTCTCTCTCTCTCTCTCTCTCTCTCTCTCTCTCTCTCTCACACACACACACTCACACGCACACACACATACTCTCTCTCTCTCTCTCTCTGGTAATTCCATGTCAAATCATCCAGAAGAATGTAAAATTGTCACCCACCTCCTTCAATTTTTCTGAAATTTTGTACAGGTATGGACAATGTTAAAGTTAGTCAATCCCCAAAATTTGAGCTTACAATTCTAAAAATTGGCAGAGTTATGTCTTTACAGTTTTACAGTTTTACAGACAAAAACAGTTGCAAAAAGTCGCCATTTTTCGCGACCCCCTCAAATTTGAAGAGCTAAAAATCGACATGAAGCTCAAATTTTGGGGATCGTCTAACTTTAACATAGTCCACACCTGGACAAAATTTCAGAAAGATTGAAGGGGCTGGGTGACATGGCCTGGATGATTTCATATGAAATTACCCTCTCTCTTTCACTCTTATCTCTTTCTTTCCTTCTTTTCATAATCGATTAAAAAACATTATTGTTTCTCACCCCCTCTCTCTATCTTTATCCTACTCTCTTTCTTATATTTTTTTCTTTATATTAAAAACGGAATGGTCCTTTATTTGACTTAGGTGACGACATTCATAAGAAATAAGAATTCGGCGGCTAGGCGACACCAGATAATTAGGATTTACATTTTTGTATTTCATCTTGGACGATTGGACGGTCTCATTTTTAACCAGAGGATGTTGCAAGATGATAACGGACGGAAGATTAAGGGAGACCAGTATTATTATTATTATTATTATATATTATTATTATTATAATATAATTAATAATAATAATAATATAATAATAATAATAATAATAATAATAATAATATAATAATAGATTTTGCAGTCCGAGCAGATCACAGGGTGAAGGTGAAAGAACTCCAGTGAAAGACTACCAGCGAACGTTGGTATGAACATCTCGCTAGGAGTGATATGATAATAACACTGGTCAACAAATTTTTTGTTGCATTCATATCAACCACTGTTATTATATATTTTTAATGTACTGATTTCAAATATGAAGTTGTTTTCTTTCCTGAATGCTCTCATTTTTTTTTTTGCTATCGAGATATTTCAAAATCACAAAATGTTATCTTCGTCTCACTGTCATCGTCGTCTATTAGAATAACCATGGGATTGAACTTGAAATTAGATGGTGAATAAAAAAATAAAATGTTACATAGTCTAACTTTATTTGCAACACATTTTGAAACATATTCATCCATACAAAGGATAAAATTAATATGAAACTCATTGTTAGGTAAGAAATTGGTTGCTATGAAGATACAAAGATCACAATCAGTATTTAATGCTCTGACAAATTGTTTCATCAGACCCAGCTTGATGTGCAGAGGAGGAAATATAATCTTTTCTCGACTGACGATGGGATCATTGACAATATTTGGCATACCAACTTCCAGAAAAAGGGCCTCTCTTTCTGGTTCCAATGCTTGTTTTTTTCAGCTGTCCCACATGCAAATAAAGCAGTGGGGTATTTTGTAAATCCTCTTAGTTGACCAAAGAGGAAGTTCACCATTTTGAGGTCGACACAAATTGTCCAGTTGTGCTCGTGCTATTTTAGTAGGTCTACCATAGTTTAAATATCATTATGCTCCTCTCGTAAACACACAGAATGACCTATTGGAATAGCTGCATAAACATTGCCATTATGTAGTAGAATAGACATCGGGCTGCACTTAAAATTATCTAGGCATAATTTCCAATCATTTGGATTATATAATGGAATTCCTAATTCCTGGAGATGATCCGAGATATTATGACAATAAACAAACTTATTCTCCTCTTTGAAATATTTCATAAAACCCTCTTCCCAAGTTCGAAAGTATGCTGCATTTTTGGAGAGACCCAAATAATGCACAAGGTCATTCATGGTTAAACTGCTGAGGAGTTGATGACTTTGATGCAGCATCAGAAGGAATCTGTCTGTATTTCTTCAGTAACATCCCCAGTCTCTTGCATTTCCTCAATACACTCTTCTTCAGATGGAGACAACTCAGTAAAAACTAAAACTGGTGGCTCATCAGAGTGCCGAGTAGGTAGAATTGCTGATGGGACACAAGAATAAGTGATTTTATGTCTGTTTTCTTACCAGCGCATTTTTTTCTTTTGACCAACACAAATAGAAGTCAGTTGTGTGGTTCTTCGGTTCCCGCAGGTCATGGGAATTCCGAAAGGTAAACCCTTACGTTTTCCTTTCGTCCAGTCACGCAGAATTTCTTCACAGTTATGATATACAGTATAAGGTGTCCATTCTTTGTCTTGGTCACCAAGAGTAAGTCTGAAGTACGTTTTATAAGCTCACTTCACAAACAATGTTATATTGCGTCTCTGACAAATAAACGTAAAGTATACACAAATATAGCAGACAACACTTGGGTTGTTTACACATTGATGTCTCCTTGTAGCTATGATCAAATCTGACAGAAAAAAAATTTGATATCCCTATTGATAACAGAAACGCGTAAGTAATTTATTTAGCTGCAAAAGAATAAAATGTAATACCTCAAAATGCATGAAAACTAGAGCATACAGAACAAAATTGTTTCCATATTTGAAATCGGCAGATCAAAAATAGTAAAAAGTAATAAAAAAATATCTCACGCAACTGAGACTTTCAAAAAATCTGTTGTCCAGTATAATAGTATTATTTCAGAAACATATCAAGTATCAACGACAACAATTTGAATCCACGGTCATCTCAATATATAAAACAATTAAATAACGACTTAGATTTTTTAACATATCACCTTTTCTTGCAACTTTTTATAACAGAATTCTACTTGATTTGATATGCGTTAGTTTAGCATAAACGTATTTCAAAAATTCATAAACTAAAATGTATTAATAAACAAATTCCTTATTAACTAACTTAAAAGCCGCTCTATCGGGTGGCAATTTGTTTTATAATTCGTAGGTAGCCTATGAATTATGTTTGTAATTGTTGTTAGATTTTGAATTAAAATTCATTGAAATTCAAAATCGGAGGCGGTTATATTATTGATAGGTAATGACCTTTAGTTGACCCCCACCGCCACCCGGCTTCCAGAATGAGAAAAAGTGAGAACGGAAATTAAGTTTAGTTAGTTAGATTTTAGCCGTTAGTAGAAAGGAGCAGACTTAACATCCGTCAGTCCTAAGATGCCAACTTTTCACTGCGCAGTTGAAAACCATTTTGGGTTCTGGGTTTCTGATAAAGAATAAAGAAAAATATTAAGTCTTGCTTAATAATTCTAACAAAGAAATGAACAGACATCCAACCCAGCAGAAGGTAGCAGCCCAGGAGAAGATGGCAGCGACGAAGTAGAACCAAATAAGAAACCATCTCTCCTCTCCTCTCTCCTCTCTCCCCATTATATACCCAAGTCAAACTAGTATATACCAAATTAAGCTAACCCATGCAGAGGTATTTAATGCGAATCAGTCATTTTAATCAACAAAGGACTCGGGTTGTTTACCTGCTATTACTTAAGTAGTCACCCAATTAAGTATCAAAGGTTTGTCGTTGCTTAACTTCGCTTATCTAGCGAGAACCGGTGCTTTCATCGGGACTTGACCGTAATATAAGAAACGGACTCGACGATCCGAGTTCACATTCTGGGCGAGGCTGTTTACATTTCACAAAGCGCTGATACCCTTGGAAAAGGTGTGCAGGCATCCAACTATTCTCCTTACAGCTATGGGTAAATAGTAGGACAGACTTGGCTCTTTAACCATCGTGTAGCAAAGGAGGAGGAAAACTGAATTCAAACCAGAGTCTCTCTTCTTGTTAGTAAAACTACTTTGGGGCTCCTCCCCATTCCTCCTCATCCTGCTCCACGTTGTTCACGTGCTCATCCCTTCTCTCTATGTTTCCCGACTCTCTTTCTTTCTTTCTTTCTTTCTTCTTTCTTACTTTTTGTGTTTTTTCCGTCTAGAATGTCCTTTTTCTTCCCTTTCTTTCTTATGATAAAAACGGAATGGTCCATTATTTAGCTGGGTGACGACACTCATAAGAAATAAGAATTCAGCGGATAATCAACACCAGATAATCAGGATTTACATTTTTGCATTTCATCTTGGACGATTTGGATGGTCTCATTTTTAACCAGAGGGTGTTGCAAGATGATAACATAACGTATAATTAAGGAACACGAGTATTAATATATAGATTTTCGAGGACAAACGAACCCAGAGCTAACATTATTCCTGCCATGGGTAAATAGTAGTGAAGACTGAGCTGTTTAACCATGGTGTGGCAACCAGTCTAGGGGAAGGAAAATTCGGAATTCAAACCAACGGGACTCTCTTCTAGTTAGTCAAACAACTTTGAGAGTCCCCTCCACCTTCATTCCTTCTCCCCCTTCTCCTCCTCTTTTTAAAAACTTTCTTTCTTTTATTTACGTTACACAAATAAAAAAAAAATCCTCACATCGATAATTATGACGTGAGAACATACGACCGAAACGTTGGGAATTTTTGTTTTGTTATATCAAAATATATTGTAGAGGAGGAACGAATCCAGTCCTAACATTATTGGATGTTTTTGATCCCAAAATGATATTAATGTATGCTAATATCAAGCACTTGGGCCACATTAGAGAAACGTATCGACCATGTGAATTAATGAGGGAATGACTGGCGGGGGTAGAGAGAGAGAGAGAGAGAGAGAGAGAGAGAGAGAGAGAGAGAGAGAGAGAGAGAGAGAGAGAGAGAGATGAATCAGTCCTTAAAACGCATCTTTATTATTTGGGCCACATAAGAGAAATGCATCGATTTGAAAGAATGGGCCATGTGAATTAACGAGGGAATGACTGACTGAAAGAAAGAGAAAAGTAGAGAGAAAGGGGGATAGAGAGGGGATAGAGAGAAAGAGGAAGAAGGAAAGAGAGATAGAGAAGAGTGGAAAGAGAGAGAGAGAGAGAGAGAGAGAGAGAGAGAGAGAGAGAGAGAGAGAGAGAGGAGAGGGGGGAAGGGGGGAAAGTAAGAGAGATAGAGGATGAAAGAGAGAGACGAATCAGTCCTTAAAATGCACCTTTTATCAAAAGCAAACATTTTTATTTAAAAGACGGAAGTCCATTCAAATGTCGCGGAAATAGGAGAGGACATAAGGGGGAGACACATTCCGAGAAATAAGGTTGAAGAAAGAAAAGAGAAAAGAAGAATAAAGCAAATGAGAGAGAGAGAGAGAGAGAGAGAGAGAGAGAGAGAGAGAGAGAGAGAGAGAGAGAGAGAGAGAGGTTAATTAGAGCATGCGCAGCCTGCATTTTCAAAAAATATCGACTGCTCTGGAGAGTCCACTCGCGTCACATGGTCACGTGTCGCCCGGGAAGCAAAAAACGAAGTCCCATCAGTGGTTTGTTTGCATTAGAAAAAATATCTCCCACGCCCGAATGAAAAAAGAAAGAGGAAAGAAATGGTAAAATAACAGAAGTTGAAGATCATAGAGAAATATGAAAAAGAAGTACACAGGGAAAAAACAGAAGTGCATGGGGGTGGGTAACAAAAGTGGGAATAGACCACTCTTTTTGAAAAACTCTCTGCACAAAACAAGATCATGAAAGACGGAATCAGAATTAACATTTTGGATCAATAATAATAATAATAATAATAATAATAATAATAATAATTTTTGCAGCGCTGAAAAAATCATCATCATCATCATCATCATCATCATCATCATCTTGTAGAAAATGATTTGATCACCTTTATATATATTGTTCGACCAATCATTGCATATTATTATTATTATTATTATTATTATTATTATTATTATTATTATTATTTACCCCTTTTGAGTTTTCACATCAGCGTTAGCTGATGGTCTCTCACTGGAGTCTGAGTGACAGTAAGTCTCCTCAGGTCTCCAGGACTCTTCTGAGTATTCTGGCAGATTGCAGCAGTGCAGTGTTCTGAATGGTTTCAATCCTTCCTCTGATATCCAAACTTTCCAAACCCTTTTCTAATCCTTTTCGAACTGTTCCAAGTGCACCAACCACAATTGGTATCACTTTCACTTTCATATTCCATAACTTTTTCATCTCTCTGGAAAGCTCCAGATATTTGTCCATTTTTTCATTTTCCTTTAGCTTCACCCTGTGATCTGCTGGCACTGCAAAATCACCAGTTGACAAGTTCTTTTTTTTTGTTTATCAACACTAGGTCTGGTCTTCTTGCTGGGATAAGGTGATCCGTTTTTATTTCAAAGTCCCAGAGAATTTTATGCGTTTCGTTCTCAAGAACAGATTCTGGTTTATGCATATACCATTTTGTTGTGTGGTCAACATTTAATTTTTTGCATAATTCTCAGTGGATCACCTTCCCAACCCAGTCGTGTCTAGTTTTGTATTCTCGTTGTGCTAGTTTGTTACATTCGCAGAGTATATGGTTTACAGTCTCATCTCTATTACCGCAAAGTCTACATTTACTATTTTGTTGGGTCTTATCAATTTTCGCTTTTATATAGTTTGTCCTTATGGCATTATTTTGTGCAGCAATTATTAAAGATTCTATTTCTCTTTTGAGGTTTCCTTTTCTTAACCATGTCCAAGTCTTTCCATGTGCAACCTCTCCGATTTGTCGTTTGAAGTGTCCATATAATTGTTTTTCTTCCCATTTTTGTTTTCTAGTCTTTGTTGTTTTTCTGTTTGTCCATCTGTCACTTCTACTATTGTTGGCCGCCCTAAGTAATTTGTCTTTGCTCTTTCTTGTGTAATCCTCAAGTTGTTGGATAGTGGTTTCTACGCAGTCCTCTATGTTGGCAAGACCTCTTCCCCTTGCTTTCTTGACACATATAATCTATCTCTATCGACTCTAGGGTGAAGAGCCTTGTGCATGGTCATTAACTTTCTCGTTCTATGGTCAATCTGTCTGAGTTCTTCTTCCTGAGTATCTTATAATGGGGACGGCCCAGGTATTGATTCCTTTGATCAGATTTCTGCTGTTAAGCTTGGTTTCTAGAAGTTTTCTAGTTCTCCTGAGATATTCTTTGTTAACTTTTCCAGGACTCTTCTGAGTATTCTAGCCGATTGCAGCAGTGCAGTAGTCTGGATGGTCTCAATTCTTTCTCTGATATCCTGATCCTCCAGTTCTTTTTTCAAGTTTATTGGGGCCGTTCCAAGTGCACCAACTACAATTGGTATCACTTTCACTCTCATGTTCCACAACTTTTTCAATTCTCTGGCAGGGTCTAGGTATTTATCCATCTTTTCATTTTCCTTCAGCTTTACACTGTGATCTGCTGGGGCCGCAAAATCCACCAGTTGACACGTTTCTCTTATTTATTATTATTATTATTATTATTATTATTATTATTATTATTATTATTATTATTATTATTATTATCCTGACTGGACTCGTTTCATGTAATGCTTCTTAATAGTCACCCATGGTGTCCATATTTCACTTCAAGCTCATAGTAGATCACCTTTAAAACCTTGTCGTGCATAACCTTGTATTTTCGTTGTGCTAGTTTGCAGCATTCGCTTAATACATGGTTTATTGTCTCATCTCTGTCACCACTCACCCAACATTTGCTATTCCGTTGTGTCTTATCAATATATTATTATTATTATTATTATTATTATTATTATTATTATTATTACCCTCATTGGACTCATTTTACCTTATGCTTCCAGTGGTCATTCAAAATCTTCGTTGTCCATATTTCACTTCAGCTCATTTCCCTCTGTTGCTGCTGCTGCTGCTGTTAATTCTTTCTTTTCTTTTTTAAAATCGACTGGTCGCCGTTGCATGTCCGTTAAGAATTACCGAAGCGAACAACTCAAAAGATGACCCGCATGTAGATACTGATAAGTACACATATTAACACGCGCCAACTCGCAACAGAGTGTACATCAACGCAACGCATGCCACGCGTCATAAACGTCCTTCCCGCGTCTTTAACATTTTTCCCGCGTCCATTGCTATAAGCCATTTAAATCTCCCCATCATCATCATCTCTCTCTCTCTCTCCCCATCATCTCTCTCTCTGGCTCGCCCCCTCGCTCTTATGAGTAGAACACAAACAGAGCGCGTACGCACATCGCACTGCTTCGTCTTTTCCCCCTTTTGTAAGGCAACATGCTCAGACGTTCACCCACACGTATAAAACAGAAACGCTCCTCATATATAGTGGACATAAGAATTTTTTTAATGTACCTGACTTGTCTCGCTTTTGATGAACGTCGTCCAGTTGTCAACCTGATCACTTAATCATTTTTTAGCTGGAGGGGCAAAAAATAGGGGGCGCCAGTCATGTGTGTCCCTATTGAGTCTTGGCGAATTACAGTCCCCCAAACTGGACCTAAAATGACCAATTAACACAAACGATCGTCGCTATAACGACAATGCTCCCTCGTCAACACAAAACACGAGGGGAGGTCGGAAACAACAGGCCCGGCACCCCTAATAATAATTCACACCCTTATTAGAGCAAGTTCTTTATCTTCATCTTCTTTTCACTGTCACACTTCTGTCGAAATAAAAATCGAAAGAACAAATTTATGTAAACAAATATCGTTTTTTGTCCACAACTGAAAAACGAGCGTAATCTTTTTTTCTACTTTTTTTTTCAAGATAGAAAGATATGAAAATTATTTAAAAGTTAAAACGCATAAATCATATGAAAATCACATCGCCACAAACTGCAATTATACCTGCATTGCTCTACCACTAAGTCTGATATGAGATCGCTCTTAGTTAATAGTACCATGTATCTATTTGGTATCGAATCGTTCCTATTTAATGGTACTAAGTATCTCAGTGATATCCAATCATTTCTCCTCCAATGTATCTCAGTAATAAATTATCGTTCGTTACTTGAAAAGGATATAAATACTGAGAGGTAAAAACTATTGTCCTGAAAATACTATGAATTAGAATTACCTGGATTATATATATATATATATATATATATATATATATATATATATATATGTGTGTGTGTGTGTGTGTGTGTGTGTGTGCGTGACTGTGTGTGTGTGTGTGTGTGTGTGAGTCTGTGTATGTATGTATGTATCAAATACGGGATGTTGTACAGGATGGCTGTTTATTGTAGATGGAGATGGCGACGTTATAACGTTTCGGCCTGTTAGACTATTTCCAGGACATTGAATTGAGTTCTTACTTTTTCATTCACCCCAATGTGTATATATATATATATTATATATATATTATATATATATATATATATTCTGTTCCGACGTATCACGTCTCTTCAATGCTGGGACGAAACCAATGTTTCATCAGACAGAATCTCTAACTGCCAGATTATATATATAGTACATAAGTATTTCAACTAACAAATGAATAAAAAGTATACATGATGGTTCCATTTTATTATGGGATTTATCTTTATTGGTAACAATTATAAATAAGTAAAAAATGTTATCAACAACAAAGACGTTGTTTGCTACAATACAAAGATTTATCTCTAACCCATTGTAAATGTAAACTTCAGGTAATATATATATATATATATATATATATATAATATATATATAGATGTTATATATATATATATATGTGTGTGTGTGTGTGTGTGTGTGTGAGTAAAAGGAATGACTTACCGGTAAAAATATTGGGTGAAACTCGAGTATGTTACTTCTGTACACACTATAATATATATATATATATATATATATATATATATATAAGATGTGAGGATATATAGAAAGGAACATTATTTTTTATCTAAAGAATTTTTATGGTTTGGTTAGTTTGATTTTTTGTTTAATGGCACATCAAACTTTATTGGTTATTTAATGCCAAACCCACCCCTGTAGAGTTTCAATAATGTAATGCATGGTAATAAATAATGCCTAATAATATCCGTGTTTACGGCATAAACACGAGGTTAAGTAAAATAAGTAATGCCATTTTGTTTAGGACAGACATAATTACCAACACAGGAACATGTATCATACATCAAAATGAAGTTGGTCCTCTGTGGATCAGCTTACTTCTCCACATAGGTGAGTAAAAAAGAAATGCCATTTTATTTGGACAGGTATAATTACCAAACACAGGTACATATATCATACATTAAAATGAAGCTGGTCTTCTGTGGATCACATCCTACCTCTCCACATGTTGGTTATATTTGGTTACAGAGTTTCAATGTTGTAGAGCTTGGTAAGAAATAATACCTAATAATATCCCGTGTTTACAGCATACATAAATAATGAGCTCCACTCATAAAACAACAGGTTTAGACGATTTGGTCTGGTTTGGTTTCTTTGTTTAACGGCATATAAATCTTTGTGGTTTATCTAATGCCAAATCCATCCTAGTAGAAGATCAGTAGTTGGGGGATGAGGGATTAATACCTTTCTAAAGAGTGTTAGTCCGAAAGTGAAAGCACTAGGGTGACTGGAGTTCAAACTCACTACTATGATCCAGTACATTAGCCACTACACTCCGGGGTCTCCTTCCAATAAGACCACCCTGTCGACCTCTGCAGATGAGTAAATCCCTCAATAGGGCCACGATGGCCGTGAGTGGCGATCTGTGATGTTTAAGGATAGAATACTAGTGGCTGAGCAGTCCATGACATGCAATACTCCACTTTGGCCCTTACTTAGGCCTGACGGGTGGGCATAGGAGCCCCTTCGATCAATCGGCTGGTCACGTCAAGCTCTAACACTATATGATTGTCCCAACCCTATTGCTCTTATGTCAACCACCAACCACTGTATCACATACTAGAAAGGCGGTGGTTGAGGGTCTTAGTGTCCTGGGTATGGCATTAAACTGCATCTAGCGGTGAAGTTCCAATTCTGGAACCCTGGGGAATTTGAACACTCCTTTATCGCCATTACTCCCAGGTCCACCCTGACCCGGAGTGGTTGCATCTGTTAGGATCCCATTTATGGGTCAAATAGATTAAAAAATGACTATTAAAAATGTATTTAAGAAAAAAACTGTGTTTGAAAAAAATTAAATACCCAACATGAATGAATAAAACAAAATGTCTTCGGCATAAAATAATCCAACAAGGATTGACATGCCGTAAAATCCAACCAACCAAGTAACCAATTCCAATAAGAATTTTTGTTTATAATAAGGGGAAAATTTTATTATTACAGAATAATAAAAAAAATTATATTTCAAGTTTGAATGAATTGTTTTACGATATAAATTAACTAATTTTTCTAATAACTGCATTTTAGTGTTCTGCCCAGAACATCTCTTTTCTATGTGTGTGTGTGTGTGTGGGGGGGAGGCTCCTTACCCTTCTGCAAGAGATACAATCCAACCTCAACCGACAGATCGTATTTCTATCTTAATGAATACAGCTTCGGCCTTGATATTTTTAACACATCATATATATAAAGATTATATTTGAAATCTATATACACTGCTTTTCAAATTATTAATGAAGAGACACTTTTCCATCCTATCTAAAAATTACTCGCTACAATTTGACGAAATTATCAGAGAATGATGTCAATCTGTATATACACCTCCTCTGTAAAAATTATATGATTCTACAAAATGGAACAGAAGTTACGGTCATTTACTTCATTTACTCAAATTATAAGTGGGTCAAATTATTAGCGAGGTAATGTAATAAAAAGCCTGTAAAAAAGAAAATAACATTAATTGTTTTATTTACAGATTTTTATGGGTATATAGAGTAACTAAGATGAAATTCAATCGAAATAATAAAGTAAACAAAGTAAAAAAAAATTAAAATAGTGGAGTTGGTTAATATAAGATATGTGATCCTTTTTTTAAAATGACTTGCAAAAGGTCTGGTCCTTCGAACATATCAATTTCTTGGTTTCCTCTGATGTAATTTCACGTTATACGTTTACTATTTCCTGTTACAAGTAATCCTTGCTTCTAAATTGGCGTCCATTTTTATAAACATGCCGTGTCAGAACGCCCCACAAGGTTTCAATTGGGTTTAAGTATGCAGAACTGGTCAACCAGTTCATCTTCCGAGGTCCACAGAAGCCGAATTTTTACAGGTACTCCGTAGTTTTATGTGCGTAATACGAATGAGCATTATCTTGCATAAATACGATGGTTCTCCTGAAGGTGATACCTTGCTTTGTTTAGCTAAGATTCCAGGTACTCTTTGAGGAAGACTATATAAACATCTGCGATTATTTTCGAGCCGCCAGTGTTCTCCAAGGTCCAACCATGATACATCCATATTACCAGTCCAAATCATAATACCCCTCCTCCTTCTTGTTGGTACACCAAGCGTTGGTGATGTACTCATTCATTTACAATCCAACATTAACCCAAACAGTCAGGGCCATCAAATGATACACGAGTTTTATAAGTGAACAGAACTTTCGAGAAATCGACCTTCATGTTTTCCTTTATCCATTTCAAACGCATTCGTATGTGTACTTTTGTCAATCGAGGTTTGTCACTGGTCTCATTGATGCTCCCAACCTTTTCAGAAGACAATAGCGAGTAAATTTATGGACACTGTTGCTGCTTTAATGCTCCTGAAAATTGCTCCACTGGTCAGGACTGGGTTATTTAAAGCTTCAAGTTTCATTCTTGACAAAGAACGTCGGTCGAAAAAACATTGAGTGACCACCCTTATTAGCAATAAAATAAGCCAACAAAGTTTGACATGCCTTAAAATCCACCGACCTAACAAATTTAGACCAGAATTGATTACAATTGTTTTTTTTATCGATACCGGCACCTGTTTATGTGTCATGGCTTTTTAAGAACAAAGTTTCTATGTTTTATAATACAACCATTGTATAAGAAAATAATGGGATCCACCAAATATCAATATGATTCAATAAGTCATGCATAAGAAAAAAAAGCAATGATTTGCCTTAAATAAAGGTTTACAGTAAAGTTGTCATGTTTAAAGTCCCTTGATAATTTTCCAAGGAGTGTTCATCTGAAAGTTATTGTTGCAGAAATTCCGATTCCGATTTTTTTAAGTAGGAAGCCTCATAGTTGCATCCCTATCCCATTATTTTCTTATACAATTGGTTTGTATTATAAAACAATAGACTTTGTTCTTAAAAGCCATGACACATAAAAGGTGCGTATTCGATAAAAAAAACAATTGTAATCAAATTTCTGGTCTAAAATTTGTTAGGTCGGTTGGATTTTAAGGCATGTCAACTTTGTTTGGCTTATTTTTATGCTAATAAGGGTGGTCTCAATGTTTTTTCGACCGACGTTCTTTGTCAAGAATAAACTTGAAGCTTTAAATAACCCAGTCCTGACCAGTGGAGCAATTTTCAGGAGCATTAAAGCAGCAACAGTGTCCATAAATACTCGCTATTGTCTTCTGAAAAAGGTTGGAGCATCAATGAGACCAGTGACAAACCTCGATTGACAAAAGTACACATACGAATGCGTTTGAAATGGATAAAGGAAAACATGAAGGTCGATTTCTCGAAAGTTCTGTTCACTTATAAAACTCGTGTATCATTTGATGGCCCTGACTGTTTGGGTTAATGTTGGATTGTAAATGAATGAGTACATCACCAACGCTTGGTGTCCAACAAGAAGGAGGAGGGTATTATGATTTGGACTGGTAATATTGGATGTATCATGGTTGGACCTTGGAGAACACTGGCGGCTCGAAAATAATCGCAGATGTTTATATAGTCTTCCTCAAGAGTACCTGGAATCTTAGCTAAACAAAGCAAGGTATCACCTTCAGGAGAACCATCGTATTTATGCAAGATAATGCTCATTCGTATTACGCACATAAAACTACGGAGTACCTGTAAAAATTCGGCTTCTGTGGACTCGAAGATGACTGGTTGACCAGTTCTGCATACTTAAACCCAATTGAAACCTTGTGGGGCGTTCTGACACGGCATGTTTAATAAAAATGGACGCCAATTTAGAAGCAAGGATTACTTGTAACAGGAAATAGTAAACGTATAACGTGAAATTACATCAGAGGAAACCAAGAAATTGATATGTTCGAAGGACCAGAACCTTTGCAAGTCATTTTAAAAAAAGGATCACATATCTTATATTAACCAACTCCACTATTTAATTTTTTTTACTTTGTTTACTTTATTATTTCGATTGAATTTCATCTTAGTTACTCTATATACCCATAAAAATCTGTAAATAAACAATTAATGTTATTTTCTTTTTACAGGCTTTTATTACATTACCTCGCTAATAATTTGACCCACTTATAATTTGAGTAAATGAAGTAAATGACCGTAACTTCTGTTCCATTTTGTAGATCATATATTTTTACAGAGGAGGTGTATATACAGATTGACATCATTCTCTGATAATTTCGTCAATTGTAGCGAGTAATTTTAGATAGGATGGAAAAGTGTCTCTTCATTAATAATTTGAAAAGCAGTGTTATAGATTTCAAAATATAATCTTTATATATATGATGTGTTAAAAATATCAAGGCCGAAGCTGTATTCATTAAGATAGAAATACGATCTGTCGGTTGAGGTTGGATTGTATCTCTTGCAGAAGGTAAGGAGCCTCCCCCCCAAACACACCACACACATAGAAAAGAGATGTTCTGGGCAGAACACTAAAATGCAGTTATTAGAAAAATTAGTTAATTTATATCGTAAAACAATTCATTCAAACTTGAAATATAATTTTTTTTTTTATTATTCTGTAATAATAAATTTTCCCCTTATTATAAACAAAAATTCTTTTGGAATTGGTTACTTGGTTGGTTGGATTTTACGGCATGTCAATCCTTGTTGGATTATTTTTATGCGAAGACATTTTGTTTTATTCATTCATGTTGGGTATTTAATTTTTTCAAACACAGTTTTTTTCTTAAATACATTTTTAATAGTCATTTTTTAATCTATTTGACCCAAATGGGATCCTAACAGAATGCAACCACTCCGGGTCAGGGTGGACCTGGGAGTAATGGCGATAAAGAGTGTTCTAAATTCCCCAGGGTTCCAGAATTGGAACTTCACCGCTAGATGCAGTTTATGCATACCCAGGACACTAAGACCCTCACCACCGCCTTCTAGTATGTGATACAGTGGTTGGTGGTTGAACATAAGAGCAATAGGGTTGGGACAATCATATAGGTGTTAGAGCTTGACGTGACCGCCGATTGATCGAAGGGGGCTCCTATGCCCACCCGTCAGGCCTAAGTAGGGCCAAAAGTGGAGTATTGCATGTCATGGATGCTCAGCCACTAGTATTCTATCCCTTAAACATCACAGATCGCCACTCACGGCCATCGTGGCCATTGAGGGGATTTTACTCATCTGCAGAGGTCGACAGGGTGGTCTTATTGGAAGGAGACCCGGAGTGTAGTGGCTAATGTACTGGATCATAGTAGTGAGTTTGAACTCCAGTCACCCTAGTGCTTTTCACTTTCGGACTAACACTCTTTAGAAAGGTATTAATCCCTCATCCCCCAACTACTGATCTTCTACTAGGATGGATTTGGCATTAGATAAACCACAAAGATTTATATGCCGTTAAACAAAGAAACCAAACCAGACCAAATCGTCTAAACCTGTTGTTTTATGAGTGGAGCTCATTATTTATGTATGCTGTAACAACGGATATTATTAGGTTATTATCTTACCAAGCTCTACAACATTGAAACTCTGTAACCAAATAACCAACATGTGGAGAGGTAGGGATGTGATCCACAGAAGACCAGCTTCATTTAATGTATGATATATGTACCTGTGGTTGGTAATTATACCTGTCCTAATAAAATGGGCAATCTTTTTACTCACATGTGGAGAAGTAGCATGTGATCACAGAGGACAACTTCATTTTGATGTATGATACATGTTCCTGTGTTGGTAATTATGTCTGTCCTAAACAAAATGGCATTACTTATTTTACTTAACCTCGTGTTTATGCCGTAAACACGGATATTATTAGGCATTATTTATTACCATGCATTACATTATTGAAACTCTACAGGGGTGGGTTTGGCATTAAATAACCAATAAAGTTTGATGTGCCATTAAACAAAAAATCAAACTAACCAAACCATAAAAATTCTTTAGATAAAAAATAATGTTCCTTTCTATATATCCTCACATCTTATATATATATATATATATATATATATATATATATTATTATAGTGTGTACAGAAGTAACATACTCGAGTTTTCACCCAATTTTTTACCGGTAAGTCATTCCTTTTACTCACACACACACACACACACACATATATATATATATATATACATCTTATATTATATATAATATATATATATATATATATATATATATATATTACCTGAAGTTTACATTTACAATGGGTTAGAGATAAATCTTTGTATTGTAAGCAAACAACGTCTTTGTTGTTGATAACATTTTTTACTTATTTATAATTGTTACCAATAAAAGATAAATCCCATAATAAAATGGAACCATCATGTATACTTTTTATTCATTTGTTAGTTGAAATACTTATGTACTATATATATAATCTGGCAGTTAGAGATTCTGTCTGATGAAACATTGGTTTCGTCCCAGCATTGAAGAGACGTGATACGTCGGAACAGAATTATATATATATATATATATATATATATATATATATATATATATATACACATTGGGTGATGAAAAAGTAAGAACTCAATTCAATGTCCTGGAAATAGTCTAACAGGCCGAAACGTTATAACGTCGCCATCTCCATCTACAATAAACAGCCATCCTGTACAACATCCCGTATTTGATACATACATACATACACAGACTCACACACACACACACACACACACACAGTCACGCACAACACACACACACACACACACACACACATAATATATATATATATATATATATAATATATATTATATATTATATAATCCAGGTAATTCTAATTCATAGTATTTTCAGGACAATAGTTTTTACCTCTCAGTATTTATATCCTTTTCAAGTAACGAACGATAATTTATTACTGAGATACATTGGAGGAGAAATGATTGGATATCACTGAGATACTTAGTACCATTAAATAGGAACGATTCGATACCAAATAGATACATGGTACTATTAACTAAGAGCGATCTCATATCAGACTTAGTGGTAGAGCAATGCAGGTATAATTGCAGTTTGTGGCGATGTGATTTTTCATATGATTTATGCGTTTTAACTTTTAAATAATTTTCATATCTTTCTATCTTGAAAAAAAAAGTAGAAAAAAAAGATTACGCTCGTTTTTTTCAGTTGTGGACAAAAAACGATATTTGTTTACATAAATTTGTTCTTTCGATTTTTATTTCGACAGAAGTGTGACAGTGAAAAGAAGATGAAGATAAAGAACTTGCTCTAATAAGGGTGTGAATTATTATTAGGGGTGCCGGCCTGTTGTTTCCGACCTCCCCTCGTGTTTTGTGTTGACGAGGGAGCAATTGTCGTTATAGCGACGATCGTTTGTGTTAATTGGTCATTTTAGGTAGTTTGGGGACTGTAATTCGCCAAGACTCAATAGGGACACACATGACTGGCGCCCCTATTTTTGGCCCCTCCAGCTAAAAAATGATTAAGTGATCAAGGTTGACAACTGGTACGACGTTCATCAAAAGCGAACAAGTTCAGGTACTTAAAAAATTCTTATGTCCACTTTATGAGGAGCGTTTCTGTTACGTGTGGGTGAACGTCTGAACATGTTGCCTTACAAAGGGGGAAAAGACGAAGCAGTGCGATTGCGTACGCGCTCTGTTGTGTTCTACTCATAAGAGCGAGGGGGCGAGCCAGAGAGAGAAGATGATGGGAGAAGGAGAGAGAGAGGATGATGATGATGGGGATTTAAATGGCTTATAGCAATGGACGCGGGAAAAATGTTAAAGAGCGGGAAGGACGTTTATGACGCGTGGCATGCGTTGCGTGATGTACACTCTGTTGCGAGTTTGGCGCGTGTTAATATGTGTACTTATCAGTATCGTACATGCGGTCATCTTTTGAGTTGTCGCTTTCGGTAATCTTAACGGACATGCAACGGCGACCAGTCGATTTTAAAAAGAAAAAGAAAGAATTACAAGGCAGCAGCAGCAGCAACAGAGGGAAATGGAGCTGAGTGAAATATGGACAACGAAGATTTTGAATGACCACTGGAAGCATAAGGTAAAATGAGTCCAATGAGGGTAATATAATAATATAATAATATAATAATATAATAATAAATATATTGATAAGACACAACGGATAGCAAATGTTGGGTGAGTGGTGACAGAGATGAGACAATAAACCATGTATTAAGCGAATGCTTGCAAACTAGCACAACGAAATACAAGGTTATGCACGACAAGGTTTTAAAGGTGATCTACTATGAGCTTGAAGTGAAATATGGACACCATGGGTGACTATTAAGAAGCATTACATGCAGAGTCCAGTCAGGATAATAATAATAATAATAATAATAAATATATATATAATAATAATAATGAATAATAAAATATAAATAAGAGAAACGTGTCAACTGGTGGATTTTGCGGCCCCAGCAGATCACGTTAAAAGCTGAAGGAAAATGAAAAGATGGATAAATACTAGACCCTGCCAGAGAATTGAAAAAAGTTGTGGGAACATGAGAGTGAAAGTGATCACCCAAATTGTAAAGTTGGTGCACTTGGAACGGCCCCAATAAACTTGAAAAAAAGAACTGGAGGATCAGGAATATCAGAGAAAGTTGAGACCAATCCAGACTACTGTGCACTGCTGCAATCGGCTAGAAAATACTCAGAAGAGTCCTGGAAAAGTTAACAAAGAATATCTCAGGAGAACTAGAAAAACTTCTAAAAGAAACCAAGCTTAACAGGCAGAAAATCTGATCAAAGGAATCATACCTGGGCCGTCCCCATTATAAGATAACTCAGGAAAAAGAAACTCAGACGATTGACCATAGAACGAGAAAGTTAATGACCAT
>CM042161.1:29608668-29636788 GCA_023376005.1 Doryteuthis pealeii | reverse complement strand
AGGAGAACTAGAAACTTCTAGAAACCAAGCTTAACCAGCAGAAATCTGATCCAAAGGAATCAAATACCTGGGCCGTCCCCATTATAAGGATACTCAGGAAGGAAGAACTTCAGACAGATTACCCATAGGAAACAGAAAGTAATTGACATGCACAAGGCTCCACCCTAGAGTCGATAGAGATAGATTAATGTTCAAGAAAAGCAAGGGGAAAGTTCTTGCCAACATAGAGGACTGGCTAGAAACCACTATTCCAACAACTTGAGGATTACACAGAAGACAAGACAAATACTTAGGGGCGCCAACATAATAGAAGTGAACAGATGGACCAAACAGAAAAAACAAACAAAGACTAGAAAACAAAAATGGAAGGAAAAACAATATATACACTTCAAACGACAAATCGAAGGTGCACATGGAAAGACTTGGACATGTTAAGAAAGGAAACCTCCAAAAGAGAAATAGAATCTTTAATAAATGCTGCACAAAATAATGCCATAAAGACAACTATATAAAAAGCGAAAATGATTAAGACCAACAAATAGTAAATGTAGACTTTCGTAATAGAGATGAACTGTAAACCATATACTTGCGAATGTAACAAAACTAGCACAACGAGAATACAAAACTTAGACACCGACGGTTGGAAGGTGATCACTGAAATTATCAAAAATTAAAGTTGACCACACAACAAAATTGTATATGCATAAACCAGAATGGTTCTTGAAACGAAACGCAATAAATTCTTCTGGAGACTTTGAAATAAAAACGATCACCTATCCCAGCAAGAAGACCCAGACCTAGTGTTATAAAACAAAAAAAAAAAAAGAACTTGTCAACTGTGAATTTTGCAGTCCAGCAGATCACAGGGAAGCTAAAGGAAAATGAAAAATGGACCAAATATCTGGAGCTTTCAGAGAGATGAAAAGTTATGGAATATGAAAAGTGAAATGATACCAATTGTGGTTGGTGCACTTGGAACAGTTCGAAAAGGAAGAAAAGGGTTTGGAAATTTGGATATCAGAGGAAGGATTGAAAACCATTCAGAAACACTGCACTGCCTCAAATCTGCCAGAATACCCAGAAGAGCCTGGAGACCTAGGAGGACTTACTGTCATCAGGACTCCAGTTGAGAGACCATCAGCTAACGCTGATGTGAAAACTCAAGGGAAATAATAATAATATAATAATAATAAATAATTTAATAAGTAATAAAATATGCAATGTTGTCGAACAATATATATAAAGTTGATCAAATCATTTTTTCTACGAAGTTTGATGATGATATGATGATGATGATGATTGAGATGATGATATGATGATGATTCTTTTTTCAGCGCTGCAAAAATTATCATATATTATTATTATTATATATTATATTATATTGATCCAAAATGTTAATTCTGATTCCGTCTTCATATCTTGTGCAAGAGAGTTTTTCAAAAAGAATGTCTATTCCCACTTTGTTACCCACCCCCATGCACTCTGTTTCCCTGTGACTTCTTTTCATATTTCTCTATGATCTCAACTTCTGTATTTTACCATTTCTTTCCTCTTTCTTTTTTCATTCGGGCGGTGGGAGATATTTTCCTAATGCAAACAAACCCCACTGAGGACTTCTTTTTTGCTGGCCCGGGCGACACGTGACCATGTGACGCGAGTTGGCTCTCCAAGCAGTCGAATTTTTGAAAATGGCAGGCTGCGCATGCCTAATTTAAACCTCTCTCTCTCTCTCTCTCTCTCTCTCTCTCTCTCTCTTCTCTCTCTCTCTCCTCTTCCTCCTCTCCTCCTCTCATTTGCTTTATTCTTCTTTTCTCTTTCTTTCTTCAACCTATTTCTCGGATGTGTCTCCCCCTTATGTCCTCTCCTATTTCGCCGACATTTGAATGGACTTCCGTCTTTAAAAAAAAATGTTTGCTTTTAATAAAAGGTGCATTTAAAGGACTGATTCGTCTCTCCTCATCCTCTACTCTCTTACCTTCCCCCTCTCTCCCCCTCTCGCTCTCTCGCTCTCTCTCTCTCTCTCTCTCTCTCTCTCTCTCTCTCTCTCTCTCCTCTTTCCACTCTTCTCTATCTCTCTTTCCTCTTCCTCCTTCTCTCTATTCCCCCTCTATTCCCCCTTTCTCTCTACTTTCTCTTTCTTCAGCAGTCACCCTCGTTTAATTCACATGGCCCATGCTTTCAAATCGATGCATTTCTCTTATGTGGCCCAATAATTAAAAAGAGCGTTTTAAGGACTGATTCATCTCTCTCTCTCTCTTCCTCTCTCTCTCTCTCCTCTCTCCTCTCTCTCTCTATCTCTCTCTCCTCTCTCACCCCGCCAGTCATTCCCTCATTAATTCACATGGTCGATACGTCTCTAAGGGCCCAAGTGCTTATATACATACATAATATCATGTGTGGATCAAAAACATCCAATAAGTTAGGACGGGATTCCGTTCCTCCTCTACAAAATATTTTGAAATAACCAAAAAAACAAAAAGATTCCCAACGTTCGTCCGTATTTCTCACGTCATAATATTCGATGTGAGGATTTTTTTTTTATTGTGTAACCGTAAATAAAAGAAAGAAAGTTTAAAAAGAGGAGAGAAGGGAGAAGGAATTGAAGCGTGGAGGGGACTCTCAAAGTGTTGACTAACTAGAAGAGAGCCCGTTGGTTGAATCCGAATTTTCTTCCCCTAGACTGTTGCCACCACCATGGTGTAAACAGCTCATCTTCACTACTATTTACCCATGGCAGGAATAATGGTCTGGGTTCGTTTTCCTCGAAAATCTATATATAAACTCGTGTTCTTAATATACGTTATGTATCATCTTGCAACACCCTCTGGTTAAAAATGAACCATCCAAATCGTCCCAAGATAAATCAAAATGTAATCCTGATTATCTGGTGTTGATTAACGCTGAATTCTTAATTTTTTATGAGTGTCGTCACCTCAGCTAAATAAGTGGACCATTTTCCGTTTATCATAGAAAGAAAGGGAAGAAAAAGGACATGTAGACGGAAAAAAACACAAAAAGTAAGAAAGAAAGAAAGAAAGAAAGGAAAGAAAGAAAGAGAAAAAAAAATTCGGAAAACATAGGAGAAGGTATGAGGCACGTGAAACAAGTGCAGGCAGATGAGGAGGAATGGGGATGAGCCCCAAAGTAGTTTTACTAGACAAGAAGAGAGACTCGTGTTTGAATTCAGTTTTCCTCCTCCTTTGCACACATGGTTAAAGACCAAGTCTGTCCTTACTATTTTACCCCTAGCGTAAGGAAAATAAGTTGATGCCTGCACACCTTTTCCAAGGTATCAGGCGCTTTGTGGAAATGTAAACAGCCTCGCCCGAGAATGTGAACTCGGATCGGTCGAGTCGTTTCTTATATTACTCAAGTCCCGATGAAAGCACCGGTCTCGTAATAAGCGAAGTTAAAGCAACGAACAAACCTTTTAATACTAATTGGGTGCTTACTTAAGTAATAGCAGGTAAACAAACCCGAAGTCCTTTTGATTAAAATAAAAACTCGATTCAGCATTAAATACCTCTGCATGGGTTAGCTTAATTTGGTATATACTAGTTTGACTTGGGTATATAATGGGGAGAGAGGAGAGAGGGAGAGAGAGGTTTCTTATTGGTTCTACTTCGCGCTGCCATCTTCCCTGGGCTTGCACTTCGGCTGGGTTGGATGTCTGTTCATTTCTTTTAGAATTATTAAGCAAGACTTTAATATTTTTCTTTATTCTTTATCAGAAACCCAGAACCCAAAATGTTTTCAACTTGGCGCAGTGAAAAGTTTGATCTTAGACTACGAGTTAAGGCTGCTCCTTTCTACTAACGGCTAAAATCTGAACTAATAAACTTAATTCCTTCCATTTTTCATTTCTGGAAGCCGGGTTGGCGGTGGGGTCAACTAAAGGTCATTTACTATACAATAATATAACCGCCTCCGATTTGAATTTCAATGAATTTAATTCAAAAAATCTAACAACAATTACAAACATAAAATGTCATAGGCTACCTACGAATTACATAAAACAAATTGCCACCCGATAGAGCGGGCTTTTAGGTTAGTTAAATAAGGAATTTGTTATTAATACATTTTAGTTGAATTTTTGAAATACGTTTATGCTAACTAACGCATATCACAAGTTAGAATTCTTTATAAAAAGTGCCAAGAAAAGGTTGATATGGTAAAAAAATCTAAGTCGTTATTTAAATTTTTATATATTGAGATGACCGTGGAATTCAAATGTTGTCGTGATACTTGATTGTTTCTGAAATAATACTTTTATACTGACAACAGATTTTTTGAAAGTTCAGTTGCGTGAGATATTTTTTTATTTACTTTTTTACTATTGTTGATCTGCCGATTTCAAATATGGAAACAATTTTGTTCTGTATGCCTCTAGTTTTCATGCATTTTGAGGTATTAACCATTTTATTTTTTTTGCAGCTAAATTAAATTACTTACTGGTTCTGTTATCAATAGGATTTTCAAATTTTTTTTCTGTAAGATTTTGATCATAGCTACAAGGAGACACAATGTGTAAACAACCCAAGGTTGTCTTGCTATATTTGTGTATACTTACGTTATTTGTCAGAGGCGCAATATAACATTGTTTGTGAAGTGAGCTTATAAAACGTTACTTCAGGACTTACTCTTGGAGACCAAGACAAAGAATGGACACCTTATACTGTATATCATAACTTGAAGGAAATTCTGCGTGACTGGACGAAAGGAAACGTAAGGGTTTACCTTTCGGAATTCCATGACCTGCGGGAACCGAAAACCACACAACTGGATCTATTTGTGTCTGGTCAAAAGAAAAAAAATGCGCTGGTAAGAAAACAGACATTAAAATCATATTCTGTGTCCCATCAGCAATCTAAAACCTACTCGGCCACTCTGATGAGCCACAGTTTTAGTTTTACTGAGTTGTCTCAGTCTGAAGAAGAGTTATTGAGGAAATGCAAAGACTGGATGTTACTGAAGAAAATACAGACAGATTCTTCTGATGCTGCATCAAAGTCATCAACTCCTCAGCAGGTTTAACCATGAATGACCTTGTGCATTATTTGGTCTCTTCCAAAAAATGCATCATTACTTTTCGAACTTGGGAAGAGCTGTTTTATGAAAATAGTTCAAAGAGAGAATAAGTTTTGTTTATGTCATAATATCTCGGATCATCTCCAGGGAACTTAGGATTCATTATATAATCCAAATGATTGGAAATTATGCCTAGATAATTTTAAAGTGCAGCCCGATGTCTATTCTCTACATAATGGCAATGTTTATGCAGCTATCCAATAGGCATTCGTGGTTTACGCAGAGGAGCATAACTGATATTTAAACTATGATAAGACCACTAAAATAGCACGAGCCACAACTGGACAATTGTGGTGGACCTCAAAATGGTTGAACTTCCTCTTTGGTCAACTAAGAGGATTTACAAAAGTAACCCACTGCTTTATTTGCATTGTGGGATAAGCCGAAAAAAACAAGCATTGGAACCAGAAAGAGAGGCCTTTTTCTGGGAAGTTGGTTATGCCAAATATTGTCAAATGAATCCCATCGTCAGTCAGAAAAGGATGTATATTTTTCCTCTGCACATCAAGCTGGCTGATGAAACAATTTGTCAGAGCATTAAATACTGATTTGTTGATCTTTGTATCTTCATAGCAACCAATTCTAACCTAACAACGAGTTTCATATTTAATTTTATCCTTTGTATTTGGAGAATATGTTTCAAAATGTGGTTGCAATAAAGTTTAGACTAGTAACATTTTATTTGTTTATTCACCAGTCTAATTTCAAGTTCAATCCATGGTTATTCTAATTAGACGACGATGGACAGTGAGACGAAGATACATTTTTGTATTTGAAAATATCTCGATAGCAAAAAAAAAATGGAAGCATTCAGGAAGAAAAACAACTTCATATTTGAAATCCAGACATTAAAAAATATTATAATAACAGTGGTGATATTGAATGCAACAAAAATTTGTTGACCAGTGTTATTGATCATATCACTTCCTAGCGAGATGTTCATACCAACGTTCGCTGGTAGTCTTTACCACTGGAGTTCTTTACTTCACCCTGTGATCTGCTCGGACTGCAAAATCTATTATTAATTTATTATTATATATTATTATTATTATTATTATTAATTATTATTATATATTATTATCATTAAATAATAATATGATAATAATAATAATAATAATAATACTGGTCTCCTTAATTCTCCGTCCGTTTATCATCTGCAAACATCCTCGGTTAAAAATGAGACCGTCCAACGTCCAAGATGAAATACAAAAATGTAAAATCACTAATTATCTGGTGTCGGCCTAGCCGCCGATTCTTATTTCTTATGAATGTCTCACCTAAGTTCAAATAAAGACCAATTCCGTTTGTTAATATAAAGAAAAAAAAAGATAAGAAAAGAGAGTAGGATAAAGATAGAGAGAGGGGTGAGAAACAATAATGTTTTTTAATCGATTATGAAAATAAGGAAAAAGAGATAAGATGAAAGAGAGAGGGTAATTTCATATGAAATCATCCAGGCCATGTCCACCCAGCCCCTTCAATCTTTCTGAAATTTTGTCCAGTGTGGACTTTTATGTAAAGTTAGACGATCCCCAAAAATTTGAGCTTCATGTCGATTTTTTAGCTCTTCAAATTTGAGGGGGTTCGCGAAAAATGGCGACTTTTGCAACTGTTTTTGTCTGTAAAACTGTTAAAAACGTAAAGACATAACTCTGCCAATTTTTAGAATTGTAAGCTCAAATTTTGGGATTGACTAACTTTAAACATTGTCCATACCTGTACAAAATTTCAGAAAAATTGAAGGAGGTGGGGACAATTTTATTCTTCTGGGATGATTTGACATGGAATTACTAGAGAGAGACGAGAGAGAGAGTATGTGTGTGTGCGTGTGAGTGTGTGGTTGAGAGAGAGAGAGAGAGAGAGAGAGAGAGAGAGAGAGAGATATGTTGTGTTGTGCGTGTGAGTGTGTGTGTGTGAGAAAGAGAGGAGAGAGAGGGGGGAAAGAGAGAGAGAGAGAGAGAATTAAATCAAGATTATTATTACTTTACAATTGAAGTATTTTGCAATACTTTTTTGTAATAAATTAAATTTGATCATACTGTGGTAATTCAACAGGTCCTGCGAGTTATTTATTATTATTATTATATATTATTTAAAACAAACTTACGTCTAGCAATTACCCCTAAATAGAACAAATCACGGACATACCAAAGAGACATTAAGTCCTTTGTTTCCTTTAAACATTAGGGAAAAACATGCAATTTTTTTTGGTTGTTATCGAGAAGATCTTTATTGGGCATTCATCCTTTATACAAACATAATGTGTTATATTAGCTTCCTCGATTAGAGTGTAACTTAATATGATCAGGTCATATAAGCTGCTCAAGGTGGAAAATCTTAAAGATAATGTTGACTTACTATAAATACGAATTCACTAAACAACAGTAAAAATGTAATTTGATTAAAAATTAAACGAAAAGGGTAATTGATTCTGTCTTTTAGAAATCCACACATTAGCCGATGAATTACAATAGTATATATATATATTATATATATATAATGTGTGTGTGTGTGTGTGTGTGTGTGTGTAAGGTGACATTTTATCTCATATATAAGAAAAGTTTACACGAAACTTAAATTGCGGTTTATAGTCTATTATGCGAATGTAAAGACAGAATCATATTACCTTTTAATACATACACACACCACACATACCACGAACACGCACACACACACGCATACACACACACGCGCGCGCACTGCGCATATACCCACTGAGCAATCAATGAGAATCGAACCCACGAAAAATGATCTGGTAGCCTGCTAGCTAAATATTCACACAAGGTTTCTCCTCGATTAGGAAGAAAATAGTATCAATTTAGTATTATTTGGTTCTTAATCGGGACTATTGTCCTCAATCTTTATTGTTATCTGTACAACGTTTCGTCCGATGTGCCCTCCGGCCTTTTTCGGGTATTTCTTGTCGAACTCGGGAACCTTCTTTTCGAACTCGGGAACCTTCTTGTCGTAAATCGGTCAGGGCAGCAGTAACATAGAATAATAATTAACACAGCTTAACACCGTACCCCAGCTACGGTAGTGGAATGAGAACAGAATACTCCCGTGGACTGAATAAAGGGTTAGGTTCAAAGTTTTCGTGATGGCTCCCATTACAAGACTGTTCCCGATACGAAAAAAGAAGGTTCCCTGTCCGAATAGAAGGTTCCCGAGTCCGAGAAGGTTTTCCGGAGTCCGACAAGAAATACCGAAGAAGGCCGGAGGCCACATCGCAGAAAACGTTGTACAGTAAAATGAAAATGAGGACAATAGTCCGAATAATACAAAATACTAAATCATCAAGGCCTCATTTCAAAATTCAGAGAAATAGTATCAATTTACTCAACCCCTCCGCATGACCAAGATGTGACACAAGATCAATTTCTTGAGCGGAGTTGAACAGGTTTGAAACTACTATTTACCGATAGCTGGGGGGGAGATAGTTGAATCATACATTTCCCATGGTATTTAGTGTTGAAGAAATGCAAGCAGCTCGTCCAGATTTAAAAACTCGGGCACTGTGTCCTTTTCCTCGACGATAACCATAAACATAGTAGCGCCTCAGATAGTTGACAAACTAGTATGTTACTAATTACATTACGACTGAAAATGTTAATTTGAATTAATACTTTAAAAAACCTTGATGACCGCTCCATATTTGGGGTTGTGGTTGGTTGGTTTCGTTGGGTTGGTTGTTGGGTTATACATGTCACCCTTGTTTTGGGTTAATTTTATTGCCGAAGACATTGTTTTATTCATCTTGTTGGGTATTCAGTTTGTTTGGTTTTTTTAAGCTAAATATTTTGAAGCTTAAGGAGACTTGCTGTCCACTCAGAGTCCGGTTAAATGTTTGTTTGTTTGTTTTATGCATATCAACCTCGGGGTCACTTAATACCGACCAAAAGTTTTGAAATAAATTCTTTTTAAGGATTACCCAAATTTTATAACCCATTTTTCTCTTTAACACATAGATGTGACGCTTACAGGAAAAACTATCACGTTCCGGGTCAGGGTGAACCTAAGAGTAATGGCGAAAAAGAATTACTCCACATTCCTGAGTTCTAGGAATTGGAACTTCGCCCTACATTCTATCATTTGGCTAAATAATTTTGTTCTATGTTAAAATATTTATGAGCTATAAAGCAGTTTTTATAAAATAGATACTCCACAAACGATAGAATGTTTTAATGTCTGTTAATGGTTAACAAGCAAGATTAAACAAGCCATTGCAGTGAGTTTGTTTTCTAAACTGAGTGTCATATATTCTGACTCATATTGCTAAGAACACTTACTTAAGCAGGACCTGTGGATATACTTACAGTATGATAATGTAATTATTACACGTTTTGATATGTTTACAATTAGAGCTATTGCAAATCACTTCAATATTTAAAAAGTATAATACTTTTTGATTAACTCTCTCTCTCTCTCATTTTTCTTCTTCCTTTCTTTCTATCTTTTTCAGTATGTTTGATCAGTGATATCAGTTACACGCGCTCCATCCCCTCTCTTCTATCTTTCCTCTAACTCTGTCTTTCTTTCTTTCTTTATTATATTTTCTGTGTAGCATGTCGTTTTCCTTCCCTATTTTTTTTTTATAAAAAACCTAATGTCCATTATTAGGCAGGTTACGACACTTATAATAAAACAAGAATTCGGAGGATAAGCAACTTCTGATAATCATGGAATTTATATTTTGCATTTCCCTCTTGAACGGTCTGATTTTAACCAGAGGCTGTTGCAAGATGATAACGGTCGTACAATTAAGAAACACCCAGTATTATATATAGATCTATTTTTATTTCCCAAAAAGACCCCAGCCATCCATTTGCCCTACCGCTTAGGAATACACTGATTGTAAAGATAGGGTTGGAGGGTCCTATTTCATAAAACTCGAGGCTAGAGGGCCCTATTCATAAAACTAGAGGTTTGGGACTGTAGTATGTATGTATGTTATGTATGTATTGTATGTTCGAGGAAACAACGAAAAAATATTAACGACTTAATAAATATATATACGTATTCGCTATTCACCAGAACTTGGTTTGAGCAAAAAATAATGAAGATTTGATTTATATTCGTAAAAAAAAAAAGAAATTTGAATTAGTAACCACATTGAATCTTTCTGTCTTTTTTTTCTTGTTTTTTTTCATTTAATATTTAAAATAAGAAAAACATTAATTTTCTTTTTCAGTGTCAGTGCTCTTTTTTTTTTCTGACGCCCCGCCATGCCAGATCAGGCAAGGTTTCTTTTTTTTAAATAGGATTTTAATGGGCATCCAACGAGAAATTCCAACTCGTGATTCAGTGATAATGGATCTGCGAGATAAATAGTTACCCCCCCCCTCTATCCAGGCACGGCCGGGTAGCCATTTCCAGTTCATGACAAGAAAAGACTTCGTTGTCACCAACAAAACTGAAACCACAATTGGTGATTTTGTTGGCTGGGCTGATTGTTTTTACGGCACCTCAACGCGTATTAGGGTAAGTAAAAATGCCGAACTGTCATGGGTATAACATTTAAATCAGCATCTGATGGCAGGCTACAAGTTCTGGAGATTATGGAGTGTGGACCTCTTCATTTGCAATTAAACTTCTAGGTGCCACCCGCCTCAGACGAACACCTATTTAAGTCTCATCTATGGTTCAAATATTTACTTTTTGCATTTACGCGGATTCAATAGGATCGTGAGCTAAAAAAAAAACAAAGAAACGTTTTCTGTTAGTTTTTAACAGTTTAAAATGGCCCGTGTTTTTTTAAAGAATTTTTTGTAGTTTTAATAAATAAAAATGCCGTGTTTTTTTAAAACAATTTTTCGGTCCGTTCTAAAAGTTAAAAATGCAGTGATTTAAAAAAATATGTAGTTTGATGTTTAAAAATATCGTTGTTTCTTTAATTATTTTTATTTTTTAATTTCTGTTAGTTTAAATACTTTTAAATGTCGTTGTTTTTTGTTTTTGTTGTTTTTTTTTGTTGTTGTTATGTTTTTAATGCTTATAGTTTTAAACTATAAAAATTATACGGACCATTTTAATCTATAAACTACAGAGATGTTTAAAAAAGTACACGGGTTTTTATAGTTTAAAAACTATAAGCATTAAAAACAATACAACAACAAAAAAAAACAAAAAAAAAAACAAAAAAACACACGACATTTAAAAAAGTATTAAAACTACAGAAATTAAAAAAAAATAAAAAAATAAATAAAGAAACACGAATTTTAACAATCAAAACTACCATATTTTTTTTAAATCACTGCATTTTTAAACTTTTGAACGACAGAAAAAATTGTTTTAAAAAAACACGGCATTTTTATTTATTAAAACTACAAAAAATCTTTAAAAAACACGGCCCATTTTTTATTAAACTGTTAAAAACTACAGAGAAAAACGTTTTTCTTTGTTTTTTTTTTAGCTCACGTCCTATTGAATCCGCGTAAATTTGCAAAAGTATCTATTGAAACCATAGATGAGACCTTAATAGGTTTACCGCTCTGAGGCAGGGTGGACCTAGAAGTAATGGCAATTGAAGAGGTACCACCACACATCCCATATCTCCAGGAACTGTTAGCCTCGCCATCAGATGTGATTTAATGTATACCCATGACAGTTCGGCATTTACTTACCCTATTACGCGTTGAGGTGCCGTAAAAAACAATCAGCAGCCAACAAAATCAAAACCAACTTGTGTCAGTTTTGTTGGTGACAAAAGAAAGTCTTTCTGTCATGAACTGGAAATGCTACCCGGCGTCGCCTGGATAGAGGGGGGGGTTAACTATTAGTCTCGCAGATCCGATTATCACTGAATCACGAGTTGATTCTCGTTGATGCCCCATTAAAATCCCATTTAAAAAAAAGACCTTGCCCTTGACTGGCATGGCGGGGCGTCAGAAAAAAAAAAAAAGACACTGACACTGAAAAAGAAAAATTAATGTTTTCTTATTTTTTAAAATTAAATGAAAAAAAAAAAAGAAAAAAAAAAAAGAAAGAAGAAATTCAATGTTGATTACTATTCAAAATTTCTTTTTTTTTGAATATAAATCAAAATCTGGCATTATTTTTGCTCAAAAACCAAAGTTCTGGTGAAGCGAATACGTATATATATTTACTTAGTCTTATATTTTTTCGTTGTTTCCTCCGAACATACCATACATACATACATACAACAATACATACAGTCCAACCCTCTAGTTTTATGAATAGGCCCTCTACCCTCGAGTTTTATGAATTAGGACCCTCCAACCCTAACTCTTACAATCAGTGTATTCTAGCGTAGGGCAAAGAGGGCTGGGGTCTTTTGGAAATTAAAAAAATAAGAATCTATATATAATCTGTGTTTTCTTAATTGTACGAACCGTTATCATCTTGCGCAACAGCCTTCTGGTTAAAAATCAGACCGTTCAAGAGGGATGCAAAAATATAAATCAGATTATCAGAGTTGCTATCCTCCGAATTCTTGTTATTATAAGTGTCGAACCTCGCCTAAATAATGGACCATTAGGTGTTTATAAAAACAAAAAATAGGAAGGAAAAACGAACATGCTACACAGAAAATATAATTAAAAAAAAGAAAGACAGAGATTAGTAGAAAGATGAGAGAGGATAAGCCGTGAACTGATAATCACTGATCAAACATAATGAAAAAGATAGAAAGAAGGAAAGAAGAAAAATGAGAGAGAGAAGAGAGTTTTAAATCAAAAGTATTATACTTTTAAATATTTGAAGTGATTTGCATAGCTCTAATGTTAAACATATTCAAACGTTGTTAATAATTACATTAATCATACTGAGTATATCCACAGGCCTGCTAGTAGTTATCATTAGCAATATGAGTCAGAATAAATGACAACTCAGGTGAATCAACTCACTGACAATGGCTTGTTAATCTTGCTTTTAACCCATTACCAAGACATTTAAAAACATTCTATCGTTGGTTATACTATTTTTATAAAACTGCTTATAAAGCTCATAAATATTTTAACAAGAACAAAATTATGTTAGCCAAAATGATAGAATGTAGCGGCGAAGCGTTCCAATTCTAGACTCAGGAATGTGGAGTAATTTCTTTATCGCCATTACTCTTAGTTCACCCTGACCCGGTGATAGTTCTGTAAGCGTCACATCAGTGTTAAAGAGAAAAAATGGTTTATAAAATATTGGGATCCATAAAAATGAATTATTTCAAAAACTTTCGGTTATTAAGTGACCCACCGAGGTTGATAAATGCCATAAAAACAAAACAAACAAACAAACATTAACCGGACCGAGTACAGCAAGTCTCCTTAAGCCTTCAAAATAGTAAGCTGAAAAAAACAAACAACTGAATACCCAACAAGAATGAATAAAACAAATGTCTTCGGCATAAATAACCCAACAAGGTTGACATGTATAAAACCCAACCAAACCAACCCCAACAAACCAACCAACCAACCAACCAACCATTAATGGAGCGGTCATCAAAGGTTTTAAGTATAATTCTAATAACATTTTAGTCGTAATGTAATTAGTAACATACTAGTTTGTCAACTATCGAGGCGCTCACTATGTAATGTTATCGTCGAGGAAAAGGACACAGGCCCGAGTTTAAATCCTGGACGAGCTCTGCCATTTCTTACAACACTAATACCCATGGGAAATGTATGCATTCAACTATCCCCCCCCAGCTATCGTAAATAGTTAGTTCAAACCTGTTCAACTCCGCCAAGAAATTGATCTTGTGTCAACATCTTGGTCATGCGGAGGGGTGAGGTAAATTGATATATTTCTCTGAATTTTTGAGATGAGCTGATGATAGTATTATTGTATTATTCGGGACATGTCCTCATTTTCATATATCTGTTACAACGTTTTCTGCCGATTGCCCTCCGGCCTTCTTCGGGTATTTCTTGTCGGACTCGGAAACCTTCTCGGACTCGAACCTTCTATTCGGACACGGAACCTTCTTTGTAATCGGAAACAGTCTTTAATCGGGAGCCATCACGAAACTTTAACCTAACCCTTTATTCAGTCCACTGGGAGGTATTCTTCTCATTCCACTAAACCGTAGCTGGGGACAGGTGTTAAGCTTTGTTTAATATTATTCTATGTTACTGCTGCCCTGACCGATTACGACAAGAAGGGTTCCCGAGTTCGAAAAGAAGGTTCCGAGTTCGACAAGGAAATACCCGAAAAAAGGCCGGAGGGCACATCGGACGAAAACGTTGTACAGATTAAACAATGAAGATGAGGACAATAGTCCGAATAAGACAAATAATACTAAATTGATACTATTTTCTTCCTAATCGAGGAGAAACCTTTGTATTATTTAGCTAGCAAGGCTACCAGATCATTTTTCGTGGGTTCGATTCTCATTGATTGCCTCAGTGGTATATGCGCGTGCGCGCGCGTGTGTGTGTATGCGTGTGTGCGTGTGTATGTGCGTCGTGTATGTGTGTGTGTGTATGTATTAAAAGGTTAATATGATTCTGTCTTTCCATTCGCATAATAGACTATAAACCGCAATTTAATGTTCGTGTAAACTTCTTATAGATTGAGATAAAATGTCACCTTACACACACACACACACACACACACACACACATACACATATAATATATATATATATATATATGTTAATCATCGGCTAATGTGTGATCTAAAGGACAGAATCAAATTACCCTTTCGTTAATTTTTATCAAATTACATTTTACTGTTGTTTAGTGAATTCGTATTTTATAGTAAGTCAACATTATCTTAAGATTTTTCACCTTGAAGCAGCTATATGACCTGATCATATTAAGTTACACTCTTAATCGAGGAAGCTAATATAACACATTATTGTTTGTATAAAGGATGAATGCCCAATAAAGATCTTCTCGATAACCAAAAAAAAATTGCATGTTTTCCCTAATGTTTAAAGGAAACAAAGGACTAATGTCTTCTTAGGTATGTCCGTGATTTGTTCTTATTTAGGGGTATTGCTAGACGTAACTTGTTAATAGATAATAATAATAATAATAATAATAACTCGCAGGACCTGTTGATATACCACAGTATTGATCAATTTAATATTACAAAAAAGTATTGCAAAAATACTTCAATGTTAATTATAATAATCTTGATTTAATTCTCTCTCTCTCTCTCTCTCTCTCTTTCCCTCTCTCTCTCTCTCTCTCTCACACACACACACTCACACGCACACAGCACATACTCTCTCTCTCTCTCTTCTCTCTCTCTCTCTCTCTCAGCACACACACACTCACACGCACACACAACATACTCTCTCTCTCTCTCTCTTGTAATTCCATGCAAATCATCCAGAAGAATGTAAAAATTGTCACCCACCTCCTTCAATTTTCTGAAATTTTGTACAGGTATGGACAATGTTAAAGTTAGTCAATCCCCAAAATTTGAGCTTACAATTCTAAAAATTGGCAGAGTTATTTACAGTTTACAGTTTTACAGACAAAAACAGTTGCAAAAAGTCGCCATTTTTTCGCGACCCCCTCAAATTTGAAGAGCTAAAAATCGGACATGAAGCTCAAATTTTGGGATCGTCTAACTTTAACATAGTCCACACCTGGACAAAATTTCAGAAAAGATTGAAGGGGCTGGGTGACATGGCCTGGATGATTTTCATATTGAAATTACCCTCTCTCTTTCACTCTTATCTCTTCTTCCTTCTTTTCATAATCGATTAAAAAACATTATTGTTTTCTCACCCCCTCTCTCTAGCTTTATCCTACTCTCTTTCTTATATTTTTTTTCTTTATATTAAAAACGGAATGGTCCTTTATTTGACTTAGGTGACGACATTCATAAGAAATAAGAATTCGGCGGCTAGGCGACACCAGATAATTAGGATTTACATTTTTGTATTTCATCTTGGACGATTGGACGGTCTCATTTTTAACCAGAGGATTTGCAAGATGATAACGGACGGAAGATTAAGGGAGACCAGTATTATTATTATTATTATTATTATCATTATTATTATTATAATGATAATAATAATAATAATAATAATAATAATAATAATAATAATAATAATAATAATAATTTTTAGATTTGCAGTCCGAGCAGATCACAGGGTGAAGGTGAAAGAACTCCAGTGAAAGACTACCAGCGAACGTTGGTATGAACATCTCGCTAGGAGTGATATGATAATAACACTGGTCAACAAATTTTTTGTTGCATTCATATCAACCAACTGTTATTATATATTTTTAATGTACTGATTTCCAAATATGAAGGTTTTCTTTCCTGAATGCTCTCATTTTTTTTTTTTGCTATCGAGATATTTCAAAATCACAAAATGTTATCTTCGTCTCACTGTCATCGTCGTCTATTAGAATAACCATGGATTGAACTTGAAATTAGATGGTGAATAAAAAAATAAAATGTTACATAGTCTAACTTTATTTGCAACACATTTTGAAACATATTCATCCATACAAAGGATAAAATTAATATGAAACTCATTGTTAGGTAAGAAATTGGTTGCTATGAAGATACAAAGATCACAATCAGTATTTAATGCTCTGACAAATTGTTTCATCAGACCCAGCTTGATGTGCAGAGGAAGAAATATAATCTTTTCTCGACTGACGATGGGATCATTGACAATATTTGGCATACCAACTTCCAGAAAAAGGGCCTCTCTTTCTGGTTCCAATGCTTGTTTGCTCAGCTGTCCACATGCAAATAAAGCAGTGGGTTATTTTGTAAATCCTCTTAGTTGACCAAAGAGGAAGTTCACCATTTTGAGGTCGACACCAAATTGTCCAGTTGTGCTCGTGCTATTTTTAGTAGGTCTACAGAGTTTAAATATCATATGCTCCTCTCGTAAACACACAGAATGACCTATTGGAATAGCTGCATAAACATTGCCATTATGTAGTAGAATAGACATCGGGCTGCACTTAAAATTATCTAGCATAATTTCCAATCATTTGGATTATATAAATGGAATTCCTAATTCCTGGAGATGATCCGAGATATTATGACAATAAACAAACTTATTTCCTCTTTTGAAAATATTTCATAAAACCCTCTTCCCAATTCGAAAGTATGCTGCATTTTGGAGAGACCCAAATAATGCACAAGGTCTTCATGGTTAAACTGCTGAGGAGTTGATGACTTTGATGCAGCATCAGAAGGATCGTCTGTCTGTATTTCTTCAGTAACATCCCCAGTCTCTTGCATTCCTCAATACACTCTTCTTCAGATGGAGACAACTCAGTAAAAACTAAACTGGTGGCTCATCAGAGTGCCGAGTAGGTAGAATTGCTGATGGGACACAAGAATAAGTGATTTTATGTCTGTTTCTTACCAGCGCATTTTTTTCTTTGACCAAACACAAATAGAAGTCAGTTGTGTGGTTCTTCGGTTCCCGCAGGTCATGGGAATTCCGAAAGGTAAACCTTACGTTTTCCCTTTCGTCCAGTCACGCAGAATTCTTCACAGTTATGATATACAGTATAAGGTGTGTCCATTCTTTGTCTTGGTCACCAAGAGTAAGTCTGAAGTACGTTTATAAGCTCACTTCACAAACAATGTTATATTGCGTCTCTGACAAATAAAACGTAAAGTATACACAAATATAGCAGACAAACACTTGGGTTGTTACACATTGATGTCTCCTTGTAGCTATGATCAAATCTGACAGAAAAAAAATTTGATATCCCTATTGATAACAGAAACGCGTAAGTAATTTATTTAGCTGCAAAAGAAATAAAATGTAATACCTCAAAATGCATGAAAACTAGAGCATACAGAACAAAATTGTTTCCCATATTTGAAATCGGCAGATCAAAATAGTAAAAAGTAATAAAAAAATATCTCACGCAACTGAGACTTTCAAAAAATCTGTTGTCCAGTATAATAGTATTATTTCAGAAACATATCAAGTATCAACGACAACAATTTGAATCACGGTCATCTCAATATATAAAACAATTAAATAACGACTTAGATTTTTTAACATATCACCTTTTCTTGCAACTTTTATACAGAATTCTACTTGATTTGATATGCGTTAGTTTAGCATAAACGTATTTCAAAAATTCATAAACTAAAATGTATTAATAAACAAACCTTATTAACTAACTTAAAAGCCGCTCTATCGGGTGGCAATTTGTTTTATAATTCGTAAGGTAGCCTATGAATTATGTTTGTAATTGTGTTAGATTTTGAATTAAAATTCATTGAAATTCAAAATCGGAGGCGGTTATATTATTGATAGGTAATGAACCTTTAGTTGACCCCACCGCCACCTGGCTTCCGAATGAGAAAAAAGTGAGAACGGAAATTAAGTTTAGTTAGTTAGATTTTAGCCGTTAGTAGAAAGGAGCAGATTAACATCCGTCAGTCCTAAGATGCCAACTTTTCACTGCGCAGTTGAAAACCATTTGGGTTCTGGGTTTCTGATAAGAATAAAGAAAAATATTAAGTCTGCTTAATAATTCTAACAAAGAAATGAACAGACATCCAGCCCAGCAGAAGGTAGCAGCCCAGGAGAAGATGGCAGCGACGAAGTAGAACCAAATAAGAAACCATCTCCTCTCTCCTCTCTCCTCTCTCCTCTCTCTCCTCTCTCCCCATTATATACCCAAGTCAAACTGGTATATAACAAATTAAGCTAACCCATGCAGAGGTATTTAATGCGGAATCAAGTCATTTTAATCAACAAAGGACTCGGGTTGTTTACCTGCTATTACTTAAGTAGTCACCCAATTAAGTATCAAAGGTTTGTCGTTGCTTAACTTCGCTTATCTAGCGAGAACCGGTGCTTTCATCGGGACTTGACCGTAATATAAGAAACGGACTCGACGATCCGAGTTCACATTCTGGGCGAGGCTGTTTACATTTCACAAAGCGCTGATACCCTTGGAAAAGGTGTGCAGGCATCCAACTATTCTCCTTACAGCTATGGGTAAATAGTAGGACAGACTTGGCTCTTTAACCATCGTGTAGCAAAGGAGGAGGAAAACTGAATTCAAACCAGAGTCTCTTTCTTGTTAGTAAAACTACTTTGGGGCTCCTCCCCATTCCTCCTCATCCTGCTCCACGTTGTTCACGTGCTCATCCCTTCTCTCTATGTTTCCCGACTCTCTCTTTCTTTCTTTCTTTCTTCTTTCTTTCTTTTTGTGTTTTTCCGTCTAGAATGTCCTTTTTCTTCCCTTTCTTTTTATGATAAAAACGGAATGGTCCATTATTTAGCTGGGTGACGACACTCATAAGAAATAAGAATTCAGCGGATAATCAACACCAGATAATCAGGATTTACATTTTTGCATTTCATCTTGGACGATTTGGATGGTCTCATTTTAACCAGAGGGTGTTGCAAGATGATAACATAACGTATAATTAAGGAACACGAGTATTAATATATAGATTTTCGAGGACAAACGAACCCAGAGCTAACATTATTCCTGCCATGGGTAAATAGTAGTGAAGACTGAGCTGTTTAACCATGGTGTGGCAACCAGTCTAGGGGAAGGAAAATTCGGAATTCAAACCAACGGGACTCTCTTCTAGTTAGTCAAACAACTTTGAGAGTCCCCTCCACCTTCATTCCTTCTCCCCCTTCTCCTCCTCTTTTTAAAAACTTTCTTTCTTTTATTTACGTTACACAAATAAAAAAAAATCCTCACATCGATAATTATGACGTGAGAACATACGACCGAAACGTTGGGAATTTTTTTTTGTTATATCAAAATATATTGTAGAGGAGGAACGAATCCAGTCCTAACATTATTGGATGTTTTTGATCCCAAAATGATATTAATGTATGCTAATATCAAGCACTTGGGCCCATTAGAGAAACGTATCGACCATGTGAATTAATGAGGGAATGACTGGCGGGGTAGAGAGAGAGAGAGAGAGGAGAGAGAGAGAGAGAGAGAGAGAGAGAGAGAGAGAGAGAGAGAGAGAGATGAATCAGTCCTTAAAACGCATCTTTATTATTTGGGCCACATAAGAGAAATGCATCGATTTGAAAGAATGGGCCATGTGAATTAACGAGGGAATGACTGACTGAAAGAAAGAGAAAAGTAGAGAGAAAAGGGGATAGAGAGGGATAGAGAGAAAGAGGAAGAAGGAAAGAGAGATAGAGAAGAGTGGAGAGAGAGAGAGAGAGAGAGAGAGAGAGAGAGAGAGAGAGAGAGAGAGAGAGAGAGGGGGGAAAGAAAGAGAGATAGAGGATGAAAGAGAGAGACGAATCAGTCCTTAAAATGCACCTTTATCAAAAGCAAACATTTTTATTTAAAAAGACGGAAGTCCATTCAAATGTCGCGGAAATAGGAGAGGACATAAGGGGGAACACATTCCGAGAAATAAGGTTGAAGAAAGAAAAGAGAAAAGAAGAATAAAGCAAATGAGAGAGAGAGAGAGAGAGAGAGAGAGAGAGAGAGAGAGAGAAGAGAGAGAGAGAGAGAGAGAGGTTAATTAGAGCATGCGCAGCCTGCATTTTCAAAAATATCGACTGCTCTGGAGAGTCCACTCGCGTCACATGGTCACGTGTCGCCCGGGAAGCAAAAAACGAAGTCCCATCAGTGGTTTGTTTGCATTAGAAAAAATATCTCCCACGCCCGAATGAAAAAAGAAAGAGGAAAGAAATGGTAAAATAACAGAAGTTGAAGATCATAGAGAAATATGAAAAAGAAGTACACAGGGAAAAAACAGAAGTGCATGGGGGTGGGTAACAAAAGTGGGAATAGACCACTCTTTTTGAAAAACTCTCTGGCACAAAACAAGATCATGAAAGACGGAATCAGAATTAACATTTTGGATCAATAATAATAAAAAATAATAATAATAATAATAATAATATAATTTTTGCAGCGCTGAAAAAATTCATCATCATCATCATCATCATCATCATCAACTTGTAGAAAATGATTTGATCACCTTTATATATATTGTTCGACCAATCATTGCATATTATTATATTTATTATTATTATTATTATTATTATTATTATTATTTACTCCTTTTGAGTTTTCACATCAGCATTAGCTGATGGTCTCTCACTGGAGTCTGAGTGACAGCAAGTCTCCTCAGGTCTCCAGGACTCTTCTGAGTATTCTGGCAGATTGCAGCAGTGCAGTGTTCTGAATGGTTTCAATCCTTCCTCTGATATCCAAACATTCCAGACCCTTTTCTAATCCTTTTGGGACTGTTCCAAGTGCACCAACCACAATTGGTATCACTTTCACTTTCATATTCCATAACTTTTTCATCTCTCTGGAAAGCTCCAGATATTTGTCCATTTTTTCATTTTCCTTTAGCTTCACCCTGTGATCTGCTGGCACTGCAAAATCCACCAGTTGACAAGTTCTTTTTTTTTGTTTATCAACACTAGGTCTGGTCTTCTTGCTGGGATAAGGTGATCCGTTTTATTTCAAAGTCCCAGAGAATTTTATGCGTTTCGTTCTCAAGAACAGATTCTGGTTTATGCATATACCATTTTGTTGTGGGTCAACATTTAATTTTTTGCATAATTCTCAGTGGATCACCTTCCCAACCCAGTCGTGTCTAGTTTTGTATTCTCGTTGTGCTAGTTTGTTACATTCGCAGAGTATATGGTTTACAGTCTCATCTCTATTACCGCAAAGTCTACATTTACTATTTTGTTGGGTCTTATCAATTTTCGCTTTTGATATAGTTTGTCCTTATGGCATTATTTTGTGCAGCAATTATTAAAGATTCTATTTCTTTTGAGGTTTCCTTTTCTTAATCATGTCCAAGTCTTTCCATGTGCAACCTCTCCGATTTGTCGTTTGAAGTGTCCATATAATTGTTTTTCTTCCCATTTTTGTTTTCTAGTCTTTGTTGTTTTTCTGTTTGTCCATCTGTCACTTCTACTATTGTTGGCCGCCCTAAGTAATTTGTCTTTGCTCTTTCTTGTGTAATCCTCAAGTTGTTGGATAGTGGTTTCTACGCAGTCCTCTATGTTGGCAAGACCTCTTCCCCTTGCTTTCTTGACACATATAATCTATCTCTATCGACTCTAGGGTGAAGAGCCTTGTGCATGGTCATTAACTTTCTCGTTCTTTGGTCAATCTGTCTGAGTTCTTCTTTTAAGAATGGTCCTGAGTATCTTATAATGGGGACGGCCCAGGTATTGATTCCTTTGATCAGATTTCTGCTGTTAAGCTTGGTTTCTAGAAGTTTTCTAGTTCTCCTGAGATATTATTTGTTAACTTTTTTTCAAATATTGTCCGCTTTTCCAGGACTCTTCTGAGTATTCTAGCGATTGCAGCATGCAGTAGTCTGGATGGTCTCATTCTTCTCTGATATCCTGATCCTCCAGTTCTTTTTTTTTCAAGTTTATTGGGGCGGTTCCAAGTGCACCAACTACAATGCACTTTCACTCTCATGTTCCACAACTTTTTCAATTCTCTGGCAGGGTCTAGGTATTTATCCATCTTTTCATTTTCCTTCAGCTTTACACTGTGATCTGCTGGGGCCGCAAAATCCACCAGTTGACACGTTCTCTTATTTATTATTATTATTATTATTATTATTATTATTATTATTATTATTATTATTATTATCCTGACTGGACTCGTTTCATGTAATGCTTCTTAATAGTCATCCAGGAGCTTTGGTGTCCATATTTCACTTCAAGCTCATATTGTTGTATGGTCAAAATTTACTTTTTTGCACAATTCCCAGTAGATCACCTTTAAAACCTTGTCGTGCATAACCTTGTATTTTCGTTGTGCTAGTTTGCAGCATTCGCTTAATACATGGTTTATTGTCTCATCTCTGTCACCACTCACCCAACATTTGCTATTCCGTTGTGTCTTATCAATATATTATTATTATTATTATTATTATTATTATTATTATTATTATTATTATTATTACCCTCATTGGACTCATTTTACCTTATGCTTCCAGTGGTCATTCAGAATCTTCGTTGTCCATATTTCACTTCAGCTCATTTCCCTCTGTTGCTGCTGCTGCTGTTAATTCTTTCTTTTCTCTTGCGCACTCTTTTTTAAAATCGACTGGTCGCCGTTGCATGTCCGTTAAGAATTACCGAAGCGAACAACTCAAAAGATGACCCGCATGTAGATACTGATAAGTACACATATTAACACGCGCCAACTCGCAACAGAGTGTACATCAACGCAACGCATGCCACGCGTCATAAACGTCCTTCCCGCGTCTTTAACATTTTTCCCGCGTCCATTGCTATAAGCCATTTAAATCTCCCCATCATCATCATCTCTCTCTCTCTCCCCATCATCTCTCTCTCTGGCTCGCCCCCTCGCTCTTATGAGTAGAACACAAACAGAGCGCGTACGCACATCGCACTGCTTCGTCTTTTCCCCCTTTGTAAGGCAACATGCTCAGACGTTCACCCACACGTATAAAACAGAAACGCTCCTCATATATAGTGGACATAAGAATTTTTTTAATGTACCTGACTTGTCTCGCTTTTGATGAACGTCGTCCAGTTGTCAACCTGATCACTTAATCATTTTTTAGCTGGAGGGGCAAAAAATAGGGGGCGCCAGTCATGTGTGTCCCTATTGAGTCTTGGCGAATTACAGTCCCCCAAACTGGACCTAAAATGACCAATTAACACAAACGATCGTCGCTATAACGACAATGCTCCCTCGTCAACACAAAACACGGGGGGAGGTCGGAAACAACAGGCCCGGCACCCCTAATAATAATTCACACCCTTATTAGAGCAAGTTCTTTATCTTCATCTTCTTTTCACTGTCACACTTCTGTCGAAATAAAAATCGAAAGAACAAATTTATGTAAACAAACATCGTTTTTTGTCCACAATAAAGCCAACTGAAAAACGAGCGTAATCTTTTTTTCTACTTTTTTTTTCAAGATAGAAAGATATGAAAATTATTTAAAAGTTAAAACGCATAAATCATATGAAAATCACATCGCCACAAACTGCATTTATACCTGCATTGCTCTACCACTAAGTCTGATATGAGATCGCTCTTAGTTAATAGTACCATGTATCTATTTGGTATCGAATCGTTCCTATTTAATGGTACTAAGTATCTCAGTGATATCCAATCATTTCTCCTCCAATGTATCTCAGTAATAAATTATCGTTCGTTACTTGAAAAGGATATAAATACTGAGAGGTAAAAACTATTGTCCTGAAAATACTATGAATTAGAATTACCTGGATTATATATATATATATATATATATATATATATATATATATATATATGTGTGTGGTGTGTGTGTGTGTGTGTGTGTGCGTGACTGTGTGTGTGTGTGTGTGTGTGTGTGAGTCTGTGTATGTATGTATGTATCAAATACGGGATGTTGTACAGGATGGCTGTTTATTGTAGATGGAGATGTCGACGTTATAACGTTTCGGCCTGTTAGACTATTTCCAGGACATTGAATTGAGTTCTTACTTTTTCATTCACCCCAATGTGTGTATATATATATATATATATATATATATATATATATATATATAAATTCTGTTCCGACGTATCACGTCTCTTCAATGCTGGGACGAAACCAATGTTTCATCAGACAGAATCTCTAACTGCCAGATTATATATATAGTACATAAGTATTTCAACTAACAAATGAATAAAAAGTATACATGATGGTTCCATTTTATTATGGGATTTATCTTTATTGGTAACAATTATAAATAAGTAAAAAATGTTATCAACAACAAAGACGTTGTTTACTACAATACAAAGATTTATCTCTAACCCATTGTAAATGTAAACTTCAGGTAATATAATATATATATATAATATATATATATATATATATAAGATATATATATATATATATGTGTGTGTGTGTGTGTGTGTGAGTAAAAGGAATGACTTACCGGTAAAAATATTGGGTGAAACTCGAGTATGTTACTTCTGTACACACTATATATATATATATATATATATATATATATATATATATATATATATGATGTGAGGATATATAGAAAGGAACATTATTTTTTATCTAAAGAATTTTTATGGTTTGGTTAGTTTGATTTTTGTTTAATGGCACATCAAACTTTATTGGTTATTTAATGCCAAACCCACCCCTGTAGAGTTTCAATAATGTAATGCATGGTAATAAATAATGCCTAATAATATCCGTGTTTACGGCATAAACACGAGGTTAAGTAAAATAAGTAATGCCATTTTGTTTAGGACAGACATAATTACCAACACAGGAACATGTATCATACATCAAAATGAAGTTGGTCCTCTGTGGATCACATGCTTACTTCTCCACATAGGTGAGTAAAAAAGAAATGCCATTTTATTTAGGACAGGTATAATTACCAACACAGGTACATATATCATACATTAAAATGAAGCTGGTCTTCTGTGGATCACATCCCTACCTCTCCACATGTTGGTTATATTTGGTTACAGAGTTTCAATGTTGTAGAGCTTGGTAAGAAATAATACCTAATAATATCCGTGTTTACAGCATACATAAATAATGAGCTCCACTCATAAAACAACAGGTTTAGATGATTTGGTCTGGTTTGGTTTCTTTGTTTAACGGCATATAAATCTTTGTGGTTTATCTAATGCCAAATCCATCCTAGTAGAAGATCAGTAGTTGGGGGATGAGGGATTAATACCTTTCTAAAGAGTGTTAGTCCGAAAGTGAAAGCACTAGGGTGACTGGAGTTCAAACTCACTACTATGATCCAGTACATTAGCCACTACACTCCGGGGTCTCCTCCCAATAAGACCACCCTGTCGACCTCTGCAGATGAGTAAAATCCCCTCAATAGGGCCACGATGGCCGTGAGTGGCGATCCGTGATGTTTAAGGATAGAATACTAGTGGCTGAGCAGTCCATGACATGCAATACTCCACTTTGGCCCTTACTTAGGCCTGACGGGTGGGCATAGGAGCCCCCTTCGATCAATCGGCTGGTCACGTCAAGCTCTAACACCTATATGATTGTCCCAACCCTATTGCTCTTATGTCAACCACCAACCACTGTATCACATACTAGAAGGCGGTGGTTGAGGGTCTTAGTGTCCTGGGTATGGCATTAAACTGCATCTAGCGGTGAAGTTCCAATTCTGGAACCCTGGGGAATTTAGAACACTCCTTTATCGCCATTACTCCCAGGTCCACCCTGACCCGGAGTGGTTGCATCTGTTAGGATCCCATTTATGGGTCAAATAGATTAAAAAATGACTATTAAAAATGTATTTAAGAAAAAAACTGTGTTTGAAAAAAATTAAATACCCAACATGAATGAATAAAACAAAATGTCTTCGGCATAAAATAATCCAACAAGGATTGACATGCCGTAAAATCCAACCAACCAAGTAACCAATTCCAATAAGAATTTTTGTTTATAATAAGGGGAAAATTTATTATTACAGAATAATAAAAAAAAATTATATTTCAAGTTTGAATGAATTGTTTTACGATATAAATTAACTAATTTTTCTAATAACTGCATTTTAGTGTTCTGCCCAGAACATCTCTTTTTCTATGTGTGTGTGTGTGTGGGGGGGAGGCTCCTTACCCTTCTGCAAGAGATACAATCCAACCTCAACCGACAGATCGTATTTCTATCTTAATGAATACAGCTTCGGCCTTGATATTTTTAACACATCATATATATAAAGATTATATTTGAAATCTATATACACTGCTTTTCAAATTATTAATGAAGAGACACTTTTCCATCCTATCTAAAAATTACTCGCTACAATTTGACGAAATTATCAGAGAATGATGTCAATCTGTATATACACCTCCTCTGTAAAAATTATATGATTCTACAAAATGGAACAGAAGTTACGGTCATTTACTTCATTTACTCAAATTATAAGTGGGTCAAATTATTAGCGAGGTAATGTAATAAAAAGCCTGTAAAAAAGAAAATAACATTAATTGTTTTATTTACAGATTTTTATGGGTATATAGAGTAACTAAGATGAAATTCAATCGAAATAATAAAGTAAACAAAGTAAAAAAAAATTAAAATAGTGGAGTTGGTTAATATAAGATATGTGATCCTTTTTTTAAAATGACTTGCAAAAGGTCCTGGTCCTTCGAACATATCAATTTCTTGGTTTCCTCTGATGTAATTTCACGTTATATGTTTACTATTTCCTGTTACAAGTAAATTGGCGTCCATTTTTATAAACATGCCGTGTCAGAACGCCCCACAAGGTTTCAATTGGGTTTAAGTATGCAGAACTGGTCAACCAGTTCATCTTCCGAGGTCCACAGAAGCCGAATTTTTACAGGTACTCCGTAGTTTTATGTGCGTAATACGAATGAGCATTATCTTGCATAAATACGATGGTTCTCCTGAAGGTGATACCTTGCTTTGTTTAGCTAAGATTCCAGGTACTCTTTGAGGAAGACTATATAAACATCTGCGATTATTTTCGAGCCGCCAGTGTTCTCCAAGGTCCAACCATGATACATCCAATATTACCAGTCCAAATCATAATACCCCCTCCTCCTTCTTGTTGGTACACCAAGCGTTGGTGATGTACTCATTCATTTACAATCCAACATTAACCCAAACAGTCAGGGCCATCAAATGATACACGAGTTTTATAAGTGAACAGAACTTTCGAGAAATCGACATTCATGTTTGCCTTTATCCATTTCAAACGCATTCGTATGTGTACTTTTGTCAATCGAGGTTTTGTCACTGGTCTCATTGATGCTCCAACCTTTTTCAGAAGACAATAGCGAGTATTTATGGACACTGTTGCTGCTTTAATGCTCCTGAAAATTGCTCCACTGGTCAGGACTGGGTTATTTAAAGCTTCAAGTTTCATTCTTGACAAAGAACGTCGGTCGAAAAAACATTGAGTGACCACCCTTATTAGCATAAAATAAGCCAACAAAGTTTGACATGCCTTAAAATCCAACCGACCTAACAAATTTAGACCAGAATTGATTACAATTGTTTTTTTTATCGATACCGCACCTGTTTATGTGTCATGGCTTTTTAAGAACAAAGTTTCTATGTTTTATAATACAACCAATTGTATAAGAAAATAATGGGATCACCAAATATCAATAATGAT
>CM042161.1:29573668-29603668 GCA_023376005.1 Doryteuthis pealeii | reverse complement strand
TTGATGAATCTAAAAGTGTTGAAATGTAGGCGAGAAAAGTCGTATAAAAAGAGAAAGTAGAATTTTCAACGCATAGCATTATCAATTTTCTACCCAGAAAAATATCATGAAAAAGTCAAATGAGAATGAGAATGAAAATGACTCTGCGTAGCAATTGCAAATCCACCATTTTTTTCAATCTCTGTCGGCAGGGCTCACATTATGTTGCCTGTATCCAGCTCTGTCGGTAGAGCACCCACGTAGGTAATCGTAAGATTCAAGGTTCGATACCGGTCCTCGTCAACTCAGCGCATGAGTAGCACATATTATATGTGCGGTAAAGTGCGGTAGGTGTGGCGCTCTACGCCAGTAAAAACAATTTCCCTGGTCTATAGCCTCCCTCGCTGTCCGGCTTATACCGACAATAAGCCACTCTGTCAACTTTACTTTTTCCCCTGCAGAGGAATAAGACCCCACCACACACAAAAAAAGGTGTCCTGATTATAACACTAAACTGCATCTTTCTGGAAAACTGGAGAGTGTGGATTACCTTTTCATTAGGGTTACTCTCAACTCTGATCAGAAGTGGTAGTATGTGTTAGGGAGCCATCTATAGGCCAAACAGATCTGCCTAAAAATTATCGGACCATATGACATTTAGGCACCCCTTTTTGATCTCTATTAAGAAAGGACATGTTTTTCATTTACACCGTCAATATCCGGTTGTTTTAACAGACAATTTTTAGATTTAAAAAAAATTTATAAAACTAACCCCTAACCCTAACCCTAACCCTAACCCTAACCCCTAACTAACAACCGGATATTGACGGTGTAAATGAAAAACATGTCCTTTCTTAATCGATGACATAAATGACATGTTTACATTAGATTTTTTTATATGTTTTATTCGTCAATTTCTATTTAGTTTGTTTTTCTCGAAGTCAAATAATTTCAAATGTTAGTGACACAGGAAGCAAATAAATCTGTTTAAAAATTATTCGTATTCGATAGGAATACTTGATATGAAATCTAAGGATTGTTTTAAAAAGCGTATGCATTTTGATATCCTAAAAAAACGGACATTTTTTTCGTTAACTTCTCATCAGAAAATACCGTGATAGACTTGTAAAAAGGATATACTACTGATTGCCGAAAAGTATGAGGAGGAAGAAAAAAGGATCCCTTTTATAGAATATATTTTAAAATGCCTATGCTTTTTAAAGCAATCCTTGAATACTTTAATACAATATAACGGTATTTACCAGGTACCCCACGTTGTACAGGTTAGACACAAGGCCATATTAATGTGGGACCACCCTCGAGCATCTAAGCTCATGGGAGGCGGGTGCAAAAATGCGTTGATCCTGTCCGCATTCCCCCTCAAGGGGGCGCCTCAGACACCGGGCAATAAACCCAGCCCTGCCCCTTTAAATCGAGGAGGCAAGTGTTGCAAATGGCCCCCTGGGATTTGATACAATATAACTGTAAATTATTTTGTATTAAGTAGGTATGGCCAACATTTTATGTGTTTTTAAACCCCACATCCTACACGATGAACTCAAATTCAACAAAACAATGAATAAAACTTAACGTAATCTTGGTTGTATTGTGAAGAGGAAGCTGTTAAAGTGTGTGTGGAAATATAGGAGGCTAAGATTAAATAACCACAAATCCACAATAAAACTCAAATCCCTGCATAGTACAATAACACTTCATTTTAACACCCTACCACACAACCTTACACACCTCAAATGCATTCTAATGGAACACGCATTTCCAACAACGCAATCTCGAAAACAAGCAGAAACTAAATGGATTCTAAAATTACAAACGTGAGGGGACTGAACGCTGACATCGGAATACTCCGTTATTATAAATTTTTACAGACGCTGCCGCTGTCAATAACGACAAAGACAAAAGATCCGTTGAACAGGAACAACAGTCATTTGATAAAGGGTATCTAACGAACCCGAAAATTTATGATAAAAAATAATAATGAAAAAATAAGTGAATCCAATACTCCATAAGATTGAGTTCATTCATTTATTTTTAGATGCTTCGTAATGACGCCCAACTTTAAAAAAACATAAAAATATATACCGAAAGAAGCATACGGAGGCCCCTAAAATACAATATATATATATATATATAATATATATATATATAGAGAGAGAGAGAGAGAAAAGAGAGATGGATGGTGAGGGAGAAGGAGAGAGGGGGAGGAAGAGGGAGACAGAGACAGAGGCCGATATTCTTCTAGACGAGAAATTCGGTTGAAATAAATCTGTAATTCTTAACATGGTCAATTCTCTATCTTTTTTAATCAATTCTATAGGGGGTGGTTTAGCTCAGTCGGTAGAGCGTCCGACTAGGAATCACAAGGTTATTGGTTCGATACCGCCCCTCGCCAACTCAGCGTATTAGTAGCACAGGGATATGTGCGGTAAAGTGAGGAGCTAATAGTAGGAGCTAAAACAATCTCCTTAGTCTAGCGCTAGTGAAAAGGGGATAGACACCCTCACTGTAGACATTTGGCCGACCGACGATTTTTACTTTTTACTTAATCAATTCTATCAATATTGCTCTATACATTAATCTCCGATTATTATACATTGAGCTCTTCACATTGATTATACAAATTTTTGATATATCTATATCAAACGTCCTGTTTAGAATTATTCCCATCACCAACTTGTCTGATCACTTCAGTCTGTTGAGTATCCGCCTTGGAGCCACAAGGTTCCGGTTTCGATACCGGCCCTTGCCAACTCAGTGCATGAATAGCACACCTTGGGTAATATGATCTGTGTGGTGAAGCGAGGAGCTGACGGTATATGCGGCGCTCGACCTCATATTCAAAACAATCTCCCTGGTCTAGCGCAAGTGAATAGATTCCCTCAATGTCCGGCTGATACCGACAATTGGTCACTCCGCAAACTTTACTCATGGTATAATTATCATACACTGAGTTCTCCTGAGGACTTGAAAAGATCTTCATATGTATGGGTGTGCATTTCTCTCTCTCTCTCTCTCTCTCTCTCTCTATATATATATATATATATATATATATATGAATGATCTTATCAGGATCCTAACTTAACTAAGTTGTTAAGTATAATGTAGGGTCCTGATGAAATCATCGAGATCGAAACCATGGTAGACCTTTAACTCTTTTCCACTAGTACTATTAATGATATTATTATTGCTTTATGTTTTTTAATATATTATTTACTAATGCCACTGCAACGGAAAAGTTAAAGCGCAATTGGATACTATATATATTATATATATATATATATATATATATATATATATATATATATATATATATATATGGTAAGCCAAACCTGGAATGATAATCAGACATTGTTGAACACACACACACACACACACACACACACACACACAGAATTTGGAAGATATGAGACACAAAACTAAATCGATGGTCGCTAGCAACAGCTTTAGTTTCAGGGATCTTCTATCGAAGAGATTTTATCTCTAAATATGAAGAATAAGAAATTAAAGGTTAACAAACAACACCATAGTTACCTTATTTTCTTTTACACTTGCATTGTGATAGCCTTAAAAACCAACCACTAAACCAATATATATAATATATATATATATATATATATATATATATATATATATATATATATATATATATATGCTGTTGTTCCCATTGTGTAATTTGAATCTAGCTATGTGTTTGTCACTGTTACTTTAATATTCATAGTGTTTGAAACTTCCTGTGTCGTCAATGAAACGGAAGTTTCTGTTTTGTCTTTTTTCAATCTACGAACTGTCGCTATGTCTATTAAACGCATCTTTTACAAAAGAATCAAACTTGTATGTGTTAATGTTATTAGTAATAATTCAATGATTCTTTTGTGTCCAATGCAAAAAGAAGATTGTGTGCTCTCTTTTCTCCGTTACACGTTGATGTTATCAAGATTCTCTTCGTTTTCTTTTGTTTTTCTTTTGTTTTCTTTACTTTTTGTATCTCTTTCATTTTCATACCAGATTTCAAATTTGATTTTCACAGTTCAATCCCTTGTCAACATTTTCTTCTCCCCCCTCTCTCTCTCTATTTTTCTCATTTATCTTGATGTTCTCATATCCGGTACTAATGCAGAACAGTGCGCAAGAGATAATATTATTAGATTACGTATAAAAAAAGGCCGATTTGGCTCAGCCGGTGGAGTGTCAGACTAGGAACCACAACGTTCCTGGTTCGATACCGGCCCTCGCCAACTCAGTGTATGAGTAGCACAGGGATATGTGCGGTAAAGAGAGGAACTGATGGTAGGTGTGGTACTCCATCTCAGACGCCAAAACAATCTCCTTGGTCTAGCGCTAGTGAAAAGGGGATATACTCTCTGGCTGTCTGGCTGTCTGGCTGATACCGACATTAGCCCACCTCGATGACTTACTTACGTATAAAAAGCGGAAATTCCCGAAACTTTGAGACCCTACGATTTGGGTTAGGGTTAATGTTAGGGTCATTGTTAGGGTTAGGGTTAGGGTTAGGGTTAGGCTACTTCGAGGCAATCCGTATTCTAATGCTATTTATATGTAAAATATGATTCTAATGATATTTCTTGCGTGTTATTCTGCATTTGTACCCCATATTCAATTAAGACTCGATTTTCCGATGCTTTCGTGTATTTTTCCAAACTTTGTTTTAAACTGCATCAAATAGTTTCGTTCCAATTCTGGAGCTCTAGGGAGTTTGGAGTACCCCTTCATCGCCATTACTCCCAGGTTAACTCTGACTGAGTGGTAACACTTGTTAGGGTCCCATCTGTGGGTTAAATGCATCAAAATGAGTTTTAAAATGTGTTTAACAAATTGAGTTTGAAAAAAAATTGAATACCACCAAGAATGAATAAAACAAAACGTCTTCGGCATAAAATAACCCAATAGGGGTTGACATGCCGTAAAATCCACCCATCCAACCAACCAGCCAACCAACCAAATAAACTTTGTTGTATCAATTATTTTTGAGAGGCGTGAGGGTTTTGCGTGATATAATGCGTAGCGAACTAGGCGGGTAGCCCCTTACCAGCGAAGTTGATTCTCACTGTGTAACCCCTAATTCTTGTTGGCTAGCGATTGGTTTTGTTTTACGGCATATCAACCCTTTTCAGGTCATTTAATGCCGAACGAAGGGACCGCTTTAGCTCGGTCGGTAGAGAACCCGCCAAGGAATCACCAGGTTCCTTGTTCGATACAGTTCCCCACCAACTCAGTAAATAAATAGGACAGCTTGAGTAATCTGATCTGTGGGGTAAAGTAGAGAGCTGTCAGTAGGTGTGGTGCTCCACCTCAGCAAAAACAATCTCCCTTGTGCTAGCTAAAAGGAGTTAGACTCCCTTGCTGTCCTGTTGATATTGACAATAGGCCACCCCGCCAACTTTACTTACTTTTTAAAAATTCCTTCATTTTGAATTTGGTTTCTTACAATACCTGCTATGGCTTAAATGGTTACCCATCTAAGTATTGAACAGGCTCATCACTGCTTAACTTCGGTGTTTTCAACTTGACTGTAAACCCCCTAATTTTTTACTTCTCCTAGTTCGGTTGCCATACCAAGGCTAAACAGCCCAGTCTGACCTACTGTTTACACATAGTTGAGACAGAAGAAGTGAATTTCCCAAGGGCATTAGCACGAAATGAAACGCATAACAGTTTTTAGAATTTGAACTCGGGTTGCCGATTCCACTTTCTAAGGCAATAACCGTTAGGCAACGAGTGTCTCCATAAACCTAATAAACGAATACTTTTGGATAGGTGTGTTCCATTTATACGTCTTGCAAGCTCATGCAAAGGCAGTGGATCTCAGATGGATTGTGCCTGCGATGTTGGGGAGGTATTCTCTGCTTGATAGATAGATGGATAGATAGATAGATAGCAAAAACTTAATCTTTACAGATCACTGCCGTTCCTCACAATCCTATAACCCCACCACCAAAACCTTTCCTCTTATGCGCCCTCAAATGACTCATCAAACCCGCTGCAGATCCACAAAGTTTGATGCAAATAGGACATAGGAGGGACGTCCTTCCCGTTGTATCAGATGGGTCAGATGATAAAATTTGATGCTTATACACCATCATATATATCTTAAAACCAGAAGCTGACTTACAGACTTTGTTAGAGATTGTACGAGACACATTGTTTGTCCCTGGAGTTTGCATGAATTGTCCCTGATGAGATACATAATACATACATACATACATACATAGACAGTTAGATAGATAACGAAGCAAAGGGGAACCATTTGGTAAAGAATGTTGAAGAGTCAAGAGCTTCGATAATTCCCATCTGTCCTGGATCGATTACATTTTGTTGTAAGGGAAGACATTTCCCCTATAAGATAGTTGGACTCGTCCAACGGAACACATATAAAGATACGAATACGCGAGGTTATTCGTAGTCGAGTTATGTAGTAGTATTCGTAGTTGAGTCAATACGAATCTAGTAGCTAGTCATACTGTTGGAGAACTGCACGTTGACTATATTATTTATAATCCTATACAAAAAGAAAGAAACCTTTTCCGGATTTTCAATGTTGTTATTTGATTAATTTAGTCACCAAATCTTTATTACTTTTCCATGACTTGCCTAAGATTTTTATTATATTGTTCAATTTTGAAGATAGGACTGTAAGAAAACTGCTAAATGAGATGAGATTTACATAGATAAAATCCAAATGAAAATCATCACTTACACACAGAGAGAAGAAAAAGATCAAAATTAGCAAAAGAGAAAAAATCATAGTGTGTGGATAATTGGATGAAAGTGATATTCAGTGATAAATCAAGAATCTGCATTGCCCATTATCATACTCAAACTTTTGTGTGGTATATATGTTTTATTTGAGCGATACGCTCAAATAAAACATATAAAGATGATTGCCTGAAGAAAACAAATTTCCAAAGTTATTCATGATATTGGATTACATGTCATTTAAAAGACATGGGGAAGTGGTTATCATTACCTCAACAATTAATGCAAATCTTGGTTTGGTGATTATGAAGTTATTTTTCAGGGTTATGTCCAATTGGACACATGGCCTAGTGGATAAAGGAGTTAGGTTAAGACAGTTCTAAGTGACAGTTATTTCTAGACTGCAGGTTCAATCCTGGTCAGGGGCAGCAGTAACATAGAATAATAATTAACACAAGCTTAACACCTGTACCCCAGCTATGGTTAGCGGAATGTGAACAGGATACCTCCATGGACTGAATAAAGGGTTAGGTTCAAAGTTCCATGATTGCTCTCGATTATGACAAGAAGGTTCCCGATTACGACAAGAAGGTTCCCGAGTCCGAGAAGGTTCCCGAGTCCGACAAGAAATACCTGAAGAAGGCCGGAGGATACATCGACCGAAACGTTGTACAGATAACAATGAAGATGAGGACAATAATACAAATCATACTAATTATCAAGCCTCATCTAAAAAATTCAGAGAAATAGATTATGAAGTTATTTTTTAGGGTTATAATGCATTTTGTCACAGATCAAAGGGTTAGATAATTGATAGGAATCTATTAATTATGTACAGTAAGTGTAGCGTAGATTCAAAATAACGGTTAGTGGAATGATACAGGGAATGAGATTAACACGGTGTAAGCCTGTATTGACCCCTTCTCTGATTTGCCAGTGCGAACGTAGGAAGTTAGTTTAGAAAATCAGTTTTTGGCCGGTGTCTGGGTGTCTCTCGTCCAAATGGCCAAATCTCTGCGCGTTTGTTTGTTAGTCTGGGATTCATAAAAATAAAATGCAAGCTCTAAACAAAACAAAAATGACAACACAAGATGTCCCAGATTAGAGCCAGAATAACAGAAGATCCAGCTAATATAACATCTACCAACACAGATTAAAAAATTCAGCCACCAGACCAGACCAGAGATAAACAGGTCCAGTCCAAGCTAAAATGGAACATAGCAAAACAGAAGCTAATTATCAAAGCAAAGAAGATAAGTATACCTGTATACAACCACGGATATGCATGTATACTCTATGGGTATACTATATAAGATGAGTATGGTTTACAACAAAAGGGGATAAAAGCTTTTCTCCAGGAAACATGTAAAAAGCCATGACAAGGCATGTGAACAGTTCGGATTTAGATCCAATACATATGAAAATAATGTGTAATGGTTATCGCCGCAAAAAATGGACAAGAGGACCAGAGTTCGAATCCGAAACAAGACTATTTGTATTTCGCATAGTGCTTACACAATTGGAAAAGTTATGAATACGTAAAATGTGATTCTAACTATGGATAAAATAGTAGGACAGACTGGGCTCTTTAGCAATGGTATGACAACCGATCTAGGAGAAAAAAACCTCTGAATTTAAACCTACTAAATCCCACATAAAAAATCGAACATGTGTTGCATCCTGCTCGTGCGGAGTATATATATATATATATATATATATATATATATATATATATCCAGATGCGCGGTAGAGAGTTTTACACTCGTCCAAGAACAATAAAAAGCCAAACGTCTGTTAGCGTCTCAAGTCTGTGGGTGGATCAGAGTTTGATCAGCTCTGATTGGGTCAGCATGGGGAGGGGAGTATGATTTTGAAAGACCCGAAACCTCCCAGTGACCCATACATACTACATCACTGATGACTCCTACCAGCGCCCCAAATAGGGGAGCGTATATTTAAAGTATATATATATATATATATATATATATATATATTATATATGTGTGTGTGTGTGTGTGTGTGTGTGTGTGTGTGCGTATGTGTGTGTGAAAATAAAGCAATAAAGCTACAAGTGAACATGACATTTATTTAAACTTCCTCTTCGTAATCATTATGGTGAAGAAGAAAGAAATCTTATTCATAAAAAGTTATCAGAAGTCAACAAACCCCCCCCCCCAAAAAAAAAAAAAACAAAAAAAAACAAGAAAACAATAAAAAGGTGAAAAGGACAAGATTTGATGTATTTAAATTTCTACGTTATGTTATTTTAGAATAGAAACTAAACAACAAACTGAGACCCACTACGCGTGACCAATAAAATTAGATTCTATTTTATGATACAACATGTATTTGAGCAACACCTGCTATGAGTCAAACAGATCTGTTTAAGATTATATTTTTAATGATCTTTTAACACTATCAATAACTTGCCTTTTAAAACATTGATACTGAAACTAAGCATGAAGTGTTTACCTGCTTAAAAAGATTGAGAACTTTATTAATACACAGTCTCTTAAAACATGCAAATAAGTATGAAATGTTTATCTGTTTAAAATGATTATGGATTTATCTATCTATCTTCCCCCTACTCCTTTTCTTTCTTTCTTTCTTTCTTTCTTTCTTTCTTTCTTTCTTATATTTTCTGTGTAACATGCCCTTTTTCTTCCCTTTATTTATCTATAACAAAAACAGAATGGTCCATTATTTAGCTGAGGTGACGACACTCACAAGAAGAAAAAATTCGGTGGATAAGCGGCATCAGATAATCAGGATTTACATTTTTGTATGGACGATTTGGGCGGTCTTATTTTTAATCAGAGTGTGCTGAAAGATGATAACGGTCGGAAGATTAAGGAACAAGTGTATTAATATATAGGTTGTCTCTTAAAATAAACATATTGTATCTAAATATGAAGTGTTAGCTCGTTTCAAATGACTGTGAACATACATTTTTAATAACATTAAATAAACACACACACACACACACACACACACACACACACACACACACATCATGTAGGATAAACGGGGACGCCGACATAAAATTAAAATTTTCCATTCATTGAAATTAGTTTCCAAGAATTTTCGGGATAAATTATGTCACGTAGTTTAAATTAAGACGCCGACGTTAGTCAACATCTTTAAGTATGTCTTTTTTCCCTTACATTTGAAGATCAACAAAAGCAGCCACATAACAAAAACAGAGGCTCGCAGACTTTTGTTTTCATTGATAATTTATTTTTTCCTTAAACCAACGAAAGCCCCGATGAAGGTCTGTCTAAACAAACCGAAACACTGTAACGTAGGCTTATTAAACATCATTCGTTTACAATATTACATATTGTCGGATTTACTTCCACTTTTTCTACATACATTTTTGTGTCGCATATAATTGGCGACCATAACTGCTAAATTGACATCGACACAAAATAATCTAAAATGGGTTGACATGCAATAAAACCAACCAACCATGAATTCGATGAAAATACGATAATAAGATAATTTGGCAATATTCATCTTTAAGGTAAATTATATAACATTATGTGTGCATAAATAATCAGTAATTGACTTTCTTCTCATTATTCGCCCAACCCAACGAGGGTGGAAGTACCCGTGGCGTAGTGGGTAACATGATGAACTGAGACATCGTAATAAGCGAGTTCGAACTCCAGTCACACTATTACATTCACTGTTAGACTAATACTCTTGGAAAAGGTAAGAACTCCCTCACCCGACGGTTAAATAGTACCAATACTGTTCTTCTACAAGGGTCGCTTAGGCATCAAATAACCCATGAAAGATAATAAATCAAACCCAATCCAACCCAGCATTGTCTTAATTCTTTAGATGAGACTTGATAATTTGGATTTTTCGGACTATTGTCCTCATCTTTATTGTTATATATACAATGTTTCAGTCAATGTGTCCTCCGGCCTTCTTCAGATGTTTCTTGTCTAACTCGGGAACCTTCTCGAACTTTGGAACCTTCTCGGCGACCTTCTTGTTGAACTTGGGAGCCTTCATGTCGTAATCGGGAGCCATCACGGAACTTCAAGCTAAACCCTTTATTCAATCCACGGGGGTAGACTGTTCTCATTCTGTTAACCATGGCCAAGTACTTCTGTTGTGTTACATGAAGGCTCCAGCGTTCGACAAGAAGGTTCCTGAGTTCGAGAAGGTTCCCCACAGCCCCAGAACTGAAACTTCACCATCAGATAATTTAATTAATTTAAGACAAAGCTCATTTTGGTAACACTGTGCAGGTGAGTCCAAATTCAAAGCATCGGATACAAACTATAATCTGCTTTCTGTCGTCAACTGATAGCGTCATAGGCGGGTCTGCATCCGCACTGCCAACCCCATTCATGAATACTATACAGCCCAATGTATATGTGATCCTTACTTCTACATAAAGGGTGACTATAAAGTCATGCAAAAGATTTAAAATGTAACAACAAAGATTGCCATCTTTCTGGCTCACTGCGACACTTGAACTCCACTAGCCAGTAACTCAAAGTAAAAGCACAGTTGCCGGGTGGCCTAAAGTCGGTATCAGCCTAAGCGAGGGAGTCTATTCCTTTTTCACTAGCGCTAGACCAAGGAGATTGTTTTTTTAGCGTCTGAGGTGGAGCGCTACACCTACCATCAGCTCCTCACTTTACCGCATAGATCCCAGTGCTACTCATACGCTGAGTTGGCGAGGGCCGGTATCGAGCCAGGAACCTTTGGGGTTCCCAAGAGGACGTACTACCGACTGTGCTAAACCGGCCAAATACAACGGATTTTCTGGGATATTTTCTTCTTTTTCTATTGGTGGTGGTGATGGGATTGAATCTTATAGCGCGCCAAACACGTAATTTTAAATAAAAGTGGTATTTTAAGACAAAGGCCGCATTCACAAAAACCTGTGGTATGGTGAATTAGTAGAAGGCACCCGACCGGTAGGGAGACCACGCATGCGCTTTAAAGATGTCTGCAAGAGGAACATGAAGATAAGCCACATCAACACCAACACATGGGAGGCTTGTGCAGAAGAAGGTGCGACCTGGCGACTCCTCGTCAAACAAGGAACGAAAAGGGGTGAAAAAGAGAGGAAAGAAGCCATCGCAGAAAAAAGAGCCGAAAGGAAGGAGAGAAAACAGCAACAGCAAGCATCACTGTTTGTTTGCAGTCACTGCACCAGAGATTGCCATTCAAAAATTGCTCTGTTCAGCCACTCACGCAATTGCAGATTAAAAAAAAAGGACACTACGCCATCGTTTTTAGTAGACGGAATGATGCCAACAACAATTTAAAGACTGTAACTTTGTTAATTAATGTGGGAGAGTATTTATACAGGGTGTCTATAAAGTCATGCAACAGATTTAAAATAATGCAACAAAGATGGCAGTCTTGTGGAAATGCAAATAATTATCAAAACGTACGCAAAAAAAAAACAAAAAAATACAAGAGTTGAATATTCATTTGTTTTTTTTATCTAAATGATTCTATCATTTGTACAATGCGAGTTATTACATTTTGAATATTAAAACTGCTGCAAGACCTTATGAATACCCCATATATATATATATATATATATATAATATATATATATATATATATATATATATATATATGTGTGTGTGTGTGTGTGTGTGTGTGTGTGTTTGAATTAGAAATAAAGAACTAAATATATATATAAATATATATAATAAAAGAAATAAAGAAATATATATACATAATGAACTTCACACATATATATATATACATAATGAACTTCATATATAAATATATATATAAATATATATATATATTTATATATATAAACGCAATGACAAAGAAAGAGAACGAAAAAAAGACGTCACCTTTATTTGCGGAGCGAGCGGAGGAGGGGGGGGGTAAGTGTGCGCCGTAATGTCTGTGACGTTTCTTCCACCCGTATCATAAAGTGCACTAAAACGAAGGGGTCAGAGGAGGGGGGGTCGAAAGACCAGGGTCACGTGCGCTTCGATGCTGTAGTGCTGACGGTAGTTATGAAAGAGTTTTAACAAAGCGGGTGGGGTGGGCGAAGGAAAGACAGAAACAGAGAAAGAGGCAGACGGAAGGAGAGAGAGAGAGAGAGAGAGAGAGAGAGAGAGAGAGAGAGAGAGAGAGAGAGAGACCGAGGTTGAGAGAGGGGGGGGAGAGAAAGTTACAGAGTGAGAGAAGAAAATAAGTAGGGTTGGGGTGTCTTTGGTTTGCGAATTGTCATTCCATAATCTAGCATTTAACTAATAAATCAAGGCAGTGATGTTGACCCCCATGTAAACGTTACAGGAAGTTGTAACTGGGGGGTGGGGGACGGGGTAAATGGGTCAGAAAATAATCATCATTTGTGTTGGAGACTTTTTCCCTGCTACGTTCGTTTCGTTTCACTTGGGACTTCTTAGCAACACAAATAAAAATTGGCCATGCTCTCTTTCTATTCTTTTCCTCATGAAGTAAAGAAGAAAAGCATATATATATATATATATATATATATATATATATATATATATATATATATATATATAAAGGAAATAACAAATTAGGAAAATATATATGGTAAAGGAAAAATACATATATGTATAGGTAAAATATAGATATATAATTAATATATATATATATATAAGATGAACAAAAAGTGATAAGACAAACAGGAATATTTCTTTTATGTTCATTATTCTCAACTAGTTTCGACCTAAGGTCATTGTCAGGAGAAAATTCCTTTTAATATATATATATATATATATATATATATATATATATATATATGAATATTTTATAATTTACTTGAAGCATTGTGTGTATCTTGGTTTGGCTGTTGATTTTAAAGGCTATCACAATCCAAATGTAAAGAAACATTAGTTAACTAGGATGTTGTCCGTTTAACTTTGATTCATTTTCTTAATATTTCGGGATGAAAGACTCAATTCGTCGGAAGATATCTGAAAGCTCGGAACTTTCTAGAGAGATGTTGATGACTGCCTGGATCAAGCTATTCTCTTGTACTTTGTAATTGTGTGTGTATGTTTGTTTAACAATGTATTATTCTTCCGAATTATATATATATATATATATATATATATATATATATATATATATATATATATATAACGGCTCCGATTCCCTTGTTACTCTTTCACCATCCGTCCCTATTGGTAATCGCCTCTAGCAGGTCCTCAACTCGACATCCAGTAACCGCACGCAACTGTTGTTTGTAAGTCTTGTGGTGTGTTGTTTCAAGGATTTGTTCCAGATAGCACGCATTATCTTTGTGTGATCCCCATCTACTTTTTTTTCTCCAAGCGTTTTGTCAAATTCCAAATGGTACAGCCATACAGTAGTAATGACACGGCTACAGATTGAAAGAATCTCCTTTTATTTTACCAAAGAGATTGGACTTCCATATGATTGATAATCTGTCAAAATTCCTGTCTGTATCTATGTTTGATTATCTGGGCCCGAGCTCTAAATAAAATTATCTCACCAAAATGGTGGCTTCTTTCTACCTTATATAAGTTTGTGAGTAGCCTGCCATAAGACTCAAAAAAGGTACCGATCTTTTCCTTATCTTATTGGGATGGAGATTAGGTGTCTATCTGTAACCGAAACTGTGTCACTTCTTACGTCACAATACCCTCAGCAATTGCGTAAGTTTATCAATGAGTATTCAATTTATAGTTATAGTCAAAATCATTAATACGTAAAATAAATTTTATCTATTAACAATGTCTGTATGAAAATCTTAGTTAGATTTGCCTCAAAACAACCCATGTTATTAATGCATTTAAAATCCTGCAATGTGTCTAATAAATCACTAAGAAATAAAAGTTTACATAATATATGGTGTGGCTAATTTGCATACTGGTTTTAACAAGACCGTGTTTAATAAATAATCACTTGGTGTTATTGATCTCTAATTTTATTTAAATCTCCAAAGTATTAAAATCAATCCTATGAATGATTTTATATCAAAACCAATTGAAATATAATTAGAATACGTGTTTTTATATGCGTTCTTATTTCATTTCGTTAATCCTTCGAACTTAATATATTTCATTACATTAAAACTTAAATACTGATGCCCGGCGGAGTGCGCATATTCTTGCTCGTGTAAATAAAGATAAAGCTGCTTTTTCTTTTAAAAGAGATAATTAGAGAAACTAAGATTGAAACTGTTTTATCGGTCATTTAAATCTATTTCTTTAATAACCAGTTTTCTTTATTCTTCTTTATTTTTAATAAATCAGCATTTAGTGATAACTTACCTAATTATTCCCAACGGCTCTAATGTTGTTATCAACCATGACATTTTCAAGAAACCGTAACATTCATCTTTTTGAAAATCCAACCGCCCACCGAAAAAGTTGATTAAATTTTCTCAAAAGTAAGATATATATATATATATATATATATATATATATATATATATATATATATATATATACTTGCAAAAGCGAGCTACTCGCTTCACAAAAAAACGAAACTAAACCTTCAATTTTTCCCTTCAAGTGTTTTTTCTTTTTTTCCTTTTTTCTTTAATTCTTTTTTGGGTGGGTTTATGGGGATGAGAGAGAGAGAGAGAGAGAGAGAGAGAGAGAGAGAGAGAGAGAGAGAGAGAGAGAGAGAGAATATTGTAAAGTTATATTTTGTTTATATTTATTATGAGAATTACACATTTGCTGTCCTGAACAAATCCTTAAAGCAGCACTCCATAAATAACATTTTCTATGTATTAATGATTTGCAGGTAAGTCTTATTTTCGGGGGAAACATGGTATTTGATTCTATATACCGTGAAGAACAGGGTTCTCCTGTATATTACTAACTGTTCTGTTACATCTGCCCGCCCCTTGTTATCGTTCTTTTTTTTTCTTTTTGTCAAGAAAGACATTTAAAGTACTTTCAATAGATATTAAACAATAAGATTTTTGGATGTTAGTATATACCGCTGATGAGACTTAATAAAGTCGAAACAGTCTGTACGGTATTCTGTACACCGAGCCATCCTTTGCCGGGATTACACTTATCAAGTTCATTTTCTATAAGAAAAAGTATCGAATTTTATGCGATACATGCGTTGTAAGTGCCTTCAAGTAAAAATTTAATATAGATATTAAACACTTTAAATGGTGTTTTGAAAAGCGCCCTCTAGCATCATCGTTAAGTCCTTGTCCCACGGATTAATACATAGAATAAATCTTATTTAGTAACGACGTCTCTATGAAAATCTGAGTTAGATTTGCTTCAAAACAACCCATGTTATTAATGCGTTTAAAATTATGCAATGTGTCTTATATATCACTAAGAAATAAATGTTTGCATAATGTATGGTGTGGTTAATTTGCATACTGGTTTGAACAAAAATGGGGTCAATAAATAATTACATGGTGTTATTGATCTCTATTATTATTGTTTTATTTTACAACGTATGCAAATCAATCCAATCAAAATATGATTAAGATAAGTGTAATATTTTTATATGCGTTCTTATTTAATTTCGTTAGTCTTTCCAATCTATACATATAGAAACGGCAGTTATGTGTATGTATGTATGTCCGGAGGAAACTACAAAAATAAAACAATTATTGACAAAGTAAATATATATACACATTCACTATTACCAGAGCTTGCTTTTTGTGAAAAAATAATGAAGATTTAATTTATATCTGGGAAGATATTTAAAATTAGGATTTGAATTGAAGGGAAAGTCATTGGTGACGTTTGTGATTAAAACATAAATCAATTATGTAAGACCAAAACAATTATTGGATCTGCGAAACTAACTTTGTATTATACCAATCTACCTAGGCAATGCCGGGTAGCTGATTCTAGTTTAATATATTTCATTGCATTAAAACTTAAATACTTACGCCCGGTGGAGGGCGCACACTTTTGCTAGTAATATTAACAAACATTCTATTAATTCTATCTGAACAGAATTATTTCGTGACAGAAAATCTAGTCAGAAATATAGAGGCTCTTTTATTTTAACATTTCTAGTCTCGTGTTGGGGTATGGGGAGAGTAATAAATGCCTGTTGTGGTAGACAGTCCTCCCCCTGCCTCTCCCTCGAGGCCTTCTTCCGTTGTTTACGACAATTACAATGCATACAGTGCTGGCACGTGTCTCCTGATAGAACCGACTTGCCTGTGTGCCTCACTTTACTACACCGTCTTTAAGAGGAGGCGCGGCTAAAAGGACTGAGAAAAACGTTACAAGATGGTGGCTGGCTTTTTGCTTGATGAATTGGATGAACGTCGTTCGACTATCAACACCCACAGAGGATAAGATGAGAAAATGAAAACTAAAACTTAATCGGCCGATATCGGCACTTGGTCGTACAATCCGTGTTTAACACTTTGGTTCCCATCTTTGTACAGATAAACTGTTGGGACAAGAACAAAGATGTTTCGTCTACTTTGATGTTTTTCAGCAAATCTGTCTTAAATAGAAAAAAATCCTTCAATCTTTCAATCTTAATCGAATTAATAACAACGATAAATAAAAGATTTTACATTACAAAACTGCTTCGTCGTTAAATTCTTAGGTTTGAGGTGCTAGATTAGCAGACCATTGTTAGTGAGTTTGATTCTCACTGGGTGCTCCATATTTCGGGCCTTGTATTAAACTAAACTAAGCATAGTAAATTATATTTGCGTGCCTAAGTAGTTTAATGGTTATCAAGCTAGGTGAGCGGATCATTGTTAATGAGCTTGATTCTCACTGGGTGCCCCATACTTCTGGCCTTGTGCCACAACTAAGCAGAGCTTAGTAAATAAATATTCTATCTCATACAAGAATATATGATTTACACGGTAATAAGAAACCCTACGCGTTCACAAATACTTTAACCATGAAGGAGCTTATAGGAAAGAATTATATATATATATATATATATATATATATATATATATATATATAAGAAAATTTGAAAAAACAAGTGTTCCGAAAATGGGATGAATTTAATTATCGATGTTTAAACATTTCGGTTACATTGAACCTTCATCAGGATGTATCTTGGGGTGAAGAAAATGATGGATGTTTTTATATGTGACAGGAGATGATTTTCTTCACCCCAAGATACATCCTGATGAAGGTTCAATGTAACCGAAATGTTTAAACATCGATAATTAAATTCATCCCATTTTCGGAACACTTGTTTTTTCAAAATTTTCTTTATATTGTCGGATTTATTTTCCATATTTACTCCCATATATATATATATATATATATATATATATATATATATATATATACTAGCAAATATAAATAATATATATAATATAATCACTTTATATAATATATATTATAAGGATTCTATATAAATACTAGCATATGTTTGTACCCTCCGGGTGCAAGTATTTAGCTTTTAATGTAATAAAATAGTATAGTTAATTAGAAAGGCTACTGAAACTAAATAAGAAGGCAGATAAAGAGATTTGAAATAGAGGGGTGTATAATCTAAAACTAGAACAACCGAATCTCCTGTCTTTCAATGCTAAATTTTCCTAATTTAAGTATTTAGTTAAAATTGGAAGTAAAGAATAAAATTACAGTTATTTCATCTTGTTAATCGATTTCTTCTAAGATTTATCTCCGAGATTTTTTATAGTCAACAGTATTAAATATGTAAAACAATTTTATTAATAATTGAGGTCTAAATAAAATAAAAACACGAGAATGTGACGTAAATAAGTAAGGGATTTGTGACTTGAGTATCAATAAAGTTACAGACAGACTCACACACAATCTCCATAATAATAATAATAATAATAATAATAATAATAATATATATATATATATATATATATATATATATTATATATATATATGCAGTGCTAGATTAGCAGACCATTGATAGTGAATTTGATTCTTACTGGGTGCCCCATACTTCTAGCCTTGTGCCACAACCAAGCAAATATTAGTAAATAACTATTAGTTTAGCTTCGAGGGCATCTAACGTAATGTGATAGTTAGCAAACTAGCATTAGAAGGCCATTATTAGTGAGTTCAATTCTTACTGGGTGCCCTATATTTCTAACCCTGTGCCACCACTAAGCAAATCTTAGTAAATAAATGTCATTCTAGCTTTGGTACCTCATATAATGGTTAGCAAGCTAAACCATTGTTAGAGAGTTTGATTCTCACTGGGTACCTTATACTTCTGGTTTTGTGACACAACTAAGCAAAGTTTAGCAAATAATTGATATTTTAGCTTCACGGACACCGAACGTAATGTGATAGTTAGCAAGATAGATTAGAAGACCGTTGTAAGCGAGTTTGATTCTCACTGAGTGTCACAACTAAGTAAATCTTAGAAAATAGTTATTATTTTAACTTTGGTACCTCACATAGTATAATGGTTAGAAAGCTAAATTAGCAGACCATTGTTAGTGAGTTTGATTCTCACTGGGTGCCCCATACTTCTGGCCTTATGATAAATCTAGGCAAATCTTAGTAAATGATTATTATTTTTGCTTTGAGGGCACCTAATGTTATGTACTGGTTAACAAGCTTGATTAGTAGACCATTACTAGTGAATTGGATTCTCACAGGGTGCTCCATACTTCTGGCCTTGTGCCACAACTAAGCAAAGCTTAGTAAACAAATCTTATTCTATCTCTGGTACTGTTCATAATGGTTAGTAAACTAGATTAGAAGGGCCATTGTTAGTGAGTTCAATTCTCACTGAAAGCACCATACTTCTGGCCTAGATTAATTTAGATACAAATTTTAGACACTAATATTGTTCTTTTTTGGATTTTACTGCGTGTCAACCCTTGTTGGGTTATTTTATGTCGAAGAAACTTTAACTAATAAATGTTACACACACACACACACACACACACACACACACACACACTACACACTACACACACACACACACTTTCTCGTCACGTAATTAAAATAAAACAAATAAATAAATAAACAAATAAACATACACACACCGCGCGCGCGCGTGCGCGCTCGCTTACACACACGGCCACACAGACACCCATGTGAAAACGATTAATCTACTCAATTTTCATACACGCTCTCTCTCTCTCTCTCTCTCTCTCTCCTCACTCTCCTCTCTCTCTCTCTCTCTCTCTCTCTCTCTCTCTCTCTCTCTTTCACACACACACAACATAAGAGAATGCTCGATGTTATCTTTCAAAACCGTTTATCTCAGCGTTTCATAAATTTTGAATTATTCTAAGAGCGCTAATTTTCCATTCAAAACATTTTTAAACCAACTGATCAACAAAAACTGTCATTAGTCCCTTATTATTCTGTGATAAATTTTACTTTCCTTATATCAACAAAGCCCTGAAGAAGATCTACTAAACAGATTGAAACACTGCAGCGTTGTCTGAATAAATATCACTCATTTTATTTGAACCTGTGTTTTTTTTCAAATTTTTCCCTATATTACATACCGTCGGATTCACTTCCATTTTTTCTCTTCGCACACACACACACACACACACACACACACACGCATATATATATAATATATATATATATATATTATATATATATATATATATATATATATATAATAGTAGTGAGCTAGAAAGAAGTACAAACGTGTTCTTTCGAAGATTTTAAAAAATGACCTATCTAGACGAACACTAACATGATAATTTGTATTTCAAATATGATATAATCATAAATAATAAAATAAATAAATAACATTTGTTGAATTATTTACTTAATAAGACTATTCTAATAATAACGGTATTTTTATGTTTACTTTGAATTTGAAATGGATAGCGTTAAACTTTAAAATAGGTTTTACGTTTGAATTAGAAATTAATAAAAAAATAAAAAAATAAAAAGCTTCGAAAGAACACGTTGTACTTCTTTTTAACTCACTACTGTATGGGAGGACAAACCTGACACAGTCAGATATGTGACAAAACTGTGAGGCCGGATGTATAAACGAAATACTCTCGGTTAGTCACTGCGACCACTGAGATGCTGATCTCGTCCTGGATATCCCTTGCCAGCTCAGCACTTTCTCGGTGGAGGAGAGGGGCGCACAAAAACTGGCAAACCTTGTGCATTCTAAACTAAATTTGCCTGCTTTCCACTGCGAATTATGAACAACAAAAATAAATATCCATACTGGCAGAACATTGCCCAGAGTAATAAGGTCAAAGTTACAAAGATTTGAACCTTGCGCCATGGAACATCCGGACAATTCATGAGAGACCCAAATGAATAGACCAGAAAGAAGGAGCGCCATAATAATCAAAGAGCTTTAAAAATAGAACATCGACATTTTCTTTCTATGGTCTTATCTGATGCCTTCACTAACTCCACCAAGGAGTATGGATACAGACTAGACCAGGGCAGACCTGTTCAATATCAAACAATTTAGATCTGCAAGAAAGACCAAACACATCCTGGTGCGTGAACTCATGTATGCAGATGACACTGCATTCTTGGCACACAACCACCAAGACGCTCAACCAATAATCATCAACACGATTTTCAGACTCTCGCAAAGGCATTTGGATGAAAATAAACCTCAATAAGACCGAAGTTATGGATCAGCCCCCTCCGACATCACCTGACACTGGAAAAGACTTAAGGATAGAAGGTCAGACCCTAGCTCAGGTAAATACCTTTAGATACCTGGGCTCCACAGTTGCCATCAACAATAGACTCAATGCAGAGCTTGATCTCCGAATTTAAAATGCTTCCAAGTCTGGTTCAACAGAGACACATCTCCTTGAAAACTAAATGTGCAGTATACCGCGCCATAGTTCTCTCAACCCTCCTGTACGGTGCAGAAGCCTGGACGATATAACAAAGTAGATGCCCATAGACTACATGCGTCACTTGCGCAGCATATTAAATGTTAGGTAGTGGCAATATGTTTAAAACAAGTCCATCTTGAAAAGAACTGGACTCCCTGGCATGCATGAAATACTTGTCCAACGCAACCTGAGATGGGCTGGCCACTTTCACAGACTTGGGATGACAGACTACCAAAGCAGATTCTGTACTCTCAACCGAGAGAGGGGTCACGTAGAATCGGTAGACCAAAGCTCAGGTAACAAAGACAACATCAAAAAGAAACCTGAAGGACTTGAATATCCTCATAGGCAGTTTGCAAGACGCAACCAGAGACCGATTAATTGGAGGAAAATGATTCGCGTGTGTCATCATCGGATACGATGGACAACAAGTAATATATATATTATATATATATATATTATATATTAATATATATATATATATATAATGGAAAATGAATGTGAAAAGTATTAGCAATATGAAGGCGCTCAATCTAAAATTACAGAGCAGCTTTAAAATCGAAAGTTAAATATTATGGATATAATATCACATAACTACAGTTTCATGCGTACTTGCAATCATCAGACCGTTAAAATATTTTTTTAAGATTAAAAAAAAGGTTTTCTTGTTTAACGTTTATATCACGTGAAATGTAATCACGTGATGGAATGTTATTGCGCTAAACTTATATTTCAAAAGAGAACATGCTTAGGTCATTCTATATTATATATATATATATATATATATATATATATATTATATATAATGTCTGTAACCATGTTTTATTAATAATAACGGTCTATTACACTTTTTAATAAGTTTTTTCCTGTTATTAAATTTGATGACACATCATACATTCGAAAACAACGGAAAGGTTGTTAAAAGTTTTATAGATTTAATCTGTCTGTAAATGCCCATAAAATTAAAATACCAATCTTTAACTCTTCGCTTTTCTTTCTTACGATATCGTATTTTATAAATTTATTAACATTAAGCCTTTTTTCGTGATGTAACAAGCTAGTCTCCCAGATCTATCTCTGCTGAAAAGTGAGTTCGATCTCTGGTTGGATGTTCCATACTTGCGATCTTGTGTCACATCCTACCCTGGGAATGGGTTGGCTAAATACTACATCTATTAGCAATATGGACTTTGGACAGATCTTGCCAAGTTCAATCCTCGGTTCTTCCTTCATTTTCATTGGTACCTTGTAATCTTTTTTTATCAAATATACTAGCAAGAATATGCGACCTTCTATTGGGAGTAAATATTTAAGTTTTAATGTAATTAAATATTATAAATTAGAGAGACTAACATCGTTAAATAAGAACGCATATAAAAAGATTACATTTATTTTAATTATATTTCAATCGGCTTCAATATAAATATTCATAGGATTGATTTTAATACGTTGGAGATTGAAACAATAATATTAGCGATCAATAACACATTAATAACAAATAATTATTTATTAAACTAGGTTTTGTTAAAACCAGTATGCAAATTAACCACAACCATATATCATGTAAAACCTTTATTTCTTAGTGCCATATAAGACACATTGCAGGATTTTAAACGTAGTAATAACATGGGCTGTTTTAAGGCAAATCTTAACTCAGATTTTCATAGATATTGTTGATAACATAAGATTTATTCTATGTATTAATGATTTGACTATAAATCAAATACTCATTGAGAAACTTAACGCAATTCTTGTGGGTATTGTGGGCATATCAATGAACGTAGTTTCGGTTACAGACAGACACCGAATTTCCATTATAATAAGATTTATAAGATTTAACGATTAAATTCCCCTGTCCAGCTAAATTTTCTCCCTATAGATTTGAAATTCCTCCGCTAGCAGCCAACTGCTAATCATTTGTCTTCGATGAGAATCTTCATCATCATGGTGTGCTGACAAGCACGGATTCTCTCTATCTCTGTCTCTGTCCCCCTCTCTCTTCTTTCCCTCATCACCCATTCCTATCAGTCATCGCTGTTGGCAGGCCTCCTCGAGCAGGGGTCAGCAACTTTGTACTACAAAGGGGACCAGAGGCATGTCTGTGAGAGAATGGCTGGCCACATCATCACTGTAGTCCTGTAGCATACAGTAATGATTTATTGCTGGGGTGGGGTCAAGCAGCATGATTATAACATTTGTATAAGTCTTATATCGCCAGATATATTCGAGGGCTTATTACTAGATTTCGCTTTACTCATTACCACAGAAATTTTAATAATCAAGATTATATGCTTTGCAATACCTATGAGAAGAATAACAATTCTTACCAAGAGAAAGTACATAACATGGTTTGTTTATGACATTTGTGTTGTTTATAATTTACAAACCCGAGTATCTCAGCCCGTCCGTTTCCTTTGCGAGTCGGATTAATATAATATTTCTCTAGGACTGGTGGCAAGATTGATTAATGATCGCGGCCATATCTGGCGCAGCCGTAGGTTACCGACCGCTGTCAAGACGGTACCAGCGTCCGACAGAGTGATAAATGTTTAAATTTTTTCTACTAGCCAACATTGTAGAACGGTCGCTTATTAATGTTGTCCTTATTGTTCAGCATGTCTTGCTCATCTCCATTAGATGATTTGTGAGATGGGAGGTAAGTGTCAATACGCTACTGTTTTGTAGATTGCCATTTCCAAGATCACATTGAAAAGTATATGTAGATCTAAGTTATGTCTTCTGATAAAATAAAGCGGGAATTCTTTCTTTGTATTTTAACGGGTTTAATGCATACTCAACTTGTAAAACAAATTGTAGTGCTATTTACCCATAAATGGGGATGAGCGTGGTATTTCTTCTCAAGCTGTAGACGTATCAGTACACAGTATGGCTGCACCACTAGACTGATAAACTCGCTAAGAGAACAAGCTAGATGATAATTACACCAAGCGATGTAGCGTGCAGTTTCAATAATCCGGGAAGAACGCAACCCCAAAAATCTGCAAGCTGTAATGGCCACTTACCCGCTTCCCACAAATCACGATCCTAATGGATAAGAACAAAACATGCTGGGAATGCTGGAAAAGTAGAACGAAGAATAAGTGACGTTATCTTATGGGCTCCTACTCATGGATAACAACCATGTTTGCCGATAAACAAAGAATTTTATATACACCACAGCTGTGAGCGGACACTGAATGTCGATTGAGGACCTGCAAGGAAAAATGACTGAAGGGAAGAATAGCCTGACATAGTCAAGGGAACACCGTACTGTCAAAGGCCTGATTTTTAATACACTTATACTCTGTTCCTTATCTTTGTACGACCGTCTTGCCTCTGGTTTAAACCAATGAAGAACGTCAAATTCTGCAAAATAAAAACGCAAAATGTAAATCTTAAATTATCTGGAGTTATTTGAGTAGACATATCATTTGATCAACGGAAGAACCTTGACCTGAGGATTTAACATTGTTGAATTTACATTATCAAATGTCAGCTTTTGAATCCAAGCATCTAGAACTCTTGTGAAATTTCTATTAATTAAAATAATTGAAATTCTCAACTATCTAAAACAGTTCTGTAAGCAACTGCCAATTTCCAGCTAAAATAATTGATCTCACTACTTCACGATCCCTTAATACATAATAAAGTAAAAAAGGTTGAGTAAGATAATTTCCAGAGTAAACGAATGTAAGCACACATAGATTTGTACTGAGTGAAAAAGTTCATAGAGTATTATATACCAGAAGTAGCAAAGAAGACGCAAGTGTACGGAGTTAGGAACGCACATAGGGCTATTGAAAGTGGGGTGTGGGACGAAAAGCACACACAGAAAGACGGAAGCGTGAATCGCGTTAGAGTCCGTGTGCTTGTTAAATCATTCCGCGTGTAGAGATTCAATGAAGATCGGCATTGAAACAAAGGAAAAGAAAGAAAAAACAGAGTGAGAGAGACTTAAATCAACGCATTTATCACTCACTATATTGGTAACGAAGTCACTTCGAGAGACACTCTATAGGGACAGCATAGAATACCGAGCTTCTCTCCTCAGTTCACTTAAATCAAAGGGGCGGTATCCACGAATGTAGAATAGTTTAAAATTTACTTCATACTCGCATGGTGAGAGTGTGCATACCCCCTGGGATCAACGATGTTATGCCAAGGTTTGTTATAATGTGCTTTCAAAGGTCTGAAATAAAAGCCCTTAACATAGAGTAATAACTTATACGCAGAGAATCTTCATTTACATTTTTTTGAGGCAATTTTATAAACATCATTTAATAGATAAGTTTTTATTATAAATAGTATAGCACAAACAGGACAGTTTTACTTCTGAGATCAAGGCGTTTGATAATACGGGTTAATGAATTCAGTGAAATAGAGGAAGTGGTATCGCTAAAATACTATATTTGACATGTTGTAGAACGATATCGATACTCGTAAGGAAAAATTATATCGGGTAAAGCTGCGCGACAAAATGTATATCTTTGGTACATTCTCATATAGTATATACGTTATCTTTAACTCAGCTATATGTACGCCGTGTTTTTATTCTTTATGATCAGGGAAAGCCACTAATGAGAACAGCTGGGAGTATCTCTAACTGTGTACACCGTTTGGTGTAACCTATTGCACTGCCTGGTGACGGTGGCACCGAGTTTCAAATTCTCACAGGACACAAAGCGTATTTGAGAGAGTGTATTTTCATCACTCTATGTGTGAGGGAGACAAGTTGGAGAGGGTGGAGGGAATCACAAAATACCACTATTCTAAAATCATAGCGCTATAGCTGTAGGAGGTAAGACAGGCTGGGCTTATTGTAAACTTGGTAATGGAATTGGATTACATCGCTCGATATCATATAGATCTCCTGTTGTTTATAGAGGCCGCGCATCATCAAGGAAAGCTCAGTGAGTCACTATCACGCATCGCTCTCTGCCGTCTCAGGTAGAGGAAATTGGAAGAGTTAAACTCATTACCAATAACAATTGCTATTGTATGATCATCTTCGGAAGAAAATGTTGTTGTATTTTGTGATTATATGAGAGAACTAGTTAACGTGCTTATGTTAGGATATATCACAGTATGAATCTAATCTAAATGTGATCACATAAATTGTCACTAACGTTTGATATGTCTGTAATATATAGCTATTCATTCCACAATAGTTCAATATGTAACCACAGTAATAGGGTAAAAAAATATTTGCATCTTATCCTTGATGTACTGCTCTTATCCTCTTCTCTCTTCATCTGATTCGCCTCATCGTTGTGCGGATCGGGCGCTGACGAGAGAGCGATCACATCGCCTACCTCGCTAATGTGTTTCTGTACACTTATGTTACGATTATGTTGATACTATACAAGTCTCTTTTTCCTTCTAATGACAACATGTAGTTTTGTTCATAGGTTAGCCAAAGCATATTATAAGGAACCTTAGAGGTCCTGCTACTTAACTTTTCATGTTACGTCGCTCTACCCAGTTCTACAACGCGGCATGAATATCTTTTCACCCACTATTCTTCTTTATCTCTTTCCCATAGGTTAGTTTAGCTACGAGTGTTGAGCATAAGTGTACCATATAATTTTCTTCGCCCTTTCTTTCTCAGTATAATAAATAACGGAAAATAATCCATAATTCTTGAGAGACTGCACGATGACGACAAGCTCTCAATTACACGCATATTAAACGAAACATAAGTTATTGTTATGATAGCCGCAACACTAAGAAATCCAGTTTAAATTTTTTCGCGCTGCATTTGGACCCTAATTAGTGAACTGATTTTGGAGACCGGTGTCTCATTTTTTACTATTTAACTCCCAGAGGGTGTTAGCAAAGATGATAATGAGCGTCGTACAAATAAGAGAGATCAACGAGGGTGTAGCTGAAAATAAAAATTATAAATTCGCAGCTTAATTAGGCTTATTGTAGATTAGCGTTAATAACTCGTGAAAATAACGCCCCACCCACCTTTATCCTTTAATTTTGGCCGGATGCATGATCACAACGAGACAGTGGAACATAATATCTTGTCTTCGAGATATCACGCACACGTTTAGAGTTGAATCTGCAGTACTATGTGGAAGAATATCTAACCTCTGCTTCCTCATATTCAGATGATGACTAAGAATCTGTCTTGATGTTATGCACACCTGCATTGATATTAATATACATAATTTAATTTATCAATTATAACTGATGCTATGTATAACTGGTAATACATATAAAGGGGTAATGAGAGGTTAAGCAGTTGCAAAAAATTTCATTAGGCGCTGTATTGCTAGCACGAATAAATCTCTAACTTGAGAAATACCATATAGGTAATATTGTCAAAATAATAATGAGTGTGTAGATTCTGTTAAAAATCACAGTACTATTACGACCACCCCTATAGGAAATTTGACTTCTTCCTTATAAAACACAAAAGGTGGCAGCGGCTTGTACCCTTCACACACAAAGAGTATGAAAAAATACAGTGATGATATTGCAAAATAAAATGAGTTTGAACAATTCTTGACATAATCTATCATTTGTTATTCTCAAAAATATTGCTAAAAAATGATCATTCCAACAAAAACTGTATGTACGGTCATTTGAGAACCCATCCAGTAGGTTATGAGTATAATGCCTCGCAGCTAATATCTCAATAAGCAAACCAACACTGAGAAGAAAGAAACTGGTACCCCAACAGCCCCCACACCCTCATTGATTTTCTGGTCCGTTTGCTGAGTGAGAGACACTCTTGAGTCGATTAAAATATATCCGACACTTCTCAGTATTTATGAATAAATGCCGTAAAATTCGAATCATATTAATCATAGTCAAATAAATACTATTTGATCTTTATAAAGGTGTGGATCATTTGAATTAAGTCTTCATAATATATACGGGATGTGTTGAGCTCCAGAAACCATATATTTTAATTGTTTGTTACTCATTATCTGTGCATCACTATCGCTAGCGTCGTATATCTCAAGATATAATAATCCTCGAAGGCAGGTGGAATAGAATCTACAACACAAAATTTAGAATGTTCCGATTTCGATCTATATGAGCATCCATAAACCCCATGATGTATTAGCATAAATGTTTTTTTTTGCTATTTGGTTGATTTTTCTTGCATTTTAGTTTTGAGTATTAAGGTTTTTTGTTGTTTTCTTATTAATAATTTTGTGCTAGTTGTTGTTTGTTTTCTCTGTTTATACTGATGAACGAAACTAAAAAGTGTCATGTTGAGAAGCTGAATACAGAAAATTATAGCCTAATTAGTCATACCCTTACCAAAGAGTAGCTTGTGATAGGAGCATGGACTCCAGTGGCACGCTCAATCACCGAGGGGTGTACGGAGGTGGTAGCGCAAGTGATATCGTTGTATGCCAAAAGAAAAACTAGTTGACAGATGTGTGGTGAGGCGGAGTTACTATGTTTTCTTATATGCAGACTAATTAGTGGTGAAGGGCAACACGAGACTGGAATAATATGTGAGAGCACAAGATCGTAGCTAAGCATCAATGACGCATAGCAATCGAATTGATATTTTGATAGTATGCGGTTTCTCCATTTTGTTATAGATTGCATAATAGAAAATCTTTCGGTTAGCTAGTGGGGAGTGCAAGCCATACCGAAAGTTCTTCTTAGGTTTGTGCTAACAAAGAGCACAACCATAATTAAATCGACAAAGAGGGGATAACGTTCAAACTTCTGATCATCTAAAAATGCAGGTTTGTGTGCTTTTAGTTATTCTACCGTCTTCACTGTATATCTTTGTTTCTTCTTTATATGATTTTAATAAAAGTGCGATTCAACTGATATTAAATCATTGTCCCTGGAATAATATAAATCACTCAATGAGGATAATTTAAGCAGTTCTAGGTCCTTCCCTTTTTAATGTCAGGATTTATTTGTTTCTAGTGATGTTGAGACTTAGGTAATCTCTGTGTATTTACTTCTGAATTTCTCCAAACTTTTTTTAAATCAGATTTAAAATCTTCCCCAATTTTACAAATAGAATTGTTTTGGTTGTTATAGCTATCTAAAATGAATGTTACTTGTTAAGACACTAATGGGGTGCCCAAAACCTAAATTTCTTCAGGCTTGTATTAATTTTCATTTGCTCATTTTAACTATTCATCTGATATTTTTTTCATTATCAAATAATTTCTCTTGATGTAATATTGTATTTTAAACGCCTTTTAGTATGGCAGAAACCAACCGAGCGTCAGTCAAATAATCTTATGTAGCAGGCTGAACTTTAGAGCCACATTACTCTTTACTTTAGAAAATTTGGATCTTATGCGCACCCCTGAAAAGTGCTCTTGTTCAATATACCCCGACCCGCCCTAAATTTAACCAAAAGAACAAGAAAAAAATTTATTTCTTAAACTTTAGTAAACATCTTTTAGAATGTATCCAGGGGAATTAAAAAAAAATTCTCTTATAACTCATTGTGCAATACAATATATATATAATATATATAGTATAGTTATATATTATGATACAACTAGTGTTTGTAGTAATGCCATATTGGTAAAAACCGTAAA
>CM042161.1:29532419-29573568 GCA_023376005.1 Doryteuthis pealeii | reverse complement strand
CCCCAACCCCCTATTTTATCACAAAATTTGTGGTCTTCTGAAAAAAAAAAAAAAAATTTAAAAAAAAAAAAAACAGAAGTTTTTTTGTTTTTTTTTTTCAAGTGACACCGCTTCGTCTACGGACTTCAATCCTAACTGTGTTTTGTTTTTTTAGGTTTTTTTCAGCATTCACCAGCTGCGGTTTTCAGCAGAAGGCCGGAAGATCTCCACGAAGAGTACCCAGGAATATAAAGTTACTTATTTCTTTTTTCTAATAATAAGTTTTTTTAAATAAAAAGGAAAAGATTTAATTATTTTTCTGTTTTAAATCAGTTACAAATGAATTCAAATGTAAACAACAAAAATGTTATAATTGTAGTTCACTTAAAATTGAGGTCGAATTTATTAATATTTATACTTCTTAAATTAAAATATTTTTGCAGCATTTTCTTTTTTTATTACTTTTATCTAATCTACCAGAATTGATGATGTTGAATGAAATAAAATCTTTTATTAAGCCTATTTGTTTTACATGTTTTTTTCTCAAAACTACGTTTAGATCTGACCTACTTCTTTTTGGTTAACACTGAGCGAAATTTCAAAACATTCGATTTTGTTTGTATTTAAATGCGTTTGCTCAAACATGGTAAGTTTATCGAAAAATATTAGGTTCACAATTATTCTTTAGGGTTAATTAGCAACTTCTCCGTTTGAACCTAGTTGGGGTATTTAAAATCGACCTACCCTAATGAACACCCTCGCACCACCTTCTAGCACCCATATACTAAAAAGGGTTGGGATTTACATAAAGAGCAATAGCTGGGGCAATCATATAGTTGCTACAGCTTGACATTGACAACCGAGATCGGAAGGGGTCTCTTCGACCGCCTGTTTAAGACCTAAGATAAGGTTCTAAGTGGAGTGTTGCATGTCAAAGACTGATCATCCAGCAGGATTCCGTCCTTTAAGCATTCATGGATTCGCCACCTGCGGCCACAGGTGGCCCCATTTAGGGGAGTCTGCCCCTCTGCACAGGTGCAGTCGGTGTATCTCTACGTATTTAAGTAAAACAGCCAAAAGTAGATAAGTATACTAATAAATAAGATATTCTTCTTAAATTGAACAACCACAAACGTAAAAAAGTTGTAAAAGTGTCGAATGGTATCAAAACCGAACACGAGGGAGTCTATGCCCTTTCGCTAGCGCTAGACAGGGAATTGATTTTTGCTGTGGGTGGAGCGGCCAAGCCTACCGGCTAGTTCCCGCTCTACCGCACAGATCAATTACCTAATCTGTGCTATCATGCGCTGAATTGCCGGACCGCGTATTAAAACAGAACATTGAGAGAAGACATCTGACGCCTCATAGCGTTGTCTTCCCACCACCAAAATGTTTGATTGAGAGTCAAGTTTTTATATTGTTTGTTATCTATTAGACACCAAGATAAAAGTCGAAATTTCCATTGACTTTTCTAGGTGACTCCAAAAGGACCCCTCAAAAAGGGACCCCACTCAAAAGGACCCCTCAAAAGGGACCCCCGGGCAAAAGGGACCCCCCCCCAAACTTTCCAAAAATAAAGGGTCCCCTAAAAACTTTTTGATTTTTTTATATTGTTGGTTTATTGTTAGGACACTTATGAATAAGTCGAAACACTAAAATTAAAAAAAATTGTGCCACAAAACAATGACGAATAGAAGAAAAAAAAAAAGGCAAAATGAGTTTTATAAATTAAAAAACCCAAATGAGAAAAACAAGATAAAATAACATATTACACAACAAAAATACCTGGAAAATAACCAAGACCTCAGTTGCGTAGAGCATCCGACTAGGAATCAGAATTTCGAGTTCGCATACCGGGCCCTCCCCAAATCAGCACATGAGCTAGCGCAGCTTAAATCTATGCGGTAAAGTGGGGAGCTTGATGATAGGGTGTTCAAAATAGACTTAAAAAGTCCAGATCTATCAAATTAACTTTTTTTCTTTAAAAATAAGTGTTGGGAAGTTATCTTCTTTTTTTATTAATTCATTTCATTTTCTTTTTTCTTTTCTTTTCTTTAAAAAAACAAACAATAAAATTACATAAAATTCAGCCCATTTCATTTTATACTTTATTCTTATTTTTATTCTTTTTTCTTTCTTTCTATTTTTTTTTTTTTGTACATTCAGTATTTTATTTTCATTTTGATTATAATTTATAATTTCTTTTTCCTTTTTTTAATTGTTTTCAATCATTTCAGTTTTTTTTCATATGTCAAAAACAAGTCGTAACTTTTTCGTTAATTGTTACACACGACTGAATTTCTGTTTTTTCCGTGTTTTTTTTTCAACTAAAAATGTTTTTATGATGTTTTAATTCATTGCATCTCATTTCACAAAAACATTTCTTAGTGGTTGGGTTGGTTTTACTACGTGGTCAACCCTGTTGGGTATCTTATGTTCGAAGACGCTTTTGTTTTTTTATTCTTTATGGGTTACTAAATTTTTTTAAACACAGTTATGAAACTAAAATTTTCTATTAACCATAAATGGGAACTTGCAGGTAACTACCACAAGGTGAGCGTGACCTGGAGTAATAGGTGAAGGGGTACTCACACTTCCCAAAAAATCCATTAATTGGAAACTTTCACCATCAGATAGTGTTTAACATCATACCCAGGACCCTCAGCCACCACCTTCTAGCACATATATGATAAAAAGGATTGGAGTTTTCAATAAGGGCAATAGGATCAGTACAATCATATAGGTGCTAGGCTTGACATACCAGCGATTAATTGGAGCGGGCCTCTCTGACCGCCCGTCTTAGGACTAAGTAAAGGTCAGTTGGACTGCTCATCCACCAGTTTCCGATAAAAACATTTTTTACCTCATCGTAACCCACTTTTATTTTCACTAAACAATTTTAGTTTTAATGCAGCTAACCATACTGAACCCTGAAGTTGCGAGAGAAATTCTTCTTGAAAAATCGCCATGTTGACGGGGCTTAGATACGTTGACGTATCCCTGCAGAGAAGTAGGACCCCCCAACCCCTCAAAATAAAAAGACAAGCCCTGAAAATGTGTTTACCCACGGGAGGATTGACACAAGGTCGCAAGTTAGAACCCCAGCGAGGTCGAACTCGCTATCAGTATTAATGGGACTTGCAAGACTTGTATTTTGTGTCTGTTATTCTGTTTTCTTCTGATTTATTGCTAGCTAATACTTCTATTGACAAGCCATTCTCTAGCTCGACCTGCCCCCAAGATACTTGATTGAAGCACTCTCTAAATTGGTGGGGTCTGCACGGCAATAGATTATTGCATTCAGTCCGAATATCTCCTGTCTCTCTATGCTCACCGGCACTAGTCCGGGGTTCATACAGAACTCTTTATACCAAACAAAGTTCGCCCACAGAGGGTATGACATAAGTCACAAGTATAGGGAAACCCGGTGAGGATCGAAACTTGATATCCGATAAGTCTAAAGGGTCCCTCCAAAGGAGATATCCTGCTTATGACACTAAACTCATCTGTTGTTTGAGCTTCGGTCTGGATCTCTGGGAATGTGGAGTACGCCTTCATGCCATTACTCCCAGGCCACTTTGATTATTCTCATCTATGGATGAAATAGATCATTCAGAAAATATTCGTATTTAAATAGAATACTTGATTTTGGACTGATGATTGTTTACTAAGTATTATTATTAATTGAACACTTCAAACAATACAATGTGTTATAAGTATAACTGTAAATTATGTATTAAGAATAGTTGAATTGAATCTATCATGTTTTACGAAGAATTGAACTAATTACTTGAAACCACAATAACTGTCTCGCTTAATTAATCAATCCTATTTTTGATTTATTCATTACGATGACCTTTTGATGAAACTTAAGTAGGTTATCTAATTACCTTTCTACTAAATCCCGTTCAACTAATTATGGACACTTTTATAATCTTTATAAAACCCCGATTATTTAATAATTGTATGCGACAGCGAAGTTGCGATTGACTCATATTCTATTCCCCCGTATGTCATATTTCCTTATATTATAAAGTATATATAATTATATATATATATATTATATTGATAGTCCATATCTGTGTGGATTAGTCCATTCCCATACTCACTAATACGATCTGACATACATAGCACCATAATTACTATAACATATATTCTGTGTTATTTGACATCTCATATCTGACAGCTTATATAACAATGGACGTAGTTCCGGGTTATACCATTGTTTCCAGAGCTAGCATGTCTTAGTCACCACCTTTCTTCTGTTACTAAACAATCATTCACTGGTGTGTAATAGCACTCTCCTAAGTATATCTGTTATCTGGGGTCGGATTTGTCTACTTATCTCTTTGTTTCCCCGCGTTTCTAGGGAATTCTGTGCACGGATCTTGAGCGTTACTCGGACAGTCATCCGTTTCTATCGCGCTTATAAGCTATCTCCTATCGCGCGCGCGCTAATGACTCGGTCTATCTATATAAATGAATTGCGGCATCACTGTATTTCTTTAACAGTGCGTTTGTTCTTGAAGGAAGGGTCGCTAACATTGGCTGCGCTGGAAACCAATGGAACAACGGCACCTTAAATGTATTGTACACTATAATATATATATATATATATATATTATATATATATATCATTAATGGTTGACTGTGTGGAAAGGAATATTGTAGCCTGAAAACTTGTCCTATTTAACAGGTGTATACGCCCGCTCTATTCTGTTGTGTCTCGCGTGCCTAACACGCGCATCGCTTAGCGTGAGCATTAACTTCGTCGTGGCGAGCATCTGGTGCGTGAGAGTCATATCTAGTTGATTTCTTCTGGGGAATAATTTCAAGGTATTATCTTTTCATCAGAAAGAGAAATTTCTTATTCATTTTTTTTTTTTTTGGTACATGATAAACATTGCGAAATTGTTTATTTTATCCTACTGACCGGGTGTTGAATTACAAGTTATATATTTTTGACAAAGATGTTACTTCAAGTCCGTTTTATGCTTTAAAAACCAAATAACCAAAAATTGATATAAAAAAGAAAAAAGGAAAAAAGCAGGTTTGAACCACAAACGCCTAGATGACCACAAATTGATTGTGGTTTGTTTTTATATGTTTTTTATATCATTTGTTTATTTTGTTTTAAAGCATAAAACGGACTTGAAGTAACATTTCTTGTGTCTAAAAATATATAACTGTGTAATTCAACACCCGGTCCGTACAGGAGGTCATAGCGTAATAATACATTTCTGAACGTTATCAATGTACCTCAAAAAAACAAGCAAATGCTATAAAAAATTTCTCTTTCTGGACTGAAAAGAATACGCTTGAATTTCCCAGATCCCTCCAACTCACCAAAATAATCATCCAGCGTCCAAAAGAATGCGAGCGCTCAATTGGGATACATAGACGACTACAACGAATAGGAGCGTATCCTCCTACACCATGCGTACCGATAATTATAGACAGTTTTCCAGCTACCCACCAAAACACTAGATTCTTCTATTGATATATAAATGGTCATGAACCGTGTATCCAGTTTAATCATCCTATCAGTATAGTACTTATAATATCATATATTATATATAGTTGTGTACCAATACCATTTAAGGTGCCGTTTCCTCTTGGTCCAGGCAGCATGTTAGCTGCTACACCCTTCTTGACAACACACACATAAGTAGAGTGATCTCCAATGTCATTTATTATATGCACGTAGGCGGGATAGATCTGAGGGCTACTGCGTGTCTTAAACTACCGCGGACTGAATATTGCGCAGTAATAACTGTACTGTTGCACAGATTCCCCTAGACAACGCGGGGAAGCAATAAGAGATCCCACTCCATACCACACACACATTGCCACGCTCTGTATACACACGTAATATAGCCACATCTATAGATTTGTACTCAGCATCAGAAACACACATGGCTGCTTTGACCAAACCAACTTATATAACAAATATAACAAAATTAAATGAATACAGCTCTTACATACGTAATCGTGCACTTTATTTTCAATTTCCCAATGCAAACAAAGGACTATCAATATATATATAATATATAATATATATATTATTATATATATATAAAAATAAGGAAGATGACATACGGGGGAATAGAATATCGAGTCAAATCGCAACTTCGACTGTCGATACAATTATTAACCAAATAAGTCGGGGGTTATATAAAGAATATAAAAGTGCTCAATACATTAGTTGAACGGATTTAGTAGAAAAGGTATTAGATAACCTACTTAAGTTTCATCAAAATGGATCAATCGTAATGAATAAATCAAAATAATTGATTAATTAAGGAGACAGTTATGTGGTTTCAAGTAATTAGTTACAATTCTTCGTAAACAATGATAGATTCAATAACTATTCTTAATACAAATAATTTACAGTTATACCTTATCACACATTTGTATTGTTTTGAAGTGTTTCAATTAATAATAATACTTAGTAAACAATCATAGCTCCAAATCAAGTATTCCTATTTAAATACGAATAATTTTTCTGACTGATCTATTTCATCCATAGATGAGACTAATCAAAGTGGGCCTGGGAGTAATGGCAATGAAGGCGTACTCCACATTCCCCAGAGATCCAGAACCGAAGCTTCAACAACAGATGCAGTTTAGTGTCATACGCAGGATATCTCCTTTGGAGGGACCCTTTAGACTTATCGGATATCAAGTTCGATCCTCACCGGGTTCCCTATACTTGTGACCTTATGTCATACCCTACCTGTGGCGAACTTGTTTGGTATAAAGAAGTTCTGTTAGTGAACCCCGTGACTAGTGCCGGTGAGCATAGAGAGACAGAGATATTCGGACTGAATGCAAAGTAATCTATTGCCGTGCAGACCCCACCCAATTTAGAGAGTGCTTCAATCAAGTATCTGGGGGAGGTCGTGCTAAGAGATGGCTTGTCAATAGAAGTACTTAGCTAGCAATAAATCAGAAGAAAAGAATAAACAGACACAAAAATACAAAGTCTTGCAGATCCATTACTACTGAATAGCGAGTTCGATCCTCGCTGGGTTCCCTATACTTGCGACCTTGTGTCACATCCTACCCGTGGGTAAACACATTTTCAGGGCTTGTCTTTTATTTTTGAGGGGGTTGGGGGGTCATACTTCTCTGCAGGGGATACAGTCAACGTATTCTAAGCCCCGTCAACATGGCGATTTTTCTAAGAAGAATTCTCTCGCAACTTCAAGGGTTCCAGTATGGTTAGCTGCATTAAAACTAAAATTGTTTAGTGAAATAAAAGTGGGTTACGATGAGTAAAAAATGTTTTATGGAACACTGGTGGATGAGCAGTCCATGACCTTTACTTAGTCTAGACGGGCGGTCAGAGAGGCCCGCTCCAATTAATCGGCTGGTCATGTCAAGCCTTAGCACCTATATGATTGTACTGATCCTATGCCCTTATTGAAACTCCAATCCTTTTTATCATATATGTGCTAGAAGGTGGTGGCTGAGGTCCTGGTATGATGTTAAACACTATCTGATGGTGAAGTTCCAATTATGGATTTTTTGGAATGTGGAGTACCCCTTCAACACTATTACTCCAGGTCCACGCTCATTCCCTTGTGGTAGTACCTGCTAAGTTCCCATTTATGGTTAAATAGGAAAAAAATTAGTTTCATAAAATGTGTTTAAAAAATTTAGTACCCATAAAGAATAAATAAAACAAAAGCGTCTTCGACATAAGATAACCCAACAAGGGTTGACACGTAGTAAAACCCAACCAACCAACTAAGAAATGTTTTGTTGAATGAGATGCAATGAATTAAAACATCATAAAAACATTTTAGTTGAAAAAAAAACACGAAAAACAGAAATTCAGTCGTGTGTAAGCAATTAAGAAAAGTTACGACTTGTTTTTTGACATATGAAAAAAAATGAAATGATTGAAAACAGATTAAAAAAAAGAAAAAGAAATTAAATAAATATAATTCAAAATGAAAAATAAAATACTGAATGTACAAAAAAAAAAATAGAAAAGAAAAGAAAAAAGAATAAAAATAGAATAAAAGTATAAATGAAATGGGCTGAAATTTTATGTAATTTATTGTTTGGTTTTTTAAAAGAAAAAAGAAAAAAGAAAAAAGAAAATGAAATGAATTTAATAAAAAAAAGAAGATAAACTTCAAACACTTATTTTTAAAGAAAAAAGTTAATTTGATAGATCTAGGACTTTTTAGTCTATTTTGACACACCTATCATCAGCTCCCCACTTTACCGCATAGATTTAAGCTGCGCTACTCATGTGCTGAGTTGGGGAGGGCCGGTATCGAACTCGGAAAATTATGATTCCTAGTCGGATGCTCTAGCAACTGAGGTCCTTGGTTATTTTCCAGGTATTTTGTTGTGTAATATGTTATTTTATCTTGTTTTTTCTATTTGGGTTTTTAATTTTATAAAACTCATTTTTGCCTTTTTTTTCTCTATTCGTCATTGTTTGTGGCACAATTTTTTTTTTAATTTTAGTGTTTCGACTTATTCATAGTGTCCGTAACAATAACCAACAATATAAAAAACAATCAAAAGTTATTTAGGGACCCTTTTGAGTGTCCCTTTGAGGGGGTCCCTTTTGAGGGTCCCTTTTGAGGGGGTCCTTTTGAGGGGTCCCTTTTGGAGGGTCACCTAGAAAGTCAATGGAATTTCGACTTTATCTTGGTGTCCATAATAGATAACAAACAATATAAAAACCTTGACTCTCAAGTCAAAACATTTTGGTGGTGGGGAAGACACCTATGAGGCGTCAGATGTCTTCTCTCAATGTTCCTGTTTTAATACCGGTCCCCGCCAATTCAGCGCATGAGTAGCACAGATTAGGTAATTTGATCTGTGCGGTAGAGCGGGAAACTAGCGGTAGGCTTGGCGCTCCACCACAGCAAAATCAATCTCCCTGGTCTAGCGCTAGCGAAAAGGGAATAGACTCCCTCGTTGTTCGGTTGATACCATTCCGACAACTTTACAACTTTTTTACGTTGTGGTTGTCAATTTAAGAAGATATCTATTTATTAGTATACTTATCTACTTTTTGCTGTTTTACTTAAATACGTTAGAATACACCGACTGCACCTGTGCAGAGGGGCAAGACTCCCTAATGGGCCACCTGTTGCCGCAGGTGGCGATCCATGATGCTTAAGGACGGAATCCTGCTGGATGATCAGTCTTGTGACATGCAACACTCCACTTAGAACCTTACTTAGGCTAAACAGGGCGGTCGAAGAGACCCCTTCCGATCAATCGTTGGTCAGTCAAGCCTTAGCACCTATATGATTGCCCCAGCCCTATTGCTCTTATGGTAAATCCCAACCCTTTTTAGTATATGGGTGCTAGAAAGGTGTGCTGAGGTGTTCATTAGGGTAGGTCGATTTTATACCAACACTAGGTTCAAACGGAGAAAGTTGCTAATTAACATAAAGAATAATTGTACCTAAATATTTTTCGATAAAACTTTACCAATGTTTGAGCAAACGCATTTAAATACAAACAAAATCGAATGTTTTGAATTTCGCTCAGTGTTAACCAAAAAGAAGTAGGTCAGATTAAACCGTAGTTTTGAAGAAAAAAACATGTAAAAAAAATAGGCTTAATAAAAGATTTTATTTCATTCAAAATCATCCAATTCCTGGTAGATTAGATAAAAGTAAATAAAAAAGAAAATGCTGCAAAAATATTTAATTTAAGAAAGTATAAATATTAACCAAATTCGACCTCATTTTAAGTGGAAACTACAATATTAACACGTTTTGTTGTTTACATTTGAATTTCATTTGAACTGATTTAAAACAGAAAAATAATTAAATCTTTTCCTTTTTATTTTAAAAACTTAATTATTAGAAAAAAGAAATAAGTAACTTTATATTCCCTGGGTACTCTTCGTGGAGATCCGTTCCGGCCCTTCTGCCTCGAAAACCGCTAGCTGGTGACTGCTGAAAAAACCTAAAAAAAACAAAACACCAGTTACGATTGAAGTCCGTAGACGAAGCGTGTCACTGAAAAAAAAACAAAAAAACTTCTGTTTTTTTTTTTTTAATTTTTTTTTTTTTTTTTCAAGAAACAGAAACCACAAATTTTGTGATAAAATAGGGGTTAGGTTTAGGGTTATGGTTAGGTTTTCGGGGAAAAACGCCCTAAGCTGGTTTTTTTTTGGGGGGGGGGGCAGTGACACGGAATTCAATCGTAGCTGGGTTTTTTTTTTTCAGCAGTACCATTCCCTGTGATAGATAATTATTTTTCTTTCGTAAGTTTTTTTTTTTTGCGTGCTACCAAACGATTTGCCTTTATTTATATGGTAAGTAAATACATATTTTATCTTTTCCTATATTTTTACATTTTTTAAAATTTCACTCTTGAATTTATAATTCAATTTGTTCAATTTCTATTTTAAGTTGTGAAGACAAAAATGTGAAATGCCAAAAAAGAAAATTGTCAGACTAGGCACATAATCTGTATTTGTCCTCTCAAAGATAAGGTAAAGTTATTTTTCTATTTTTCTTTTCTTTCTTTTTTAATGAATTCAAATATCATCCCAATATCATAAACATTCTAATATATATATAATGCGTGATGTGACCTGATTCAGGTTTTGAAATTAGATAAAGAAAGAAAGAAAAAAACAGAAATGTAATTCGCCGGGTGGCTTCGGTTTATGTAAATAAGTTAGAAAAGTATCTTGTACCATTTTCTTTCTATGTGATATAATATTTTGTGATTTCACTTGGTTAGATGTATTTATTGTGGACTTGTGGAATTTACCCTGAAAACATATCAAAACTACACAGCCTAATCCAGTTTATTGTTGAAGTTTATGCAGTTAGCTGATTTGAAATTAAAAGAGACAATACATTTCATAACCAGCCACTGTATATTTTCAATATGCTGCAAAGAATCAAAGAGCTACCACCTGAAATTCAGGAGATTGCATTCAAAAATATTCAGCATAATGCTTTTTAGCCTCCTACCAGAAAATATGTTGTATTCAATGTTTAAATCAGATGAACTGGAAGTGAGGGACGAAGCAATAAAAGAGTTTTAGCCATTCGGTCGGTAATTTAGATAATATTGATTAAAATGATTTCATTGATTTATAGATTCAATTTAAAGTAATATCCTAATTTCATGATGAAAATTAAAAATTAAGACAAGGTTGAACTTTTAATTTAATTCAATATATTGATTTTCATTTTTTTTAGGAGAGGGAAGCCAACCAAAAAGAGGCTAAAAATACCAAAAATAAATTTTTGATGCTACACATTGGTCACAGTAGATCGACCGGTCTCAAAATGGAATTTGTGAGCCTGGATTCACAGAAGAATTTTTAGATAATGAACTGGAGTCATAAAAGAGTGGGATAAAATTATAGTTGCCTGATTTGCATTCACACTCACAAGGTGTTGAAAGGGCAGTAAAATTAACAACTTCAGCTTCCAATCGGTTATAGAATTGAAGCAAGGCATAGGCATATCATTACAAAAGTTTTATTCCTTCCTTTGCTTCAAAGGGTTCTTATGTAGAGCAGTTTAATATGATGGCATGATAAAAGTTTCTATTATCCTCAGAACATTCATATATCTTTATCATGTCTTTTATAACTTTATGCATTACAATGATTATATAAAATAGAAACTTAAAAGACTCAAAATTAGTAACCAGTAGATATTTAAAGGAATGTTCAAATTACAATGGTAGCTTATATTAAAATCATCATCCCATCATTTGTTTCTAGCAGAGTGCATACTTATTTGCTTTTGTTCCATTGATAACAGAAAAAATAACGCTACAACAATATATTGCACCTTGAACTTATTAAACTATAATATATATATATATATATATATATATATATATATATATATATATATATATATATAATCATGATTAAGATTTAAATTTTAAGATTTTTTAATCCGTAAAATATTTGCAGTGCTTTAAACACTAAAATTCAGAACAATGTAAGATTTTTTTTCAGGTATAAAATAGAATGATAACTCACCTAAGGATTGGCAACGTGAAACATTTTATATATCACCATCATCAAGTCATACTGACAGCACGGACGATTCAACTCTCTCTCTCTCTCTCTCTCTCTCTCTCTCTCTCTCTCTCTCTCTCTCCCTCTCCAGTCCATATCTTTCACTCACTGTCCGCCACAGAGCTGATCAATGTAGATTTTTTCGTTGGTCGACCAACACGCGTGTGTCCATGTGTTCACGGGAGAACATCACTTGTGAGTTCGTTCTTACTTCTCCAGCAGTGTACAGCATGTCTCGCTCGTCTTACTCGGGTGGATTAACACAGTAAATTTAATAGATTAAACAGATAAACAACCAAAATAATATATTATAACAATTTTTAATTTTCAGTCTCAATACTTTTTTTTCAAACTTGTGTGTGTGTGTATGCGTGTGTGTATGTGTTTGTGTGCGCATGTGTGTGCATGTGTGTGACGACATTCACTCAGTGCGGGTGAAGTCGGCTCCACACACGTATTTATGTGAGGAGTTTTGGGGTTCATATCTTCCTCTATTAAAGCGATGTGAAATGTTAACTGCCGAGTTCAGGATCCGAACTCGAGTAGCCGAGTTCACTTCCTACGACGATGAACATTACGCCACGAGCACGTATGGGTATGTCCTGGCGCTTAAAATATTTACAAACCTTTCAAAAGTGTTTGACGTGCGTGGGCGTTGTGATTGCTATTGTCTAAACCCCAGGAGGGATGAAAACAGGTGCCCGCTTGCAAAGCATGTGGCACCAGGCCGTAAAGAAATGTTAGGATTTGGTGATATGAAAGAAGGATATGACTCAGCTGCACCTTTCCGCATTCCTTGCCACGATCACTGATAAAAAAAGTCTATATCAATATACGTGACTTGCGGTCAAGTCAAACTGAAGGCAATAGTTTCCATAAGTCAAACAGCGATAAAACTGCTCACTAGTTAGGTTAGTTGGTTGCCGAAGATGTTTTGTTTTATTTATTCTTAATGGATACTCAAATTAGTGAAATAGATCACTAATGAGTGGGCCTATTCTAGTAGTGACCACCCCAAGAGATGTTTAACAGGTTTGAATTCAGTTTTCATTTTCCTAGACTGGTTCATAACCAAGTTTAAAGAGCCCAATCTGTCCTACTATTTAACCATAGCTGGAGAGAGAGAGAGAGAGAGAGAGAGAGAGAGAGAGAGAGAGAGAGAGAGAGAGAGAGAGTAGTTGGATTCATACCTTTCTCAAGGATATTAGCGCTATGTGAACTGTAGCTTCGTCCAGAATTTGAACACGGGTCAACGAGTCCATTTCCCAATTTTTTAAAATTAACTTTTAAAACACATTTTTTAAAACTCTTCTTTTTTCTTCTGCTTAACCGATACATGGAACCCTAACAGGTACATCCACTTCGGGTTAGGGTGAACCTGAGAGTAATGGTGATGAAGGGGTACTCCACATTCCCCAGAGCTCCAGAATTGGAACTTCACCATCAGATTTTTATTCATTCTTGGGAGGTTTTCAACATTGTTTAACTCAATTTTTTTAACACATCTTTTGAAATTATTTTTTATATTTAACCTATAGATAGAACCCTAACAGGTACTACAACTCCAGGTCAAATTGAATCTGGGAGTAATGGCGACGAAGGGGTACTACACTCTCCTCAGAGCTACTATATTGCAGCTTTATAATTAGATGCAGTTTAACATCATACCTAAGACATTCAGCCACCGCATTCTAGCATGTATATGATTAAAAGAGTTGGTGTTTCCATTTAAGGACATTGGGTCGGTACAATTATATATGTGCTAGGGTTTGTCGTGATCAGCCGATTGATCGGAGGAGGTCTCTCCAACCGCCCGTCTATCCTAAGGGCCAAAGAGGAATGTTGCATGTTATTGACTATTCAGCCACCAGGATTCCATCCTTAAGTATCACGAGTTGCCACCCACGGCCAACAGGTGACTCCATTGGGAGGGGGTCTTAGCCCTCTACAGAGGTGATGTATTCTAAAGTCCTATTCGACAAGGCTGTCAGTAGTTAGGTGAATAACGTTTAATTGAAAGAAATTGGGTTTCGTTTGGTTGGTTTTACGGAGTGTCAACCCTTTTTGGTTGCCGGAGGAATCAGACCTTTTTCTAGCAAACAATGATACGATTTCAAATGACTAATGAATAATTTTCTTATTCGTCTCACTCAGATGGTTTGTGTGATAGGAGCAAGTGACCATACAGCTGCTTTCTTGTGGGTTTTTGTTTCCACGATTTGTTTAAGATCACAGGCAGTATTCTGGTGCAGCTCCCATCTAGCTTATTCTCGTGACGTTTCATTTAGGTCCAAGTGGTGCAACCATACAGTAGCTCTGATCCACGGATTTATAAGCGACGTTCTCATGTGGAAACCAGCACATATGTACGCCAGTGCGGGCCATCAGCAAAGACCAGATCTGCACGAATACTGGATGCTACGCAAATGAATTCCCAAAGGCAATGAATTATATGGACGGTTGGCGAGAGATTGTCATGGATGATGATGATGATGCGGAGGAGGAGGAGGAGGGGAAGGAGGGGGAGGGGAGGGGGAATCATTTATAAATAAATCGAGATTCATGTAACTATTATTAATACAAAACATCACCTCACAGTTATATGGTTTCAAGTATGCCTATTTAATACTAATGATTTTTATACTGATATATGATTTCAATTATGGCGACACAGTTTTCGTTGATAACGCCGCTGGAGTCCTACAAGTAGATACATTAGCACCATATATCTTATTATAATGGAGATTGTGTGTTTTTCGGTCTGTAACCGAAACTATATTACTACTCAAGTCACAATTCCCTTAATTATTTACGTCAAATTCTCCATGATTTCATTCTTTTAAACCTTCAGTTATTAATAAAAATTGTTTTACATTATTAATACTGTTGACCATATCTACGTACTAATAACATGCAATTGTATTTATATATACAACAAAATAGCGGTTTACAGTTGGAACGAGAAGGCTAATTTGCATATTGATATTTAAAATTTTATTTTAATAGATATGTGCTTGGTATTATTGATTTCTAATTGTTTGGTTTTATCTTAAGAAATATAAACAAAAATCTCGTGGATAAATCTTAAAAAAATTTATTTACAAGAAGAAATAACTGTAATTTACCTTTACTTCCTATTTTAACTAAATAGTTAAATTAGGAAAATTTACCCAATGAAAGAGGGGAGTAATGGAAAATGATGGAAGAGTTAGTTTCAAAGTTGTTCTATTTTTTTCGATTATACCCCCTCTGTGCAGATCTTTTTATCTGCATTCTTAGTCAGTTTCATTAGCCTTTCTAATTTAATATGATATTTTATTATATCAAAACTTAAATACTTGCACCCGGAGGGTGCATATATTTGCTAGTATTTATAATATGCCTAGATTACGTACTCCGAACATCATTAGATACCATAAAAGAAATTTTTTCACACTAAGAAAGGAAAGAAGCAAGCGATATCCCGCACAAACAGTTACATATGCAGACTACACTGATGACCTAGCACTTCTTGCAGATACACCGGCACAGGCTGAGTCACTACTTCATAGATTGGAGGAGGCAGCAAATAATATCGGCCTCTATGTGAACTCTGATAAAACTGAGTTCATGAGTTTCAAAAAGAATGGAGACATCTCCACACTCAACGGTAAGCTAATAGAACAATTCACATACCTAGGTAGTAATATCTCATCCACAGAAAGCGATGTTAATACACAAATAGGAAAGGTATGGTCGGTCACAAACAAATTATCTGTCATATGGAAATCCGATCTCACTGACAAGTTAAAGCGACAATTCTTCCAGGCTGTGGTTATATCAGTACTACTGTATATGGCTGCACCACTTGGACCCTAACAAAGCACCTTGAGAATAAACTAGATGGGAGCTTCACAAGAATGCTACGTGTAGTCTTGAACAAGTCGTGGAAACAGCACCCCACAAGGAAGCAGCTGTATGGCCACCTGCTTTCCATCTCACAAACCATCAGAGTAAGACGGACTAGGCATGCAGGACACTGTTGGAGAAGCAAGGACGAGCTTATAAGTAACGTTCTCCTGTAGAAGCCAACACATGGCCATGCTAACGTGGGCAGCCCAACAAGAACCTACATTGACCAACTATGTGAGGATGCTGGTTGTTGCACAGAAGACCTGGGGCAATGAATGATAGGGAAGGTTGGCGAGAGATTGTCATGAATATCCGTGCTGCTTGCGCGACATGATGATGATGATGATGATGATTCCTATCTAATACAAATGATTTACACACAGTTATGTGGTTTCAAGTATTCCTCTCTAATACAAATAATTTGCACACGGTTATATGATTTCAAGTATTCATATTTAATACTAATAATTTGCACGCAGTTATATGGTTTCAAGTTCCAGAACTGCATCCTCAACATCAGATGCAGTTTAGTGTCATACCCAGGACACCTCTTTTTGGGGGAGAGTGGAAATCTTACCCTTCTGTAGGGGATACAGTCAGCGTGTTCTAAGCCCCATTGACAGGCCAATTAACATTTTGTGTTAAAATTAAAGAAAATTAATTCTCTAGTAGAAACTAGGATTGAACCAAAAATAGTCACGGCCGCCGTAGCCTGTGTCACCCTTGCATAAATGAGCCAAATTCTGTATTTGGTGCGGGTATTTACTAAGCTTAGTTTCGCCTGACTATCACGGTAATGGGGCACTCAGTAAGAATCGAATTCACTACAGAATTCACTACTATTTCAAGCATTTTCTGTAACACTTGGGGGTGGGGGGTAATGGACTTTAGCTTTCGATGCTTCTGTGGTGTTATGGTTAGTAAGCTATATTTGCAAACCATTATGAGTGAGTTGGATTCTCACTGGGAGCCCCATACTTCTGGCCTTGTGCCATACCCAAGTTAAGCTTAGAAAATAACTATATGAAAGTGTTGGCAGGAATTTTAATTTATCACCATCGACAAATGCTCTTGAGTTGCAATCTAAATCATTGGCAGAGTAAAAGACAGGATTCCTTGCTTTGGCGCTTTTTTCTCTTTCTCTTTCTTTATTCCTCTTATTCTCTCTTTATCCTCTCTCTCTCTCTCTCTCTCTCTCTCTCTCTCTCTCTCTCTCTCATTTTCACTTTTTATTCCGTCTCTCTTTTCTCTCATTTTATCACCTATTTTCTTTCTATTATTCTCTTTTTACCTCTCCCTCTCTATTTTCTCATTTTATTTCTTCTCTCTCTCTCTCTCTCTCTCTCTCTCTCTCTCTCTCTCTCTCTCTTTCACTCACTCTTTCTCTCTTTCACCATTCACTGCTTGTCTTTCTCTCATTCTCTCTATTTATCATCATTCTCCTTTTCTCACCGTTTTTTTTTGTCTCCTCTTTTTTTTCTCATTTTATCAGAAATTTTTCTTTCTATTCTGTCTTTTATCCCCCTCACCCCCCTCTTTATCTCTCTCTGTCTCTCTCACTCTTTATCGTTTTATTTCTCCCCCCTCCTCTCTTTCACTCTTCCCTCCCTCTCCTTCCCTCTCTCTCAATTAATTTCAGTCGCTCTCCCTTGCTTGTTCTTTCTTTTCCACTTGCCGATAGTTACTTTTATCTTTTTATTTTTGTTCTTTTATCCCCCCTCTCTCTGTCTCTCTGTCTCTGTCTTTCTCTTCTCACACCAATACACACATACACACCGCCTATCTCTTTCTACCCTCTTAGAAACTCCCCCCCCCCTTTCATTTCCCAATATCCCACCCCCCTCAGTCATCTTCAATACAGTCCTTTACTTATGTCCCGTTATTTCAATAATCTTTTCACTTTCACACCTTTTCGAGGTTCTGTTTCCTAACACACGTGCTTTTTTTTACCATAGACAAATTCCCTCACCCCCAAACAAAACAAACAACAACAATAACAACGCAAACCCTATAAATTTTTTAGGTATTACGAGGCTGTTAGTCATCTCCACGCTTATCAATTGGCTTTGTAGTGGTTTTCATGTCATTTATATATCTTCCTTGAGCCAGTGATTAGTCAGTGTTAGTTAAACAAGCTTACGAAAAGTTTTAATACTATCATCAGTCAGCAACATTTGTCACGGGCATGTGTGGTACACGAACTGGGGGTGGGGGTGGGGTGTGCGGCGATGGGAGGGCGTGGGATTTCAATGGCAAGACGTTCAGGTAAGAACTTTCCGCTTAGACAGTGAAATGTCTACAGCCTGATTAAATAAAAACAGGGTATACACATTTTAAACAGAATTAAGTGTGAATGAAAAAAAATCAAATGGTGCGAATTATTGGCAAACACATTCTACCCGTAACAGCTGGTGTACTGGCAACGATTTTTTTTTTACCGCAGGGGATATAAACATTTCTCACGGTGTAGAGGGAGAGGGTTATGCATAACATACAACAAGACGTTTGTTCTTAACAGTTTTAATAAAATAGCCCGTTACCGTGAGACTGGGAAGTGAATGAAAGGGATAAAAGAAAGAAAGAAAGAAAGAAAGAAAGAAAGAAAGAAAGAAAGGAAGAAAGGAAGGAAGGGAGGAAGGAAGGAAGAAAGTAGGAAAGGAAGAAAGAAAAAGAAAGAAAGAAAGAAGAGAGAAAGGAAGAAAGGAAGGAAGGAAGGGAGGAAGGAAGGAAGAAGGAAGAAAGAAAGAAAGAAAGTAGGAAAGGAAGAAAGAAAGAAAGAAAGAAAAGAAAGGAAGGAAGGAAGGAAGGAAGGGAGGAAGAAAGAAAGAAAGAAAGAAAGAAAGAACAGAAGCAAGAAATAAAGGAAGAAGGAAAGAAAGAGAGAAAAGTAGGAAAGAAGGAAGGAAAAAAGAAATGAAGACCAAAATTTATTTTCTTTTTACTATTTTTGTATTTTTTTCTTTATTTTTTCTCTCATAAAAATCTATTAATTTATATTTTTTATTTAAGTTTTCCTTCGACAAAGAAAGAATTGATGCCGACTTTTGGATCTTTCAACTCAGGAGTGGAATCATTGCTTAACTGCTTTAAGGATCAGCAGACGAGATATCTCGTGAGAAATCGCAATGTACTTTAGCAATTAACGAGATATCTCGTAAGGATTATTTTCAAAATATTTATTTGTCTAAATTTTTTTAAATTTTTAGATAAGGCTTAATAATTAGCATTATTTTTTTTATTTTTTCGGGACTGTTATCCTCATATTTATTTATTATTATGTACACAACGTTTCGGTTGATGTGCCCTCCAGGCTTCTTCAGGTTTCTCGTCGATCTCAGGAACCTTTCTCATCAAACTCGAGAGCCTTACATGGAACTTCGAACCGAACCCTTTATTCAATCCACCGCGGTAGACTGTTCTCATTCCGCTAACCATGACCGGGTACGAATGTTAAGCTATGTTAACTGTTTATATTACTATCAACCGAGGCCAGGATTGAACCTGCAATCAACAAATGATTGTCACTTAGAACTGTATTAACTCAACCCCTATATCCGTTGTACTGTGTGTCAACTGGACTAATATTATTTACTAGGTGGGAATGTGGATATACCACAGCATGATAATTTAATCATCACAACGTTTGGTATGGTTACTTAAGAGCTATTTCAAATATTCAATATGTAAAAAGTGTTGTATTGAGCTAACGAGCGCCTGTTTCGGGTTGTTGGTGTTTATAAAATGTAAATAAATTGAAATCATTTTAAAAATAAAATGAAAACAATTGTAAAATACTTGTATAAACACTATTCATCTTCAGAGCACATTTTTTGTTGAATGAAAGAAAGGTTAATTCAACATTGACACGAGAGGTACAACTAACGCTCACGTTCTGGCTGGAATGTCTTTTAAAAATTGTATAATAAACGTATTTGGTCTAAAAATAATGTCAATTTTATTTATAAACCTAAAAGTCTCGAAAATCGATGAGAAAAATTTAGCAAAACCTTTTACAATTGTTTTCATTTATTTTAGAGAATGATGTAAATTGAATTACATTTTATAATCCCACAGTTGAAACAGACACTTGTTAACACAATATATACTATTGGTTTTTTTTTTTTACCTATGCCTTATACTGTCGGATTTGATTCCATTTTTATATAACTTTCATACTTCAATATGTAAAAAAGTATAATAATCTTGATTTAACTCTCTCTCTCTCTCTCGCTCTCTCTTCTCTCTCTCTCTCTCTCTCTATATATATATATATATATATATATATATATATATATCTTTCCTTCTTTTCATCTTTTCTTTATGTTTGATTGAAGCAGTTTAGCGTTATCGCTTGCGCTCTCTCACTCCCTATATCTATCTTTCTTCTACTCTGTTTCTTTCTTATTATATTTTCTGAGTAACATGTTCTTCTTCATCCCTTTCTTCCCTTATAATAAAAACGGAATGGTTCATTATCTAGCTGAGGTGAACACTCATAAAAAATAAGAATTCAACGAATAATCACCACCAGATAATCAGGATTTACATTTTTGCATTACGATTTTGACGGTCTCATTTTTAACCAGAAGGTAATTCATGATGATAATGGTCCGAAGATTAAAGAACAAGCATATTAATATATAGATTTATTTACCTATAATTTATAATGATTTCTTTATATTAATTAATAATCTCCTAGTTTCTAATGATAAATACGAATATCAGTGTGTCACATTTTTCGACTTAAATGAAAAATAACGGTTTAGAGGAAAAATACACTAAAATGATTGACACTTTTTAAGCCTGTATTGACCTCTCCTCCGGTTCGCCAGGGCGAGTCGTGTTAAAGTAGCTAGGAAAGTCAGTCTTTGGCTGAGCGTTGAGCGGGACGGACGGTAATGTACGTGTTCTGTTCAATTAACCAAATTCACGCACGTGTGTTTGATTTGACCTGATATACTTATAAAATAAAATATGAGCTAAAAAAAAAAAAAAAAAAAAAAAGTCGATGAAAGTCTCTATGAGTATGATAGAGACCGTAACCCAACTATCATACAATTTTGGAAGCAGTCCGACTCCGTGAGTAAACCATAACATTTCGGGCATAATCCGAATCGCAATCCTGAAATTTTGGATCACCAAGTTTTAAATAATACGATTGACTTCGGCGATCTTTTACGTGAATTTTTGCGACGAATTTATTTTGTATGATAAGAATTGGGGAAAAAAATCGAAAGTAATTACGAAATCCAGTGTTAAAGTAACCATGAAAAAAGAATTTTTAGTACAGAAGTAAGGACCTACGTACATCAAATTAATTGTCCTTAAATTAAGCAGCAGAAGAAGAATTATCGTAGAACTTTTAAAAGGTAAGCTTAAATATTAAAGCAATGCAGAAATAAATGTTGACTTCTTTAGTTTATTATTGCCTATCGCATAGGTCAACAGTGCCTCATAAAAAAAATCTTCACCAACAGAGGACCAAATTGCAATAAAAAACAAATCCAAGGAAATAAAATCCTGTGCAAATGAAAATCAAATTTAATATAATTAAATATATTTCTTTTTTTTTTTCTTTTGGAAGTCCGTCGCGGACGATGATGACGTCACTCCATATCAGTTGTGCCTCTGGTGGATTGTTAGTCCAATTCTGGACTTGCAGATGCGGTCACCACATTGCAGGGAAATTTCACATTGGCATGAAAGAGAAGACGTCGCCGCTTTGCAGTCCTGTTTATCTCATTATTGAGCTGCTTAGCTCCTGTGCGACAGGCGTCTCGCTAACCCTGTCTGTTGGAGGCCAGATCTTCCACGCTTGAAGGTGTGATGTTACATTTCTTCAGTGTTGTCTTAATATGATCATTGAACCGCTGTAGGCATGCGGATGGTGTGACCCAACCATCGCAGTTGGCGTTGCGATATAATTAAATATATACTCAATATATCAAGTGCCCTTATTGGGCCGATAGGGTGGCTTTTAAGCTAGTTTATATTGTTTTATAATCATCATTTTTATGCCGAAAAAGATGACGGTTGTTGGAGGCACGTAGTGTAATAGTTACTGTTCTATGAAATGGGCACGGCGAGACGATTTCAAATCCTGGACGCGTCTGTTTGCATTTCACATAGCGGTAATACCCTTGAGAAAGGTACGAATCCAACTATTCTTCTTCCGGCTATGGGTAGATATTAAGACAGACTGGGTAATCACTCTAGAAGAAAGAAGACTTTGAATTGAAAACTAAACCCGCTTAAGAAATTGACCTTGTTCAGCATCCTACTCGTAGCGGAGGGGTTGGTAAATATGTAATTAACGACACAAGACTTTCTTTTTTTTTTATCAAGTCAAACCCGCGTGAATGACTTTGACTAATTGAACAAAACACGGCCATTACGGTCAGCCAAAGAATGACTTTCCTAGCTACTTTCACGCGGCTCGTTCTGGCGAAACGGAAACGTGGTCAACAAAGTGTCAATCATTTTCTTGTGCTTTTCCACTAAAACGTTATTTTTAAATTTAAATTACACTTACCGTACATGATTAATAGGCTAACACAACCATACATAAAACACTAATGATACTATCTAGCCAAATTATTGAGCAAAGCATGATGTCCTAATTGGTGAGATTTCACTGTTTTGCAACTGGTATGGCTTCATTTAGTTATTGACAATAGATCATTAATTAGGTCTGAGCCTATTCTAGTAGTGACCACCCAAGCGGAGTTTAAGAGGTTTGAACTCAGAGTTTTCCTTCTCCTAGACTGGTTACCTAGTCAGGGCTAAAGAGCCCTACTATTTACCCATATCTGGAGGGAGAGTAGTTGGATTCACACCTTTTCCAAGGGTAAACACTATGTGAACTGTAGCTTCCTCCAGGATTTGAACTCGGGTCGACGAGTTCATTTCCGACGACTCTAACCATGAGGCCTCCAACATCGTTACTAGTTGTCAAAATCAGACACAGATGCCTCATCTGGTAAACTAGCTATGTTGGCACAAACGCTTTTATGCTCGAAACAAGCTTGGGTACAGACCAAAGCATATTTCCTGCAAGAACCGCTCCAGCACCGAAGATAAATCGAGTGAATTGTCTGATCCCGGTCAAGCGAAACATACTTATGATTAATGGGTCCTGGGTGATTCTGACAGGGCAAAGAAACTAAACCCCTATTATAATGACGGAATTTTGGAGTAAACACAAAGTGTACCGGATTTTCAAGACCCCTGATTTAGATAACTCGCCGCCCCTCCCTCTACATCAAGTTGCGTTAACTCGGAGCGGTGATGAAAACAAAACTATATTCGCTATGTTAACCAGTGTTTTCTAGACGCTTTCGGCCATTTCATCTGATTCCAGTCACAAGTGATGATCTAAGAAGCAGCATCCACCTGTAAGCCAAACAGATGCTTGCACATCGAACAACTTCCAGGAGTGGCAGGGGAGCAGACTGAAGATTTATCATGATGAGTATAAACTAGTAAAGTTTAACGGGCTATTTGGGAGAGTCCCCTTGGTGTAGTGGCTAACGTGCAGTACTGTGACATCGTAGTAAGGCAGTTCGAACTCCATTTGTGCTATTACGTTCATTTTCGGACTAATACCCTTGGAAAAAAGTCTTAATCCCTTTATCTCCCCCCCCAACTATGGATTAAATAGGTACCCCTACTGTTCTACGACAATGATGGTTTTAGCATTAAATAACCCACGAAGGATGATATGCCATTAAACAAAGCAACAAAATCAACAGGCTATTTGAAAGCTCTTCTAATTAATATTTTAAGGATTTACTCTTCAGTAGATGTTGGCTTACCAAAATGAATTTCCTTTCATTTCTGTTGCAATTTGTTTTTGGTATATCCACAAACTGTCCCGACCTTTTGGCTGGTTGATTGGTTGGTTGGATCTTACGATATGTCAACTCTTGTTCGGTCATTTTATGCCGAAGACGTTTTCTTTTATTCATTCTTGATGGGTACTCAATCTTTTTTTAAACTCAGTTTTTAAACTCATTTTTTAACTTATTTGGCTCTATCTATATGGGACCTAATAGGTACTACCACTCCGGGTCAGCGTGAAACTGGGTGTAATGGTGATGAAAGAGTATTCCACATTCCCCGAGCTCGAGAATTGGAACTTCACCATCAGATAGAGTTTAACATTATTCCCTTTTAAGACCCTTAGTCACCGCCTTCTAGCACATATATGATAAAAAGAGTTAAGGATTTGCCATAAAGGCAATAGGGTTAGGGCAATCATATTGGAACAAATGATTGTTATTGAATATAGATAATTACATAAAACCATATAATTATTTGTTTTAATAGGAATGATTGATGCCATATAATTGTAAATTATTTGTATTAAGAATGGTTACTTGAAGTTATATTTGTTTACTAGGGATTACTATTACTTACTTATTTGAAACGATGTAATTGTGTGCAAACAAATTAATATTATTGAATAGATACAATTACTTAAAAACATATAATTGTTAGTATTATATAAGAATATTTGAAACCATACTTGAATACAACTGTGTGCAAATTATTTGTATAAGATATGAATACTTTATACAAATAATTTGCACACAGTTGTATGGTTTATCTGGTCCTATCAAATACTAATAATTTATACACAATTTCATTCCTTAATAAACAATTATAGCTTCAAGTAACCATTATTAATACAACTAATTTACACAGAGTTATTTAGTATCAAGTATTCCTATCCAATATTAATTAGTTTTCAAACAGATAGTTTTTACCAATAGATGGGATCCTAACAGGTACTACCTCCCCGGGTCAGATTGGATCAAGGCAAGATTGGATTAATGGCAATGAAAGATCTCCAGAATTAAAGCCTCACCATCAGGTATAGTTTAGAATCATACCTAGGTCATGGGCTTTTTTTTGGGGGGGGGTCTTAACTTCCATGGAGGGGGGTACAGTTAGTGTATTCTTAGCGTTGAGACTTGACAAAACTTATTATCGAATGTGTTGTGTTTTACACGATGACGTTGATGAAAACATTGTTGTGATATTTTCAAAATCTATATATCAATACACTTGTTCCTTATCTTCCGACCGTATCATCTTGCAACACCCTCTAATTAAAGATAAGACCGTCCAAATCGTCCAAGATGAAATGCAAAAATGTAAATCCTGATTATCGGATTATTATTTATGAGTGTTTTCACCTCAGCTATGAACCATTCCGTTTTTATCATAAAGAAAAAAAGGAAGAAAAAAGACATGCTTCACAGAAAAGTAAGTAAGTGGCCGGTTTAGCTCATTCGGTAGAGCATCTGTCTAGGAACAACAATTTTTCGGGTTCGATACCGCCTCCCGCCACGACTCAGCGTATGAGTAGCGCAGCTTCGGTAAATCTGATCTGTGCGGTAAAGTGGGGAGCTGGCGGTAGGTGTGGCGCATCACCTCAACAAAAACAATCTCCCTAGTCTAGCGCTAGCGAAAGGAAGATACACTCCCTCGCTGTCTGGCTGATACCGACAGTAGGCCACTCCAACAACTTTACTAACTTTTCTTTTACACAGAAAAAATATAAGAAAAAAGAAAGAAAGAAAAAAGAAGAAAGAAAGAAAGAAAGAAGAGAATGGGGGAAAGATAGAGATAAGGGGTGCATGCACGGAAGCGATAACGCTAATCTGTTTCAATCGAATACATAATGAAAAGAAGGAAAGAAAGAAAAAATGAGTGAGAGAGATTAGTATACTTTTTACATATTGAACAATTTGCAATAGCTCTTTAGTAAAGATATCAAAAATTGTAATGATTAAATTATCATAATGTGGTATATCCACAGGTCGTGTTTATAAGAATTGAATTCAAATAACACAGCTGCCACATATTAGTCACCTAAAATATCTCGACCACTTGCGGGGGAGGCGGCTAGGGGGGGGGCTCGAGCATTGAGATCTTCACATGTGACGTCATATCTCGACAGCTGTGTGTCAAGACAATAGTTGCAGTGATTGTCTTCATCACTTGAATAACTCTATGATTCATTGTCAGAGGTCAGTGTAAAGAAGAGACTCAACAAAGACATTTCTACGTTGCGATATCGTCTTATGAAAATCATTGCTTTCATTATTGTTATTATTATACCGTACCGTCTTGAATCCTTGAACGAGGCACCCGTTATGTAATGGTTATCACGAGGAGGAAATGGACACGGCGACACGAGTTCAAATCCTGGACGAGGCTGGTTTCATTTCTCATGGCTCTAATACCCCAGGGAAGGGTATGCGTCACACTATTCTCGCTCCAGTTATAGATAAATAGTAGAACATATTTGGGTCTGAAACTTTGGTAAGGCAACCAGTCTAGGAGAAGGAAAATTCTAAATTCAAACCTGTCAAACTTCGCTTAAGAAATCGACATTGTGTCACACCCTAGTCGTGCGTAGGGTTGGTATATATATATATATATATATTATATATATATATAATTTCGACTTCATTTAAAACACATATTCTCCCATATATATATATATATATATATGTGTGTGTGTGTGTGTGTGTGTGCGTCATTGCTTTTTACGAACTTCTTAATTAATCCTAGTGCCTATATGATTTTCCCGACCTTATTGACCTTATTGACCTTATGGCAAGCCCCAACCCTTTTTTATCATATATGTGCTAGAAGGCGGTAGATGAGGGTCTTCATGTCCTGGGTATAACGTTAAACTCTATCTGAGGATGAGGTTCCAGTTATGGACGTTGGGGAATGTGGAGTACCCCTTCATCACTATTACTCCCAAGTCTATTCTGACCCGGAGTGGTAGTACCTATTAAGGTCCCAGCTATGGGTTAAATAGAAAAAATGTGCTTATAACAAAAGAGTACCCATCAAGAATGAATTTATTTTTAAACTTTGCTGTCGACATTAAATGACCCACCTAGGTTGATATGCCGTAAAATAAAACCGACAAACAAATAGCCATAACAGAGCTACTCTGGATCCTTCATGTCGCAATTAGGAGTCCACACAGAACTTCGAACCGAACCCTTTATTCAATCCACTGGGGTAGATAACAATAAATATGAGGACAATTATCCGAATAATCCAAATTATCAAGCCTCATCTCATTAATTCATAGAAATTTTGTTATTTTTCTCCGTGAAAATTTTTTTTTTATTTAATGGGTTTTACGGCATGTCAACTGTTATTGGTTATTTTATGCGGAAATAGTATATTTTCTTATTTAGGTGATTATAGAATGGATGTTAATTGTGTTTGGAGATGTTATATAGATATTCTACAGTTTGATAGCAAGAGGGTTTGGTTGGTTGGTTGGTTGGTGGGTTGGTTGGTGGGTTGGTTGGTTGTTGTTTTAGTGCATATCAAGTCCCTTTCGAGTCATTTAATGTCGAATCACGTTATTTTTTAAAAATAAATAAAGTACTCGGGCTTCTTACAGTACTTTCTTTTGCTTAATTAGTCACCCAATTAAATACTGAACAAGCTTAACTACTTAACTTCGGTGATCTAGTGGAAACCGGTGCTCTTAGTGTGAAATGATCATAATACGGCTATGGTGGTATTGGTTTTATATTTTTGTTTTTTGTTTAGATTTTCCCTCCTAGTTGTTGGCTTTAATCGGGAGATTTTATTATTTTTCTTCTATAATTTTTGTATATGCCTGAGTCTTCAGAAAGTTTGGAAGAATTCTTTCAGATTTTACGAGTTTAATTTCACTGTTGGTAAGTCCAATTCATTATTGAGTCTAGTGCTTTTGGTTAATCCTTGTGATCCTAGGTAGAAAAGGTTGTAGCCTCAGTAGATCTCCTAGTAATCCCAAATCTGTAGTATTCCTTAGACACATAGATAGAAAAAGATTTGGTCTCAGTAGTTCTCCTTACCTGTATTGTTCTTCTGGTAGAAAATCTAGTTAGCAACTGATTAAGGGAAGTTGCAAAAGATCTTAAATGCTGTGAAATACTTTCTACGCTCGTTTCTGATTGGTCCCTTTTACCGGAAGTGCCTGTTGCTGATTTTTGGAAAATTCCATAAATAAAAGTGGTAATTTATCGTAAATCTTATACCACCGATAGTCCAAGAGTTTGTTTGTTTGTTTGTTGGCTTTTACGGTATGTCAACTGCTATTGGTCATTTATTGTATATTTTGTTATTTGTGTGATTATAAATTGGTTGTTAATTGTTTTGAGACGTTTTATAGAGATTCTACTGATTGATGGCCAGACGATTTGGTGGTATTATTAATTTTTAGAAAGATTTCCTTGTACTTGATGATGGGGGGATTTTTATGATTTGTGTTCGATAATCTGTTTTATATGTTTGCTTTCTTTAGAAAGTTTAGGGCCAGTTTAGCTCAGTCGGTAGACCGTCCGACTAGGAACCACAAGGTTCCGAGTTCGATATCGGCATTCGCCAACCCAGCGTATGAGTAGCACAGTATAGTGAGACCTGAGTAGCACGGTATAGTGAGGCGTTGATGGTAGATGTGGCGCTCCACCTCAGACGCTAAAAGACAATCTCCTTGGTCGTTAGCGCTAGTGAAAAGGGGACCCCCTCGCTGTCAGGCTGATGCCGACTTTAGGCCACCCCGACTACTTTACTTACTTACCTATGATATTGTTGGTATTTGTTGTGTGGAAGATTTTTCTTTCATATTTTGAATTAACGTATTTGTCCTGTCAGAAAAAGTATGGGTACTTACCTTCCATCAGTTTTTGGCAGGGTGACTGAGGATTTGGAAGCGCCTGCTTTGTGTTTGGTCATATTTATACATGGCATTTGCATTAAAGGTCACGTGTCGGTCGCATATGTCACATGTCACATATTGCTCTATGATATAAGGGTTTATTTTGCACAGATATAACTCTGGTTTTTATTACCCTCCTATCCTTTACAACACGTCAATCGTAATTATAGAACTATATAGATCCTAGACTAGCAGACTGTGGTACCGAATTCCGAACCAGATCGCAACGCCAGCAATGTGTCTCAAGACTAATTCTGCGTACTGCAAATAGGAAGCAAGATGTTTTCTTTCATCTCTATAAAGTTGCCGTTGTTGATTTGGAGTGATTTATCTTCTTCTTTGTTACTAAGAATAGCCCCCTCTCTGTAGTGTAATGTAGTACAGGTCTTCGTTCTTTTATATGGGCTCGTTTGTAAAAAACGATCTTATATTAAGTTCCGTTGTAACATATGCTGATTAAAAAAACAATGACCGCAATCTCGTTGTCAACAATATTTATTTTTGGCCGTGACAATCTAGCTTGTCGTCAATGCTAAAACATTCTAAATATTCTTTTTCACCCATAATTCACTTTTACTAAAACTGATTCTGTTGCGACCTTAATTATTATCAAGCCCCTTGATAACGTAACAGTAACATTAACTTCCGAGGAAATCGATACATTTTTAGCGATTTCAATTAATTTTTTGCATTCTATGAGGATGTGTTTGATCATGAGCAGTTCTCCACATGTGCAATTGGGATGTTCTTCTCTTTTAAGTAAATACGTGTTCATTTTGAATATATCCGATGTGGGATCTGGATGTGGATGACCTCCTCTTTTTTGGGCTTTTATGGGGTCAGTCTTCCATATCATAACATTGGTTTACTAGCAGAACCTGTGGATATTACTACAATATGATAAATTTAATTATTCTAACATTTGATATAATTTACTTAAGAGCTTACTGCCCAAAAAATAAAATTAAATTACCTATCTAAGAATGAATAAAAGAAGATGTCTTCGAGATGAAATAACCAACAAGGGTTTGATTCCGTAAAATCCAACCAACCCAACCAACCAACCAAACCTGACTAACCTTCACAGGTTAAGACATAATATTGATTATTCAGTTATTATACAATCTGTTTAAGAAGAAAGACTTTATCAGGATTATAGGAATATTTGTAATCTCTTTTCTGTGGATATACCACAGTATGATGATTTAATTATAACAACGTTGCTTAAGAGCTATTGCTAATTATTTCAATTTGTAAAAAGTATAAATAATCTTGATTTAACTCTCACTCTACAACTTTTTTCTTTCTTTCTGTTCATTGTTTCATTATGTTCGATTAAACAGATTAGCGTTATCGTTTCCGCTGCACCACCCCTTTGCTAAGCTTTTTTTCTACTTCCCTTCATCTTTTGTAATTTTTTAACATGTCATTTCTTCTCTTTCTTTTTTATAAAAACAAAGAACGAACGGTCCATTATTTAGCTGAAGGAGACGGTCGAATACACATAATAGATAATTGAGGATTTACATTTTGCATTTTTGCATTTTGTCTTGGACAATTGGACGGTCTCATTTTTTAACCAGAGGTGTTGCAAGGGTAGGGTCGTGCAATTAAGGAAATCAGATATAATATATAGACGTTTTTAGTATGAAATGAACGTTTATCTATCTAACATATATAAAGGGCAGTAGTATTATATGTATGTATGAAATAAACAATTACGAACAAAGTAAAATATATATATACACATATAATGTCACATGTTCATGTTTTTGTGCAAACATTATGATTATTTGATTTATATAAAAAGGTACCTAATTTAGAAATAGCAAAAATTGAAATCTACTAAATAAAAATTGTCCAGCATTGTGATATCAGTTCTAGTATTAATAAATTGTAAAATAATAAACATAATAAAATGATAGTTTCGAATCTCGAAATATCGAGTTACCTCTTAAATTAAACACGCCAAAACACCTCAACACACACAACACACACACCACCAACACACACAACACGCACATTGTGTGTCCCATCGTGGTGTAATGTTTAGCAAGCTAGTCTCGCAGATCCATTACTACTGAATAGCAAAATTCGAACATCGCTGCATGTCCCATACTTAAGACTTGCGTCACACCCTACCGTGGCGCTTGGTGTATCCCATGTAATGTTAGCATAGTACCAGCTTATCACAAGCGCGCGCGCGCAACACACACACACACACACACACACACAACACACACACACACATTGGGGTCCCATCGTTGGTGTAATGATTAGCAAGCCATTCTTGCAGATCCATTACTACTAAATGGTGAGATCGATCTTCGTTAGATAGCCCATGCTTGCAACTTTGTGTCATGTCCTACCCGTGACAAAAATGTTGGTGTTGTAATGTTTAGCAAGCTAGTCTCGCAGATCCATTATTACTGAAAGCGGGTTCGATTCCTCGTCAATGCTCCATACTTGAGACGTTACATCTTACCCAAGGCGAATAGTTGGGGTAAAAGATCGTCCCATCGTGGTAAAAGGTCAGCAAACTAGTCTCGTTGATCTGTTTGTACGAATAGCGAGTTCGATTCTCACTGGATGCCCCATACTTGAGATCTTCTTTTCACATCTACTGTGGCGAACGCCGTTAAGTAAAAAGGTTGGTGTATATGGTAGCAAGCTTAGTCTCACAGATCCATTACTTACTAAATAAACGTGTTCGGATCTTCGTTGGATGCCCCATCATTGAGACCTTGTTCATATCCTCATGAGAAAGAGAGAGGAGAAGTGTGTGTCATGTGTGAGCTCTATACTCGTGAATTACATAGAATGTTTGAACTCGATAGAGGGTGTAGCTTAGTCGACTGGTTCTCTCAAATGAGTACACGTGGTATCCTCCCTTAAATTGAGTACTACGTAAATCACACGTTGCGTGGTGACAAATGTACTTAGTTTCTCGCTCATTGGAATACATCATATAACTTAAAGTAATAAGAACGAAGAAAAAGAGATCATGTGTTGCATATGTTCATCCGCAGAGATGACTTTTTACTGCTACCATGATTCATGACTCGATGCATAAAGATGAGAAGATAGAAAGTGAGAGAGAGATATAGTGAAGAGACGAGATATCAAGTGATAATATTATAGATCATTAATAGAGACCGTAGTAAAATACGACTAGATATGACATGAATGATGATAATATAAATGACATATATCCATGATAGTATAAAGTACTCAGACTATGTATCTGAGATCAGAATTTCTTTGCAAATCGTCACAGTAATATTAATTGAATCGAGGTTAGTGATCTATATATTACTAGTTTACCTAATATAAATATTAAGATAATAATAATTATATGTATCATATACATACTACTAGATACGATAATAGCTGATAATCATAAAGAAGAACCTAGCATACATAAATATATATAGAGAGAGAGAGGTATGAGGAGAGAGAGGACATACAGAAGAGACAGACGGAGAGGACAAGACAAGACCAGACAGCCAGACAACAGACGACCGAAACAGCCCAGAGAAACAGAGGAAGAAGAACACGACACAGACAGAGAGAAAATGTTATATTACATATGTGTTGTATATTGGTGACAAGAAAGGTTCCATGCGGACAGAGAAGGATGATGTGTGTGGAGTGAGTGTGTGAGTGTAATAGATGTCAGTGTTAGTGTCAGAGAGAGTGAGGCGACTAGAATGAGAGAGAGAGAGGAGAGAGAAAGAGAGAGAGAGAGAGAGAGAGACGTTTTCCTGTATATAGCTCATTCATTCCTTACCGAAGCAAATGGTCCACCCCCGTCCAGCTGCCTATCGTTTTATTCTACATCCCCCACACCTCTAAGTAATTCTTTTAACCCCCCTCTCTCTGTCTCTGTCTCTGATCTCTGTCTCTCTCTCTTAAGGACACCAACTGGAAAAAGTTATCGCAGCTGTTATCATTCACAAAAACGCAGCTCAATGAGAAACGATTCTAACGTTACATAAAAGGAGAAAGAAGAAGAGAAGAAAGAAGAAGAAAAGAAGAAAGAAGAGAATAGAAGAAGAAGAGAAAAGAAAAGTGCTTAGTTCGGTTGAAAGGCACTGAAAACGAAGTAGCAATAAGAACGAAAACAGGGGTCGGTTAAAACAATGTTGAAAGAATGAAGGTAATTTGAAACCCTAGAAAATGAGGAAAAGAATAAATAAAAATAAATAAATAAATAAATAGAGAAAAAAAAAGACAAGAGGTGTGGATGGGGGATAAGCAAATCACTGCATCCAAATCGGTGAATAATAATAATAGATAATAATAATTAATAATAATAATAATAATAATAATAATAATGCGGATCACCCTATCCCAGTCAGGAGACCAGACCTAGTATTGATTAACAAAAAAAAAAAAAAAAAAAAAAAAGAAGATAACTTGTCAATTGGTAGATTTTGCTGTTCCAGCAGATCACAGGATGAAGATGAAAGAAAAAGAAAAGATGGACAAATACCTGGACCTTGCCAGAAAATTGGAAAAGCTGTGGAATATAAGGTCGAAGGGATAGCAATTGTATTGGTGCACTTGGAACGGTCCCAAAAAGCTTGGAAAAAATGACTGGAGGATCTAGAAATCAGAGGAAGAATTGAGACCATCCAGACTACATTGCTAGAATACTTAGAAGAGTACTGGAGACCTGAGAGACTTGCTGTCACTCAGACTCCCATGAAATATTATCAGCTAATGCTGCTTGTGAAAAAACTCAGAAGCAACTGTACGGTCACTGCTACCTATCACACAAACCATCCGAATGAGACGAACAAGACATGTTGGACACTGTTGGAGAATCAAGGACGAACTAATAAGCGACGTTCTCCTGTGGAAATCTGCACATGAAACGCCAGTATGAGTCGTCCAGCAAAGAGCTACATTGACCAGCTCTGTACGGATGCTGTACAAACGACCTCTCAAGGGCAAGAATGATAAGAGACGGTTGGTGATAGATTTTACCGAATATCCGTGTTACTAGTGCGACCAGATGACATATAGAAGTATTTTGCAATAGCTCTTAAGTAAACCTATCAAACGTTGTAGTAATTAGATTATCATACTGTGTATATCCATATGTCCTGCTAGTCTAAAATAAATTTGAAGGAGATGACAATAATCCCTATATCCTGATAAAAAGTCTTTCTTCTTAAACAGGTTTTATGATGACTGAATAATCAATATTATGTCTCAGTTTTTAAGGTTGGTCATAAGGTTGGTTGGTTAGTTTGGTTGGATTTACGGAATGTCAACCCTTATTGGGTTATTTCATCTCGAAGACATCTTCTTTTATTCATTCTAGATAGGTATTTAATTTTTTTGCAATAGCTTAAGTAAATATATCAAATGTTGTAATAATTAAATTATCATATTGTGGTATATCCACAGGTTCTGCTAGTAAAACCAATGTTATGAATATGGAAGACTGACCCTCATAAAAGCCAAAAAGAAGAGGTCATCCCATCCAGACCCCACCTCGGATATATTCAAATGACACGTATTTACTTAAAAGAGAAGAACATCCAAATTGCACATGTGGAAAACTACTCATGATCAATCACATCCTCATCTTGTTTTATTCATTCTTAATGGGTATTCAATTTTTCTTTATCTAAACTCAATTTTTTTAAACAATTTTTTAAAACTCCTTTTTCTCTATTCAACCTATAGATGGGAGCCTAACAGGTACTACCACTAAGATCTTCAGCTGGTGCTGGGCTGGTGAGGCTCTTAAGATAATAACCACTCATGATTATTCTTTGTTTTATTAAGAATTTGTGTTATATAGATTTCTTTTTCAAAATGACAGTAATCTTTTGATCCTGACAAAGTGGATATACTTAAACAACAGAATGCATAATGACTCGTTTAATCAATGTTATGTCTCAACTTGTGAAGGTTAAATGCTGGTTAGTAGGACTAACTTGATCAGTTCATATCGGATAGTGAAAAAATGGTTAAATCCAAATTAACGGACCTAAATTCCACTATCGTATTTCATCTCGCCGAAAGAAAAAAAAATACCCAAAATCAGGAATTAACCGAAATTTTCAGTGTTGATATATTAATGAAATTAATCTTGCAATCTTGGGGCATCTCATTGTAGTGTAATGCTTAGGATGCTAGTCTTGCAGACCCAATACTGCCGAATTGTGTGTTCGATCCTTGCTACGTGTCCTATAGTTGCGAACTTGTGTCACACTCTACCCGTTGCAAACGCGTTGGGTAAATACATTGAGCGTGGCATCGTGATGTAATGGTTTCCAAGCTGGTCTCACAGATTCATTACTACCGAATAATGAGTTCGGTCCTCGCTACATGCTCTGTACTTGCGATGCATTGGAGGCGCGTGGTGTAATGGTTAGAGTCGTAGGATATGGCCTCGTCGATTCGAGTTCAAATCCTGGACGAGGCTGTTTGTATTTCCCATAGCGCTAATACTCTTGGGAATGGTATAATTCCAACTATTTTCCTTCCATCTATGGGTAAATAGTAGGACAGACTGGACTCTTTACCGTGGCTAGGTAGCCAGTCTGGGAGAGGGAAAGACCATATCTTATCCGTTGCGAATACGTTGGGTAAATAACTTGAGCGTACCATCGTGGTGTGATGGTTAGCAAGAAGGTTTCGCAGATCCATTATTACAATTTCGATTCTCGCTACATACCCTATACTTGCGACCTTCTGTTACATTCTACCCGTGGCGAACGGCTTGGGTAAATACCCTTAGCGTGCCATCGTGATGTAATGGTTAGCAAGCTATTCTCGCAGATCTATTACTACTAAATATTGAGTTCGATCCTCGCTACATACCCCATACTTGCCACCTAGTGTTTCATCCTACCCGTGGTGAACGGGTTGGGTAAATACCTCCGCATTATTACATTATTCTTCAATATTCTGTAAGTGTTATCATCAGTATTTCTAAATAAGCTGATTTAAAAAAAATGTTTTTATTTATTTATGAATTTACCGATTTTACGGTAACTTTTCATTACTCCCGGGTCCAATCCCAGATTAGAGTCCTATCTATTGTTCAGATCTTGTCAAATATAACTGTTTGCAAATTATTTGTATTAAGAATAGTCACTAGAATCTATAGTTTTGGCTGGTTCGTTCGTTGGATTTTATGCATGTCAACCCTTGTTGGTTATTTTATGCCGACGACCTTTTATTAATTCATTCCTAATGGGTATTCAAATTTTCTTTTAAAATTCAATTTTTTTAATTCAATTTTTTAAACATATTTTAAACTCATTTTTTCTATTTAACTCATAAATGGGACCCTAACAGGTACTAGAACTCCGGGTAGTGGGGACCTGGGAATAATGGCAATGAAGGGGTACTCCACACACCCAGAGCTCTCAAATTCATCATTAGATGCAGTTTAACGTCATATCCAGGACACTAAGACCCTCAACCACCACCTTCTAGCTTGTATATGATAAAAGGGGTTGGGGGTTGCCATAAAGGCAATAGGTTGGGACAATCATATAGGTGCTAGGGCTTTGCATGACCATCCGATTGGTGCCTCTTCGACCACCCGTCTAGCCTAAGTAAGGGACAAAGTGGAGTGTTGCATGTCATGAACTGCTCTCACTCATATATGATCATATAGCCTTTTTAGCACATATATTGATCTATGATAGTGTTCGAAGGAATTTTATTATTAGTTATTTAAAACCATAAAACTGGTATAATAGATAATTTTTCAAGCAAATATATGTTGAACTTATATCTTCCCTATATTCTATGTCTATATGGTTTGCATTTGTAAATACTTTTGATTAATCTTAATGCAAATGATTTGAACACAGTTATAAGCTTTCAGGTATTCCTATCGAATACAAATAATTTACCTCTGCGTTCGACCAGATGGAAAACTGATCTCTCTGATAAGATAAAATGGGAATTCATTCAAGCTGTAGCCGTTTCATACTACTGTATGGTTGTACTACTTAGACGCTGACTAAATGCTTGGAGAAAAGGCTAGATGGAATCTACACAATGATACTACTTGCTGTTTTGAACAGATCCTGGAAGCAGCACTGTGGATTATTTGGCGGATATAAGCCGTGCTACCATACACAACTTAAATTTATAGACTAGGCGAGGTCACGTGGTTTATTCCTCCCCCAATCAACAGCCATAATGCTTGACTGGTTGTCTACTTAATCACTGATACTGAGAGATGTCCATTTGCAATCATTGACCAGGGACTTGCAATAGTGAGGAGCACCAAGGAACAACCAAAGGATTCTTTACCAAGGATTTCCGCTGGACAAGCGCTCTTGCTTGAAGTCTAAAGGATGACCCATAAAATCGTAACAATCACCCTACAAAATTACAACTGTACGGAAACTTGCCTCATATCACACAATTAAGACGAACTAGAAACGCTGGACACTGCTGGAGAAGTAAAGGAGAACTCATAAGTGACTTTCTCCGGTGGACACCTACACATGGATATACCAATGTTGGCCGACCAGCAAAAACTTTGTGCGGACACTGAATGCCGTCTATAGGATTTACCAAGAGCGATGACCGATAGAGACGGATATCAAGAGAGTGCTGTCGGCACATTTTGATGATGATGATGATGACAACGACTAATCTTTTACACACTTATCAGGTCTCATTTAGGAGGTGCGTGGTGTAATGGTTAGAATCGTAGGAAATGGACTCGTCGATCCGAGTTCAAATCCTGGACGAGGCTGTTTGCATTCCACATAGCACTAATACCCTTGGGAAAGGTATGAATCCATATATTCTCCTCCTATCTATGGGTAAATAGTAGGACAGACTGGGCTCTTTAACCTTGGCTAGGTAACCAGTCTAGGAGAATGAAAACACTGCTCGTGCGGAGGGGTTGGTAAATATATATGGTCTAATGTATTCTTATCTAATGATAATTTTCAGACAGGTCTTTTTGTCTCAAAGATGGGACCCTCTTTGAATAAGAGATACCCAGGGTGTAATGGCAACTGGAGCATCACCACTAGATGCAGTTTAGTGTTATCATGCTCTCCGAGGGTGATGAAAAGTAATGTGTGGTAGCGAGGGGGAAAGGATGGTAAAGATGATGATGTTAGAACTGGGTTTCCCAACCAGAAGTGGTTAAACTCTTTGAGGAGCAAGATAGCACTCCACTGGATGTGATATAACATTTCTGTTTTTTTTTTGTTGTTTGGGAGTCTTTTTTATTGTTTTTGTTTTATTGTTTTTTTTTTGTTTTTTTGTTATATTAATGATATTGTCTGATAAGATTATTTTGTAGGATTATTCAACTTTTAATATTTATTTTATTTTTCTATATTTCATTTTGTTTATTATTAAAATTGATTATGCAAATTTGTTTTCAGTCACTTTCACCTTCTTATTCTTATTAGATTTAATTACTTTTGGTCGTGAATAAAATTAACCTGTATGCTAAAAAATGTTTAGAGGTGGGGTATGTTTTGGTTTGGTTTGTTTCTTTAACGGCATATCAACACCTTTCGGATCATTTAATGCCAAATCAAGTAATTTTGATAAAAGTTTCTCTTTCAAGTTCTTAAAATCTTCCAATTGATATGAATAATTTTCATTAATCTCATTTGGTTTCGTTTGGTTTGTTAAGTGGTATATCAACATTGTGGTTTATTTTGTGCCAAAAAATTCTCAGAGAGTGAGATAAAGGCTGGTAGCGAAGTTTCATTAACATGTGTATTTTTTTATATGATTTATAATTTTCGATACATTTTTTTATTTTTAGGGCCGGTCTAGCTCAGTTGGTTAGAGCACTTGACGAGGAATCGCAATATACTTGGTTCTATACCGGTCCTCGTCAACTTAGCGCATGAGTAATACAGGGATCTGTGTGCTAAAATGAGGAACTTGTAGTAGGTGTGGTACCCCACCTCAGATGCTAAAAACAATCTCCTTGGTCTAGTGCAAGTGAAAAGGGGATTGACTCCCTCGTTATCTGACTGATACCGACAACGATTTTACTTTATAGCAACGGTTGGGAACCACTGTATTAGAAAGAAATATTCATTAACTAAAATTTATCCAAGAAAATCCCACAAACATTTAAGTGACACGAAGAAGAAGAAAACGAAGTTATAAATCAAGAGTTGATTCTACATTGCCGTTCGAAGTTTTAAAAAAAAGAAGACAAAAAGGTTCCGAACAATTGCTCGTATCTTGCTCGTGTCTAGACGGACACACGCCAATCTGGTTAGAGAGCAGATGCCGTCAGGAGAACAACAGTTTCCACAACTGCAAGCGCCCAGGCTCGAGATCAGCCATTCCTAAAGTGAGCGATACCACTCCCCACTTACACACACCTTTGGGTGCGGTGAAGAGATTCAAAGGAACGCTGTGGGTGAAAATAAGGGGGCGATAAAGGATGACAAGGTGGCAATAAAACTAAGGAACCCATTTTTCTTTTCTTTTTTTTGTCTTTTACTTTTTTTTTTTCCTTTCTTCTTTTTGATAATTTTTTTCTTTTTCTCTATTTGTTTTTTTAGCTTTTTTTTTTTTTTTTCGTTCTGTTTTCATTTATTTTCTTCTTTTCTCTTTCTTTCTTTTTGCTACTTTTTCTTTGTTTCTTTTTTAAAATTTGATTTTTTCTATCATATTTTTTATTCATTTTATTCAATTATTTATATGCCAGAATCTAAGTCACAAATAGTTTTTTTCTTTTTTATTCAATTATTGATACTATTTTTATTTATTATAATTAAGTTACAAACGCTAATATTTTTGCTTTTATGCATTTGTTGTTTTTATTTTTTATATATTTTTATTTTCATTTGATGTTTCTTAGTTTGTTTGTTTGTTTGTGTTTTTTGCTTTTTTTTCAATTCTATACAAAAATATCGAAGTCACAAACACTTTGTATTTTTGTATATATATATATATATATATATATATATATATATATATATATATGTCAAAACGTTTGTAATAATTAAATTATTATACTGTGATATATCCACGGCCCCTGCTAATATGAAAATAATTTTCCGAATTTAAACAATAGAAAATCTTTATAAGTGTTTGTATCTATAGACTGCGGCTGCATTCTACCATCTTTAAGTGCATCAGTATGATATCTGATTGAACAAAATTTGATGTAGGCTTTTTTAGTATAGTTAGATGTTATGGAATAAAAACAAACCAATAGTTAGTTCTATACCAATACCAATTCTTGTATTATTTCAGCGAATTTTTTATATAAAACAATTTCAAACAATGCAGAGTTTACATTTCTGGGGAAATTCTTCTAAATAACTTGTTTTCTTTTTCTTTCTTTTTTTAAAAAAATCCTAATCTATTGATAAAACCTCGTATATATATATATATATATATATATATATATATATATATATATATATATATATATATATATATATATATATATATATATATATATATCAATAAAGGAAGGAAGAACTCAATACAGTGGGATTACTATATTGAGTTCTTCCTTCCTTTATTGATAAATATTGCTCTGTATATAATCTAAAAGGTTATTATACATTGAGCTCTCTTCAGTGATTTAAAGATTCGCTGTATTTATACATACTGGATCATTAATATTAGTACAGTGGATCTTAGAAATCACATATAGAATCATCCCTTACTACCAAGTTTTGGATAAATCTTATATATATATAAATTTTAGATAAAATCCTAATCTATTGAATAAACCTCGTATATATATATATATATATATATATATATATATATATATATATATATAAATTTTAGATAAAATAGGTTGGTTTGTTGGCATGTCAACCCTTGTTGGGTTATTTATTTTTGTTTTATTCCTTCTCGTTGGATATTTGATATTTTTTTAAACTCTTAAAATTCTTTTTAACATATATTTTTAAACTCATTTTGTTCTATTGTCTTTAGATGGGACCCTAACAGGTACTACCACTTTGGGTCAGCGTAGATCTGGGCTAATGGCGACAAAGTGGTACTCCACAAAGCTCTAGAATTGATGCAATTTAACATCATACACAGGACAATAAGACATATAACCTCCATCTTCAAGCAGATACATGATAAAAACGGTTGGGGTTTTACCATAAAAGAAATAGGATCGGGATCATATTGATGCTAGGACTTCACGTGACCAGCTGATTGATCAGAGCGGGGGGTGCTCTTCAACTGCCCGTCTAGCTGAAGTAAGGGTGGTGGCTGAGGGTCTTGGTATCCTGGTATGACGTTGAATTCTATCTGATGGTGAAGTTCCACTTCTAGAGTCTAGGGAATGTAGAGTACCCATTCATCCCTATTGCTCCCAGGTCCACTCTGACCCAGATTGGTAGTACCTGTTAGGGTTCCATCTATGGGTTAAATAAATGTTAGGGTTCCATCTATGGGTAACATTTCGCATAGCGTTAACATACCGTAAAATACAACGAGACCACTTCAGAAATGAGACTTGCGCTTTGGGGGGG
>CM042161.1:29524919-29529919 GCA_023376005.1 Doryteuthis pealeii | reverse complement strand
TTTAAGGTCTGACTGCTACCATTGGTTTCAAAGCAGGGTATTAGCCATTTATCATCAAGACAATGCACTTGTGGAAACAATTTTCACATGTGCGTTTTCTTCATGATAAGTGGCTTAATATGCTGCTTTAAAGCCAATGGTAACAATCACACCTTAAATTTATTGTACCCTATACAAATAAATACAGCTCTTACACCCGTAATCGAGCACTTATTTTGAATTCTCCAATACTAAATAACCACACACACACACACACACACACACACACCATATATATATATATATATATTATATATATATATGCACGAAAACCCAGACTAATATAACAATATATTTTTAAGAATAAATTAAGATAATAATAAAACAGGATAAAAAACTCACGACTTAGAGTTTAAAATTGTCAATCATCACATACTGTGTATTAGTATCATCCACAGGACATACAGATGACTATATATATATATATATATATATATATATATATATATATATTATATTAATAAAGTCATCCAATATATATATATATATATATATATATATATATATATATATATATTATAATATATATATATATATATATATATATATAATATATGGGTGTGTGTTTGCAGTCATCCACAGACACCATGTTTCGATATAATCACGTCTTTTCAGTGTAGCTAGACATTTGTAAGCTAGCTACAGCCGGGATAGAAAACCGATTGTTTCATCATCAATCGGACGCTTAACCGATCGGTCATCGTCACCTACAGAGTGTGAAGGGCATTCTTTTAGCTGTTAAATACACACATCTGTATCTTTGTAAAGACCGCCATAGAGTGATCCATTCCTTTTTACAGGAGAGCGTTGCGTTTACGCTTTAGTTGTCGGTCGTCAGCGAAATCTCCTTCAAAGTGCTCAAACCCCTGGGGATGGGTAGCATAATATATATATATTATATTATATATATATATATATATAATATATAAGATTTTAAATAAAAAATCCGATGGTATGAGAAAAGTAAGATATCGAATATTATAAATTAAAACGTTTCACTATAGGGATAACGTCATAAACTATCGTTATAGCAATACATGTCAATTTAATTTTTTTTCCGAATTGTATAGTATCACCATAAATAAAGTGCAACTTGACAGCAAAGCTTAGAATAAGCCAACTGTATTTCCCAAGAGAGGGGTAAGACCCCTTACCAAAGAAGAAAGGTATCCTGGAGTCTCGAAATTGCACCTGGCATTCATGCCGAGTGGTGATGAAACCTACTAACAGCTTACTCCTAGGGGGCCTTCTCCTCAGGCAGCTACTGTCCCTCGTCTAAAAGGGGTAAGGATGGGTTTATTGGCCAGGCTCTGAGGGACCCTTCAAAGGAAATGTAGACGGAATCTATGCAATTTTTTGCACCGCTCTGCGAGGTTCACTTTCTATGCGCACCCCACATTAAACCGACTCTGTGTCAAATTTTGACTTCATAGGAAGTCAAATAAATACTGCCTCGTAGTAAGGCTTTATGTGAGTGTGTCTGGTAAATGTGTATCATCACTTTGTTGCATTACTTCCAGTTCCACCCTGACTCTCAATTTTAATAAACATTCAAGCGTAACTTTCACAAATCAAATTTAACAAATTCATAAAAGATTATTGAAATATAATAATTTCTATTGTATTATAACATTTTTAGCAGAATCTGTGATATACCGCAGTATGATAATTGAATCATTAAAACGTTTGATATGTTTAGTTTTGAGCTATTGCTAAATACTTCAATATGTAAAAAGTAATAATCTTGATATATATATAATTTAAGATTCCATATTTCCTATTTTTGAATTTGAATTATGTTTCTTCTTTTTCAAAAAACTGTTACACTAAAGATATACAATTATGTCGTCGGCGTATAAACGCGTAGCGGATGTGCTAATGACGAAAACGATCGCATGACTTGCACGCTTTTGGAACATCAATGTTTTTCGTTTGAATTTAAATTATTTTCTGCTTCTTCTCGATGAGTCCGGACTAAAAAAACAAGCTCTGATGATGATTTTTATAAATCGAAATATTGTTCAATATTAGCTATGAATATGATATAAAATATTTTTTATTTTTAACAACATTGAGTGTTTTTCATATCCTTTTATCTCTCTCTCTCTCTCTCTCTCTCTCTCTCTCTCTCTCTTAATATATATATATATATATATATATATATATATACATATATATATAAATATATATATAATATATCCAGTACCAGTAGTTCAGTAGAACCCAAGTACTACCTGTTTCATAGTCAGATCATCGAGGTGACTAAAACCAATAACCCCATAATTTTTGTCTGATGAAAAAACAAGACGTGTATAGAATGATCATAAAATATTTTAATGGCAAAAGTGAGTGGAGTTTTCTTTCTTTAAAATTTGAATAAACATCAAAATGGAATCGAAACTTTTGATCCGATCCTCTTCCATGAATGATACCAAAAAAAGTAATTGACGTCCCATACATTGTTTAGAGATTGAAATAGGAATCCATCGGATTTGTTTTAAAGGTTTTAAATCACCGCAGAGGAGGTGGTGCCCGTTCGACCAGAGAACATATTTACAAGGGGGAATCTGTGGCTTGAATCCAATACTTCACCTGATTTGCCCATAAAATACATTCACTGTCCACAGCTGAAAAAAAAAAATATAACAATGAACGAAGATATTAGTTAACGATATATATTAAAGATGATATATAGGGTGACCCCCAAAACTTTTTGTAAAGTCAGGCCTGCTTTTTGGGGGATCACCATAATATATATATATATATATATTAACTATATAATATATATGGGTAGAATGTGAGGAGGTTAATCCGACAGATATGTGGAGAAAAGTAGACAAAACACGGGATGTTGTGGAAACTTGATGTTTATTGTCGGACGGTGCAACGTTTCGGTATTTCCATGATTGAGTAAAAACTATATTCAAGTTCCTGAAGATGGTCTAATAAGAGACCGAAACGTTTGCACCGTCGACAATAAACATCAAGTTTCCACAACATCCCGTGTTTGTCTACTTTTCTCCACACACACCACACACACACACAACAATATATATATATATATATATATATATAATATATATATATATTATATATGCCTGGCGTTTTAAAAAAAAGTCTGTTTTTTTATCACCCTGTATTTAGTTGAATTCCTATACTCCAAGGACGGCATTGTATCTCTTATTATAATGGACGATTTGATGAAACTACGCCACTGCTCTACGTCACAATAACCGCCCGCGGTATTTCTAGTCTATCAATGAGTATTTAACTTATAGTCAAAAATCATTAAAATGCATAGAATAATAAATCTTATTTATTAACGATTAACGAATGTCTCTATGAAAGTACTGAGTCACATTGCTTTAAAACTGCCCATATTATTAGTATGTTTAAAATACTGCAAATGTGTCTTATAAATCACTTAGAAATAACGGTTTAACATAATATATAATGGTGGGTTAATTCGAGCATGCGCGGTTTAAATAAACCGGGTTTAATAAATAATTACTTAGTGTTATTGACTCTCTAATATTATTGATTTTTCTTCTCCAACATATTTAAATTCAATCTTACAGATGATTTTATGAAGAAAAACAATTAAGATATAAAAATAAGGAATGTTATATATCCATTCTGGATTTAATTTTCGTTAGTCTTTCTAATTTAATATACAGTGTGTCCATAAATTCGTGTGCAATTAAGAGAATTTATTATCTTAAAGTGCATATAGACTTTATGCACAACTTATATTTATTATATCAAGACTTAAATACTTACGAAACCGGAGGGCTGCATTATTTTTGGCTAGTATCTATAATATACTAACACTCAAACAAAACGGAATGAAAAACAAGAATAAACTCATTTACACATACAAGAACATCGAATATCCCTTACATGTATAATATACATACAAGTAATGTTTAAAAAGAAAGAATCCAAAAATTGATTTATTTTTAACGGCTTGTCAACCAGTCTAGGGTTATTTTATGCCTAAGGGTGTAATGGTTAGCAAGCTAGTCTCGCAGATCCATCATTACTGTATACCGAATTCAATCCTCGCTGGAAGCTCCATACTAACGACTTTGTATCACATTCTACTTCTGGTGAATGGGTGGGTAAATATCAGGAGGCTTATTCTTTCTATTGTTGGTAATTAAATAGGAGGCATTAATTTAGGACCGAGTTAGCTCAGTCCGTTAGAGCCAGTCGGCTAAAACCAACATGTTCCTAGTTCGAACAGGCCCTCGCCAAACTCAGTGTATGAGTATCAGCAGGGATCTGTCGCGTAAAGTAAGGACAGCTGATGATTAGATGTGGCACTCCACTCAGACGCTAAAACAATCTCCTTGCCATTTCTAGCGGCTAGTGAAAAGAGGAAGACTCCTCGCTGATAGGCTGATACCGACTTTAGGCACCACGACGATTATTCAGCAGATGTCCATCTCGTAAATATAGAAAATACGAATTATTTTGCTTTATATCATGTGAATGTTTTGTGTATATGCAATTTCCTAAAACCCATTCACAGTACGTATTTGTGTTGCCTACTCGGAGATCAACTTTTATACGGAACTTTACTAGTTCTAAATTTAGAGTTTTTCTTCTATACTCTAGGACAACTGGGTTGCCTTATCAAGATTAAAAGAGCACCGTATCTGCGCTTTAACAATGTATTTTACTCATCAACTGAGGGTAGATAGTTGAACGAATACTTCTTCTCAACAGGGATCCTCCATATTTCTAATTGGAATTAACTCTAGATGTATTTCTGATAACATAAGAAGAATCCTCAAAAAAGTATTGATAAATCGTAGTCATAGTTTTTAAAGTCGTTTTAAAAAAAATCAAAAACAATCTAAAATTTACTCGCATCCCCATTTTCTATTATAGATTTAACACAACCCCTATCACAGACAACGGCGCAATGCTACACATTCTCTCTCCTTAGCGCTCTT
>CM042161.1:29463327-29524819 GCA_023376005.1 Doryteuthis pealeii | reverse complement strand
GTTGTACATATATATATATCAAACATACTGTGGTATACGTTCCCAGGCCCTGTTAATAATTATTATTTCTCTTTCTTATTTGAACTATCCTAATGATTAAAATATACATAGGAATAGCATTGAAATTCTACTTAAAAAAAAAATAGTGCAGGCATTTGTAAATATAGAAAGTAAACAATCAATACACGCGAGGGTTCCCCTCGTACCCAGAGGCGATGCTGGGTAATCTCGGTTCTGTTTTTGTATACCAAAAAAAAACGAACAGAGAATTAAGGACTATAAAAAATCCTTGGGATATTCTGTCTGATTCGTTCATGGTATGTTCAATTTATCTAGCAAGAATAATGCGCATACAGCTCCTTTCTTCCTTAATCCTTCCGATCCTCATCATTTTTAACAACACTCTGCGCTTACAAATGAGACTATGCAATCGTCCCAAGAGTGAACATGCAAAATTGTAATCGATTAACGGTGGCCACTTATCCATCCGATGTCTTTATTTCTTATAGTGTCGTCATCAGTCTAAACCCTAATCGCAGATTCTCGTTCTCTATGTAGAAGAAAGAACAGTAGAAAAAAGACATGCTACATCCAGAAAATATAATTCAAGAAAGAACATGAAAAGAATTATCAAAGGTGACTAGTCGCGCCGAAGGATCACGCTAATCTGTTTCCGATCAAACCTAACTACAAATTAAAGAAGGATAAGAAAGCAAGAAAATAGATGAGGGAGTTAAATCGCAAGTTCATTATATCTTTTTACATATTTGAAGACCATTTGGAGTTAGCTCTTAAGTAAACATATCGAACTTGTAATAATGTTAATTTATCATACTGGTTGTATTTCACGCTGGTCTCTGATAGTTTTGATAATTTCGCTTATATTTTTCTCGGGTGCCTCGTGTATTTAATTTTCTCTAGCAAATAATAGAACAGATCTTCCGCTTACCGCCACGAGCAGGAAAAAGAAGCATGAAAGAAATGATTCTTTATAAAGTGCAGCAGAATATCGCCAGTTGGCCATGTACAGAAAAACAACAAACAGACAAAAGAAAACAGCCACCAAAGACAACAAAAGAACACACGTCAGTTAGTGATTATACAATCGGATATGGATTGTTATCATATTTCGCTCTTAATAATTGGGCAGTCTTTAACACGGCAACACTTAGGTTCAGTCCGTTACGAAATACAATAATAACCTCTACAAGGATTTACAATAGATAAACACATAATAAAAGAAAAAGAAGAGATAAAAATAAGAGGGACTTAGTAAAGAAAGAAAAGCTAAAGAAAAAAAAACAGTATAAAACACACGGGAATCCCCTCTAACCGCTATCAAAATATTTTTACCAATCCTAGCAATATAAAGAACGCGTAGAGTGAGCACACCGCTTGAGAGCTTGAACTGTTCCTTCCTTGGGTCTTTATAGTGTCTTTGTTAGAAAAAAGACTTTGTTATGGCTTGAATCCCCGCTATTCCGATGTTTGCAATCTTACAATGAAACATCATGCAAATTTCATGATTCAGAGTGTGCACTCTCTACACTGGCAATAGCCAGCCGCCGACGTTAAAGTGCATATAAAAAAAAAGGGCACCCGGTCCGCAGCGGCACTTTTTTTCCTACAACGATCACTCCTCCACGCCCGCCACTCCGGTGATTGGAGCGCACAGTCCATCCTCGCTCCACGCGGCGCTACTGCGTAGCTTTTGGGGTTGCAACCCTAATATAGGCTGATCGATTTCTATCAGCTTCAATGAACTTTATATAACAGAAAAACAAACATACAAAATAAAAAAAAACAAAAAATAACAAAACACAACAAAAGAAAACAGACAAAAAAAAACATTAGCATAATTAAGTTTTATTGAATGGGAGAGGGAGGAACATTAAATTTGTTATAGGATCTATTCCACCTCCTTGTCAGGATTATTTATGATCTTAGGAGAGTCTAGATTGAAGAACTAACAAATATTCTCAAAATTGGTTGACACAAGGCCGTGATATTAAAGCATTCAAAGTTCTCCCTAAAGGATCATCGTTTATTGAATTGATTGATTGATGTGATTTTTAACGGCATGTCATTTTACATCCTAGGGGTTGTATTTTATCCTCAAGGGTCAAAATGGGCCAAAAATAATGAGGGAGGGGGACAGGTTAACCACGCTTCTTTTTTTCAGTTTGTTTGTTTTGTTTTACGGCATTATGCGAACCTCGGTGAAGTATTTCTTAATTGGCCGACTAAGCTTTTGCGATCTCTGTAGCAATACTTCTTGGTCGAAAACCAATGTATTTAATGTTGATTTTTTACTATTTTTCGATTACTCATATTTTTAGTAGACCCCACCTTTTTTTAGGAAAAAGTAAAACTCCTGTTGGATGCGTCTCTATTTGGGATTTCGTCTCCTTCATACATTATTTTACAATCTTAGGAGTGTAACAATTTTGGCACAAAAGCCATAATATTGAAAACTTTCATCTACCTTAAGGATTAACCGTAATGCACTATTGATTGATTGATTTTAACCAGCAGGTCAAACGTCTAGGGTATTTTATGCTAGAGGCAGATAACTCAAGGGTCAAAACAGTCTTAACGCCATGTGGGAGTGACACATTCCGGCCAAAATAAGGATAAAGGTGGGTGGGGCGTGATTTTCACGAGTTATAGGCTAATCTTACAATACAGCTAATAAGCTGGCGATTTATATTTTTATTTTCAGCTACACACCGTGTTCCTTATTTGTACGACCATTATCATCTTGCAACACCCTCTGGTTTAAAAATGAGACCGTCCAAATCGTCCAAGATCAAATGCAAAAATTTAAATCTGGATTATCTAGTGTTGCCTTATCCACCGAATACTTATTTCTTATGAGTGTCGTCATCTCAGCTTAAGAATGGATTATTCCGTATTTATTATAGAGAAAGAAAGGGAAGAAAAAGGACATGCTACACAGAAAATTTAATAAGAAAGAAAGTAGGGGAAAGATAGGGAGAGGGGTAAGCACCTGAAAGTGATAACGCTAATCGATTGAAGCAATCAACATAATGAAAAGTTGAAAAAGAAAGAAGAAAACAATAGGGTGTGTGAGTGAGCGAGTGAGTGAGTGAGAGGAGAGGAGAGAGAGAGAGAGAGAGAGAGAAGAGAAATCAGATTACTATACATTTTACATATTGAACTATTTTAAAATAGCTCTTAAGTAAACATATCAAACGTTGTAATGATTAGATATCATACTGTGATATATCCACAGGTCCTGCTAGTCAAAATAATACACACATGATACTAAGTAGAATATGTGAATATTTTTTACCCAACGCCTCCACACGAGCAGGATGGACTCAAGGTCATTTTAAGCGGGTTTAACAGGTTTGAATTCAGAGTTTCCTGAACTTGCCATACCAAAGTTAAAGAGCCCAGCCTGTCTTACACCATTTACACACATAAAGAGAATAGTTGGATGCCTACCTTTCTCAAGTGAAATACAAAAACGCTTGTGTCGATTTGAACTCGGTCCGCCGGGTCCATTCCCAAACGGCGATAATCATTACTTCACAAGAACGAGGGTATGTGAATAAGTACAAATGTACAAGTATATACATTTTCCGTTTTAAATTTTTTATGAATTTCACCTTTATTTTTAGTAAATTCCTTTTTTTACCGTTTTCCACCTTGGATAAAGAAAGTCCGTTTCTACCATTTTATTGTATTTCATGTGTAAATTGCAATGAATTGTACTATAAGTATATTATTTTTTAAAGTTTATCCAGATTTAAAGAAACTAGCAAGACCTGTGATATACGCACAGTATGATAATTTAATATATTCTAAACTTTGATACGGTTTACTTAGGAGCTACTGCAATATAGTTCAATATGTAAAAAGTATAATAATCTTGATTTAAGTCTCTCTCACTCTGTTTCTTTCTTTCCTTTTTTTTATCTTTTCATTATGTTCGATTGAAACAGATTAGGCGTCATCACTTTTGTGTGCTCACCACCTCTCTCTATCTCTCCTACTTTCTTTCTTTCTTATTATACTTTCTCTGTGTAGCATGTCCTTTTTCTTACCTTTCTTATTTCTAATAAATACGGAATGGTTCATTATTTAGCTGAGGTGACGACACTCATAAGAAATAAGATTTCGGCAGATGAGCAAATACCAGATAATTAAGATTTACATTTTTGGCGTTTTATTTTGCAAAATTTGGACGGTCTCATTTTTAACCAGAGCAAGACGGTCGTACAAATAAGGAACATGAGTATTAATGTATAAATCAGGCCGTGTTGAACAGTTACGGGTTCCCTTGACTATGTCAGGCTATTCTCCCTATCAGTCATTGTTCTTGCAGGTCCTCAATCCGACATTCAGTGTCCGCTCACAGCTGGTGTATATAAATCTTTGTTTATCGGCCAACACTAGTGTATCCAGGAGTAGGAGCCCATAAGATAACGTCACTTATGTCCTTCGTTCTTACTTTCCAGCAGTTCCCAGCATGTTTTTGTTTCTTATCATTTAGGGGGATGATTTGTGGGATAGCGGGTAAGTGGCCATACAGCTGCAGATTTGTGGGGTCTGCTCCCGGATTATTTGAAACTGCACGCTACATCCTTGTGTAATTATCATCTAGCTTTTCTCTTAGCGATTTATCAGTCTAAGTGGTGCAGCCATACTGTGGTACTGATACGTCTACAGCTTGGAAGAATAACCCACGCTCATCCCCATTTATGGGTTAAATAGCACTACAATTGTTTTAACAAGGTTGATATGCCATTAAACCCCGTAAAAATACAAAGAAAGAATTCCCGCTTTATTTTATCAGAGACATAAAATTAGATTACATCTACTTTTCAACTGTTGATCTTGGAAATGGCATCTACAAAACAGTAGCTGTATTGACACTTACCTCCATCTCACAAATCATCTAATGGAGATGAGCAAGACATGCTGAACAATAAGGACAAATTAATAAGCGACGTTCTAACAATGTTGGCCTAGTAGAAAAATTAACATTTATCAGCTCTGTGCGGACGCTGGATACCGTCTTGAGTAGCGGTCGGTAACCTACGGTCTGCGGTCCAGATATGGCCCTGCGATCATAATCATCTGGCCCACAGTCCCTAAGAGAAATATTATATTAATCCGACTCGCAAGGAAACGGACGTGGCTTAGATACTCGTTTTTTTGTAAATTATAAACATACACAAATGTCATATGTACTATTCTCTGGTAAGAATTGTTATTCTTCTCATAGGTATTAGATCATATAATCTTGATTATTAAATCTGGTAATGAGTAAAGCGAAATCTAGTAATAAGCCCTCGAATATATCTGGCGTATAAGACTTATACAATGTTATAATCATGCTGCTTGACCCCACCCCAAGCAATAAATCATTACTGTATGCTACAAGGACTACAGTGATAGATGTGGCCAGCCATTCTCTCACAGACATGGCCTCTGGTCCCTTTGTAGTACAAAGTTGCTGACCCTGCTCGAGAGGGCCTGCAACAGCGATGACTGATAGGAATGGGTGATGAGGGAAAGGGAGAGAGAGGGGGGGTACAGAGACAGAGATAGAGAGAATCCGTGCTGTCAGCACACCATGATGTGAAGATTCTCAATCGAAGACAATGATTAGGCAGTTGGCTGCTAGCGGAGGAATTTCAAATCTATAGGGAGAAAATTTAGCTGACAGGGGAATTTTAATCGTAAATCTTATAAATCTTAATTATAATGGAAATTCGGTGTCTGTCTGTAACCGAAACTACGGTCATTGATTATGTCCATACCACAAGAATTGCGTAAGTTTCTCAATGAGTATTTGATTTATAGTCAAATCATTAATACATAGAATAAATCTTATTTATCAACAATATCTATGAATCTGAGTTAGATTTGCCTTAAAACAGCCCATGTTATTACTACGTTTAAAATCCTGCAAATGTGTCTTATATGGCACTAAGAAATAAGGTTTACATGATATATGGTGTGGTTAATTTGCATACTGGTTTTTAACAAACTAGTTTAATAAATAATTATTTGTTAATTAATGTGTTATTGATCGCTAATATTATTGTTTCAATCTCCAACGTATTAAAATCAATCCTATGAATGATTTTATATTGAAGCCGATTGAAATATAATTAAAATAAATGTAATCTTTTATATGCGTTCTTAATTAACGATGTTTAGTCTCTCTAATTTATAATATTTAATTACATTAAAACTTAATATTTACTCCCAATAGAGGTCCGCATATTCTTGCTAGTATATTGTGATAAAAAAAGATTACAAGGTACCAATTGAAAATGAGGAAGAGACCGAGGATTGAACTTGGCAAGATCTGTCAAAAGTCCATATTGCTAATAGATGTAGGTATTTAGCCAACCCATTCGCCAGGGGTAGGATGTGACACAAGATCGCAAGTATGACATCAAACAGAATCGAACTCACTTTTCAGCAGAGATAGATCTGGGAGACTAGCTTGTTTACTCACGATAAAAAGGCTTAATGTTAATAAATTTTATAAATTACGATATCGTAAGAAAGAAAAAGCGAAGAGTTAAAGATTGGTATTTAATTTTATGGGGCATTTACAGACAGATTAAATCTATAAAACTTTTAACAACCTTTCCGTTGTTTTCGAATTATGATGTGTCATCAAATTTAATAACAGGAAAAAACTTATTAAAAAGTGTAATAGACCGTTATTATTTAATAAAACATGGTTACAGACATTATATATATATATATATATATATATATATATATATATATATATATATATATATGAATGACCTAAGGCATGTTTCTCTTTTGAAATTATAGTTTAGCGCAATAACATTCCATCACGTGATTACATTTCACGTGATATAAACGTTAAACAAGAAACCTTTTTTTTAATCTTAAAAATATTTTAACGGTTCTGATGATTGCAAGTACGCATGAAACTGTAGTTATGTGATATTATATCCATAATATTTAACTTTCGATTTTAAAGCTGCTCTGTAATTTTAGCATTGAGCGCCTTTCATATGCTAATACTTTTCACATTCATTTTCCATTATATATATATATGTATATATATATATATATATATATATATATATATACTTTACTTGCTGTCCATCGTATCCCGATGATGACACCACGCGAATCATTTTCTCCCAATTTAATCGGTCTCTGGTTTGCGTCTTGCAACTGCCTATGAGATATTCAAGTCCTTCAGGTTTCTTTTGATGTTGTCTTTGTACCTGAGCTTTGGTCTACCGATTCTACGTGACCCCTCTCTCCGTTGAGAGTACAGAATCTGCTTTGGTAGTCTGTCATCCCCAAGAACTCTGTGAAAGTGGCCAGCCCATCTCAGGTTGCGTTGGACAAGTATTTCATGCATGCCAGGGAGTCCAGTTCTTTCAAGATGGAATTGTTTAAAACATATTGCCACTACCTAACATTTAATATGCTGCGCAAGTGACGCATGTAGTCTATGGGCTCTACTTTGTATATCGTCCAGGCTTCTGCAGCCGTACAGGAGGGTTGAGAGAACTATGGCCGCGGTAATACTACACATTTAGTTTTCAAGAGATGTCTCTGTTGAACCGACTTTGGAAGCATTTTAATTCGGAGATCAAGCTCTGCATTGAGTCTATTGTTGATGGCAACTGTGGAGCCCAGGTATCTAAAGGTATTTACCTGAGCTAGGGTCTGACCTTCTAATCCTTAAGTCTTTTCCAGTGTCATGTGATGTCGGAGGGGGCTGATACATAACTTCGGTCTTATTTGAGGTTTATTTTCATCTCAAATGCCTTTTGCAGAGTCTGAAATCGTGTGATTATGTGTTTGAGCGTCTTGGTGGTTGTGTGCCAAGAATGCAGTGTCATCTGCATACATGAGTTCACGCACCAGGATAGTGTTTGGTCTTCTTGGCAGATCTAAATTGTTTGATATTGAAGCAGGGTCTGCCCCTGGTTTAGTCTGTATCCATACTCTTGGGTGGAGTTAGTGAAGGCATCAGTAATAAGACCATAGAAAGAAAATGTCGATGTTCTATTTTTAAAAGCTTTTGATTATTATGGCGCTCCTTCTTTCTGGTCTATTCGATTTGGGTCTCTCATGAATTGTCCGGATGTTCCATGGCGCAAGGTTCAAATCTTTGTAACTTTGGACCTTATTACTCTGGGCAATGTTCTGCCAGTATGGATATTTATTTTGTTGTTCATAATTCGCAGTGGAAAGCAGGCAAATTTAGTTTAGAATGCACAAGGGTTTGCCAGTTTTTTTGTGCGTGCCCCCCTCTCCCTCCACCGAGAAAGTGGCTGAGCTGCAAAGGGATATCCAGGACGAGATCAAGATCTCAGTGGTCGCAGGACTAACCGGGAGTATTTCGTGTATACATCCGGCCTCACAGTTTGTCACATATCTTGACTGTGTCAGGGTTTGTCCTCCCATACAGTAGTGAGTAAAAAGAAGTACAACGTGTTCTTTCGAAGCTTTTTATTTTTTTATTTTTTTATTAATTCTAATTCAAACGTAAAACCTATTTTAAAGTTTAACGCTATCCATTTCAAATTCAAGTAAAACATAAAATACCGTTATTATTAGAAATGTCTATTAAGTAAATAATTCAACAAATGTTATTTATTTATTTTATTATTTATGATTATATCATATTTGATGAATACAAATTATCATGTTAGTGTTCGTCTAGATAGGTCATTTTTTAAAATCTTCGAGAACACGTTGTACTTCTTTAGCTCACTACTATATAATATTATATATATATATATTATATATATATATATATATATATATTATATATATATGGTGTGTGTGTGTGTGTGTGTGTGTGTGTGTGCGAAGAGAAAAATGGAAGTGAATCCGACGGTATGTAATATAGGGGAAAAATTTGAAAAAAAACACAGGTTCAATAAAATGAGTGATATTTATTCAGACAACGCTGCAGTGTTTCAATCTGTTTAGTAGATCTTCTTCAGGGCTTTTGTTGATATAAGGAAAAGTAAAATTTATCAACGAATAATAGGAGACTAATTGATAGTTTTTGTTGATCAGTTGGTTTAAAAATGTTTTGAATGGAAAATTAGCGTCTTAGAATAATTCAAAATTATGAAACGCTGAGATAAACGGTTTTGAAAGATAACATCGAGCATTCTCTTATGTTGTGTGTGTGTGAAAGAGAGAGAGAGGAGAGAGAGAGAGAGAGAGAGGAGAGAGAGAGGAGAGTGAGGAGAGAGAGAGAGAGAGAGGAGAGAGAGAGCGTGTATGAAAATGTGAGTAGATTAATCGTTTTCACAAGGGTGTCTGTGTGGCCGTGTGTGTAAGCGAGCGCGCACGCGCGCGCGCGTGTGTGTATATTTATTTATTTGTTTTTTATTTATTTGTTTTATTTTAATTACGTGACGAGAAAAGTGTGTGTGTGTGTGTAGTGTGTAGTGTGTGTGTGTGTGTAGTGTGTGTTTGTGTGTGTGTGTGTGTGTAACATTTATTAGTTAAAGTTTTCTTCGACATAAAATAACCCAACAAGGGTTGACACGCAGTAAAATCCAAAAAAGAACAATATTAGTGTCTAAAATTTGTATCTAAATTAATCTAGGCCAGAAGTATGGTGCTTTCAGTGAGAATTGAACTCACTACAATGGCCCTTCTAATCTAGTTTACTAACCATTATGAAGCAGTACCAGAGATAGAATAAGATTTGTTTACTAAGCTTTTGCTTAGTGTGGCACAAGGCCAGAAGTATGGAGCACCCTGTGAGAACCAATTCACTAGTAATGGTCTACTAATCAAGCTTGTTAACCAGTACATAACATTAGGTGCCCTCAAAGCAAAAATAATAATCATTTACTAAGATTTGCTAGATTTATCATAAGGCCAGAAGTATGGGGACCAGTGAGAATCAAACTCACTAACAATGGTCTGCTAATTTAGCTTTCTAACCATTATACTATGTGAAGTTACCAAGTTAAAATAATAACTATTTTCTAAGATTTACTTAGTTGTGACACTCAGTGAGAATCAACTCGCTTACAACGGTCTTCTAATCTATCTTGCTAAACTATCACATTACGTTCGGTGTCCGTGAAGCTAAAATATCATTATTTGCTAAACTTTGCTTAGTTGTGTCCAAAACCAGAAGTATAAGGTACCAGTGAGAATCAAACTCTCTAACAATGGTTTAGCTTGCTAACCATTATATGAGGTACCAAAGCTAAAATGACATTTATTTACTAAGATTTGCTTAGTGTGGCACAGGGTTAGAAATATGGGGCACCAGTAAGAATTGAACTCACTAATAATGGCCTTCTAATGCTAGTTTGCTAACTATCACATTACGTTAGATGCCCTCGAAGCTAAACTAATAGTTATTTACTAATATTTGCTTGGTTGTGCGCACAAGGCTAGAAGTATGGGCACCCAGTAAGAATCAAATTCACTATCAATGGTCTGCTAATCTAGCACCGCAATATATATATATTATATATATATAAAATATTATATATATATATTATTATTATTATTATTATTATTATTATTATTATGGAGATTGTGTGTGAGTCTGTCTGTAACTTTATTGATACTCAAGTCACAAATCCCTTACTTATTTACGTCACATTCTCGCTGTTTTTATTTTATTTTAGACCTCAATTATTAATAAAAATTGTTTTACATATTTAATACTGTTGACTATAAAAAATCTCGGAGATAAATCTTAGAAGAAATCGATTAACAAGATGAAAAACTGTAATTTTATTCTTTACTTCCAATTTTAACTAAATACTTAAATAGGAAAATTTAGCATTGAAAGACAGGAGATTCGTTGTTCTATTTTTAGATTATACACCCCTCTATTTCAAATCTCTTTATCTGCCTTCTTAATTTAGTTTCAGTAGCCTTTCTAATTAACTATACTATTTTATTTACATTAAAAGTAAATACTTGCACCCGGAGGGTGTAAACATATGCTAGTATTTATATAGAATCTCTTATAATATATTTATATAAAGTGATTATATTATATATATTATTTATATTGCTAGTATATATATATATATATATATATATATATATATATATTATATATATATATATATATATATATATATATGGGAGTAAATATGGAAAATAAATCCGACAATATAAAAAAATTTTGAAAAAACAAGTGTTCCGAAAATTGGGATGAATTTAATTATCGATGTTTAAACTTTCGGTTACATTGAACTTCATCAGCATGTATCTTGGGGTGAAGAAAATCATCTCCTGTCACATATAAAAACTCCATCATTTTCTTCACCCCAAGATACATCCTGATGAAGGTTCAAATGTAACCGAAATGTTTAAAACATCGATAATTAAATTCATCCATTTTCGAACACTTGTTTTTTCAAAATTTTCTTATATGATATATATATATATATTATATAATATATATATATAATATATATTATATAATATAATTCTTTCCTATAAGCTCCTTCATGGTTAAAGTATTTGTGAACGCGTAGGGTTTCTTATTACCGTGTAAATCTATATTCTTGTATAAGATAGAATATTTATTTACTAAGCTCTGCTTAGTTTTGTGGCACAAGGCCAGAAGTATGGGGCACCTAGTGAGTATCAAGCTCATTAACAAATCTCACCTAGCTTGATAACCATTAAACTACTTAGGCACGCAATATAATTTACTATGCTTAGTTTAGTTTAATACAAGGCCCGAAATATGGAGCACCAGTGAGTAATCAAACTCACTAACAATGGTCTGCTAATCTAGCACCTCAAAACCTAAGAATTTAACGACGAAGCAGTTTGTAATGTAAAATCTTTTATTTATCGTTGTTATTAATTCGATTAAGATTGAAAGATTGAAGGATTTTTTTCTATTTAAGAAGATTTGCTGAAAAACATCAAAAGTAGACGAAACATCTTGTTCTTGTTCCAACAGTTTAATCTGTACAAAGATGGGAACCAAAGTGTTAAACACGGATTGTACGACCAAGTGCCGATATCGGCCGATTAAGTTTTAGTTTTCATTTCTCATCTTATCCTCTGTGGGTGTTGATAGTCGAACGACGTTCATCCAATTCATCAAGCAAAAGCCAGCCACCATCTTGTAACGTTTTTCTCAGTCCTTTTAGCCGCGCCTCCTCTTAAAACGGTGTAGTAAGTGAGGCCCAACACAGGCAAGTCGGTTCTATCAGGAGACACGTGCCAGCACTGTATGCATTGTAATTGTCGTAAACAACGGAAGAAGGCCTCGAGGGAGAGGCAGGGGGAGGACTGTCTACCACAACAGGCATTTATTACTCTCCCCATACCCCAACACGAGACTAGAAATGTTAAAATAAAGAGCCTCTATATTTCTGACTAGATTTTCTGTCACGAAATAATTCTGTTCAGATAGAATTAATAGAATGTTTGTTAATATTACTAGCAAAAGTGTGGCGCCCTCCAACCGGGCGTAAAGTATTTAAGCTTTTAATGCATGAATATATAAACTAGAATCAGCTACCGGCATTGCCCTAGGTAGATTGGTATAATACAAAGTTAAGTTTCGCAGATCCAATAATTGTTTTGGTCTTACATAATTGATTTATGTTTTAATCACAAACGTCACCAATGACTTTCCTTCAATTCAAATCCTAATTTTAAATATCTTCCAGATTAAATTAAATCTTCATTATTTTTTCACAAAAGCAAGCTCTGGTAATAGTGAATGTGTATATATTATTTACTTTGTCAATAATTGTTTTATTTTTGTAGTTTCCTCCGGACATACATATATACACATAACTGCCGTTTCTATATGTATAGATTGGAAAGACTAACGAAATTAAATAAGAACGCATATAAAAAATTACACTTATCTTAATCATATTTTGATTGGATTGATTTGCATACGTTGTAAATAAAACCGTAATTATTTATTGACCCCATTTTTGTTCAAACCAGTATGCAAATATAACCCACACCATACATTATGCAAACATTTATTTCTTAGTGATATATAAGACACATTGCATAATTTTAAACGCATTAAATAACATGGGTTTTTTGAAGCAAATCTAACTCAGATTTCATAGAGACGTCGTTACTAAATAAGAATTTATTCTATGTATTAATCCGTGGGACAAGGACTTAACGATGATGCTAGAAGGGCGCTTTTCAAAACACCATTTAAAGTGTTTAATAATCTATATTAAATTTTTACTTGAAGGCACTTACAACGCATGTATCGCATAAAAATTCGATACTTTTTCTTATAGAAAATGAACTTGACAAGTGTAATCCCGGCAAAGGATGGCTCGGTGTTGCAGAATACCGTACAACTGTTTCGACTTTTTAAGTCTCATCAGCGTATATACTAACATCCAAAATCTTATTGTTTAATATCTATTGAAAGTACTTTAAATGTCTTTCTTGACAAAAGAAAGAAAAGAAAAAGAACAATAACAAGGGGCGGGCAGATGTAACGAACAGTTAGTAATATACAGGAGAACCCTCTTATTCACGGTATATAGAATCAAATACCATTGTTTCCCCCGAGAAATAAGACTTTACCTGCAAATGATATCATTACATATGAAAATGAAAATTATTTATGGAGTGCTGCGCTTTTAAGGATTTGTCAGGACAGCAAATGTGTAATTCTCATAATAAATATAAACAAAATAGTAACTTTACAATATTCTCTCTCTCTCTCTCTCTCTCTCTCTCTCTCTCTCTTCTTCTCGTTCACTCTCTCTCATCTCTCTCTCTCTCTCTCATCCCCATAACCCCCCAAAAAGAAATTAAAGAAAAAAGGAAAAAAGAGAAAACTTGAAGGGAAAAATTCGAAGGTTTGAGTTGTTCGTTTTTTTGTGAAAGCGAGTAGCTTCGCTTATTTGCAAGTATAGATTATATATATATATATATATTATATATATAATATATATATATATAATATATATACTTACTTTTGAGAAAATTTTATCAACTTTTTCGGTAGGGGTAGTCGGTTGGATTTTGAAAAAGATGAATGTTACGGTTCTTGAAATGTCATGGTTGATAACTAACATTAGAGCGTTGTAATAATTAGGTAAGTTATCACTAAAATGCTTTGATTTATTAAAAATAAGAAGGAAGAAGATAGAAAATGGTTATTAAAGAAATGTATTTAATGACGCGTATAAACAGTTTCTAATGCTTAGTTTTGCTCTAATTATCTCTTTTAAAAGAAAAAGCAGCTTTATCTGTTATTTACACGAGCAAGAATAGTGCGCACTCCACGGGCATTGTATTTAAGTTTTAATGTAATGAAATATATTAAGTTAGATCAGGATTAAACGAAAATGAAAATAAAGAACGCATATAAAACACGTATTCTAATTAATTTCAATTGGTTTTGAATATAAAATCTTCATAGGATTGATTTTAATTACTTTGTGAGATTTAAAATAATAATTAGAGATCATAAACCAAGTGATTATTTATTTAACAGGTCACTTGTTAAATACGGCAAGTATGCATTATGCCAAACTTACCCATAGTATTATGTTAGAACTGCTTTACTTCGTTAGTGATATTTTTTAAGACACATGCGGATTTTAAATGCATTAATACAATTGAGTGTTCTTTGTTTTTGAGGCAAATGTGAATTAAGATTAAGTTACTACGGACATTGTTATAGATAGAAATGTTATTTTACGTAATTAATGGATTTTGAGATTAATTAGAACTATGAGAAATTGAATGAAACATTGATAACTTAACGCAATGGCTGAGGTATTGTGACGTAAGCAAGTGACACAGTTTCCTGGTTACAGATTAGACACTCCTATATGAGTCCATCCAATAAGATATGAAAAGATCGGTACTCCGTGGATTTTTTTGAGTCTTATGGCAGGCTTACTTCACACAACTATATAGTAAGGTAGAAAGAAGCCACCATTTTTGGTGAGATAATTTTATTTAGAGCTCGGGGCCCAGATGATCAAACATAGATACAGACAGGAATTTTGCCAGATTAGATCAATCTGTATGGAAATTCCAATCTGTCCTTGTGATACTACTGTGGCCCGAGCTGCTAAATAAAATTATCTCACCAAAATGGTGGCTTCTTTCTACCTTATATAAGTTTGTGAGTAGCCTGCCATAAGACTCAAAAAGGTACCGATCTTTTCCTTATCTTATTGGGATGGAGATTAGGTGTCTATCTGTAACCGAAACTGTGTCACTTCTTACGTCACAATACCCTCAGCAATTGCGTAAGTTTATCATGAGTATTCAATTTATAGTTATAGTCAAAATCATTAATACGTAAAATAATTTTATCTATTAACAATGTCTGTATGAAAATCTAGTTAGATTTGCCTCAAAACAACCCATGTTATTAATGCATTTAAAATCCTGCAATGTGTCTAATAAATCACTAAGAAATAAAGTTTACATAATATAAGGTGTGGCTAATTTGCATACTGGTTTTAACAAGACCGTGTTTAATAAATAATCACTTGGTGTTATTGATCTCTAATTTTATTTTAAATCTCCAAAGTATTAAAATCAATCCTATGAATGATTTTATATCAAAACAATTGAAATATAATTAGAATACGTGTTTTTTATATGCGTTCTATTTCATTTCGTTAATCCTTCGAACTTAATATATTTCATTACATTAAAACTTAAATACTGATGCCCGGGGAGTGCGCATATTCTTGCTCGTGTAAATAAAGATAAAGCTGCTTTTTCTTTTAAAGAGATAATTAGAGAAACTAAGATTGAAACTGTTTTATCGGTCATTTAAATCTATTTCTTTAATAACCAGTTTTCTTTATTCTTCTTTATTTTTATAAATCAGCATTTAGTGATAACTTACCTAATTATTCCCAACGCTCTAATGTTGTTATCAACCCATGACATTTTCAAGAAACCGTAACATTCATCTTTTTGAAAATCCAACCGCCCACCGAAAAAGTTGATTAAATTTTCTCAAAAGTAAGATATATATATATATATATATATATATATATATATATATATATATATATATATTGCAAAAGCGAGCTACTCGCTTCACAAAAAAACGAAACTAAACTTCAATTTTTCTTCAAGTGTTTTTTCTTTTTTCCTTTTTTCTTTAATTCTTATTTTGGGTGGGTTTATGGGAGAGAGAGAGAGAGAGAGAGAGAGAGAGAGAGAGAGAGAGAGAGAGAGAGAGAGAGAGAGAGAGAGAGAATATTGTAAAGTTATATTTTGTTTATATTTATTATGAGAATTACACATTTGCTGTCCTGAACAAATCTTAAAGCAGCACTCCATAAATAACATTTTCTATGTATTAATGATTTGCAGGTAAGTCTTATTTTCGGGGAAACATGGTATTTGATTCTATATACCGTGAAGAACAGGTTCTCCTGTATATTACTAACTGTTCTGTTACATCTGCCCGCCCCTTGTTATTGTTCTTTTTTTCTTTTTGTCAAGAAAGACATTTAAAGTACTTTCAATAGATATTAAACAATAAGATTTTTGGATGTTAGTATATACCGCTGATGAGACTTAATAAAGTCGAAACAGTCTGTACGGTATTCTGTACACCGAGCCATCCTTTGCCGGGATTACACTTATCAAGTTCATTTTCTATAAGAAAAAGTATCGAATTTTATGCGATACATGCGTTGTAAGTGCCTTCAAGTAAAAATTTAATATAGATATTAAACACTTTAAATGGTGTTTTGAAAAAGCGCCCTCTAGCATCATCGTTAAGTCCTTGTCCCTACGGATTAATACATAGAATAAATCTTATTTAGTAACGACGTCTCTATGAAAATCTGAGTTAGATTTGCTTCAAAACAACCCATGTTATTAATGCGTTTAAAATTATGCAATGTGTCTTATATATCACTAAGAAATAAATGTTTGCATAATGTATGGTGTGGTTAATTTGCATACTGGTTTGAACAAAAATGGGGTCAATAAATAATTACATGGTGTTATTGATCTCTATTATTATTGTTTTATTTTACAACGTATGCAAATCAATCCAATCAAAATATGATTAAGATAAGTGTAATATTTTTATATGCGTTCTTATTTAATTTCGTTAGTCTTTCCAATCTATACATATAGAAACGGCAGTTATGTGTATATATGTATGTCCGGAGGAAACTACAAAAATAAAACAATTATTGACAAAGTAAAATATATATACATATTCACTATTACCAGAGCTTGCTTTTTGTGAAAAAATAATGAAGATTTAATTTATATCTGGGAAGATATTTAAGAATTAGGATTTGAATTGAAGGGAAAGTCATTGGTGACGTTTGTGATTAAAACATAAATCAATTATGTAAGACCAAAACAATTATTGGATCTGCGAAACTAACTTTGTATTATACCAATCTACCTAGGCAATGCCGGGTAGCTGATTCTAGTTTAATATATTTCATTGCATTAAAACTTAAATACTTACGCCCGGTGGAGGGCGCACACTTTTGCTAGTAATATTAACAAACATTCTATTAATTCTATCTGAACAGAATTATTTCGTGACAGAAAATCTAGTCAGAAATATAGAGGCTCTTTATTTTAACATTTCTAGTCTCGTGTTGGGGTATGGGGAGAGTAATAAATGCCTGTTGTGGTAGACAGTCCTCCCCTGCCTCTCCCTCGAGGCCTTCTTCCGTTGTTTACGACAATTACAATGCATACAGTGCTGGCACGTGTCTCCTGATAGAACCGACTTGCCTGTGTGCCTCACTTTACTACACCGTCTTTAAGAGGAGGCGCGGCTAAAAGGACTGAGAAAAACGTTACAAGATGGTGGCTGGCTTTTTGCTTGATGAATTGGATGAACGTCGTTCGACTATCAACACCCACAGAGGATAAGATGAGAAAATGAAAACTAAAACTTAATCGGCCGATATCGGCACTTGGTCGTACAATCCGTGTTTAACACTTTGGTTCCCATCTTTGTACAGATAAACTGTTGGGACAAGAACAAAGATGTTTCGTCTACTTTGATGTTTTTCAGCAAATCTGTCTTAAATAGAAAAAAATCCTTCAATCTTTCAATCTTAATCGAATTAATAACAACGATAAATAAAAGATTTTACATTACAAAACTGCTTCGTCGTTAAATTCTTAGGTTTGAGGTGCTAGATTAGCAGACCATTGTTAGTGAGTTTGATTCTCACTGGGTGCTCCATATTTCGGGCCTTGTATTAAACTAAACTAAGCATAGTAAATTATATTTGCGTGCCTAAGTAGTTTAATGGTTATCAAGCTAGGTGATATTGTTAATGAGCTTGATACTCACTAGGTGCCCCATACTTCTGGCCTTGTGCCACAACTAAGCAGAGCTTAGTAAATAAATATTCTATCTCATACAAGAATATATGATTTACACGGTAATAAGAAACCCTACGCGTTCCAAATACTTTAACCATGAAGGAGCTTATAGGAAAGAATTTATATATATATATATATATATATATATATATATATATATATATATATATATATATAAGAAAATTTGAAAAAACAAGTGTTCCGAAAATGGGATGAATTTAATTATCGATGTTTTAAACATTCGGTTACATTTGAACCTTCATCAGGATGTATCTTGGGGTGAAGAAAATGATGGATGTTTTTATATGTGACAGGAGATGATTTTCTTCACCCCAAGATACATCCTGATGAAGGTTCAATGTAACCGAAATGTTTAAACATCGATAATTAAATTCATCCCATTTTCGGAACACTTGTTTTTTCAAAATTTTCTTTATATTGTCGGATTATTTTCCATATTTACTCCGTATATATATATATATATATATATATATATATATATATATATATATATATATATATAATATAAATAATAATATATATAATATAATCACTTTATATAATATATATTATAAAGATTCTATATAAATACTAGCATATGTTTGTACCCTCCGGGTGCAAGTATTTAGCTTTTAATGTATAAAATAGTATAGTTAATTAGAAAGGCTACTGAAACTAAATAAGAAGGCAGATAAAGAGATTTGAAATAGAGGGGTGTATAATCTAAAAATAGAACAACGAATCTCCTGTCTTTCAATGCTAAATTTTCCTAATTTAAGTATTTAGTTAAAATTGGAAGTAAAGAATAAAATTACAGTTTTTTCATCTTGTTAATCGATTTCTTCTAAGATTTATCTCCGAGATTTTTTTATAGTCAACAGTATTAAATATGTAAAACAATTTTATTAATAATTGAGGTCTAAATAAAATAAAACACGAGAATGTGACGTAAATAAGTAAGGGATTTGTGACTTGAGTATCAATAAAGTTACAGACAGACTCACACACAATCTCCATAATAATAATAATAATAAAATAATAATAATAATATATATATATATATATATATATATATATATATATATATATATGCGGTGCTAGATTAGCAGACCATTGATAGTGAATTTGATTCTTACTGGGTGCCCCATACTTCTAGCCTTGTGCCACAACCAAGCAAATATTAGTAAATAACTATTAGTTTAGCTTCGAGGGCATCTAACGTAATGTGATAGTTAGCAAACTAGCATTAGAAGGCCATTATTAGTGAGTTCAATTCTTACTGGTGCCCTATATTTCTAACCCTGTGCCACCACTAAGCAAATCTTAGTAAATAAATGTCATTCTAGCTTTGGTACCTCATATAATGGTTAGCAAGCTAAACCATTGTTAGAGAGTTTGATTCTCACTGGGTACCTTATACTTCTGGTTTTGTGACACAACTAAGCAAAGTTTAGCAAATAATTGATATTTTAGCTTCACGGACACCGAACGTAATGTGATAGTTAGCAAGATAGATTAGAAGACCGTTGTAAGCGAGTTTGATTCTCACTGAGTGTCACAACTAAGTAAATCTTAGAAAATAGTTATTATTTTAACTTTGGTACCTCACATAGTATAATGGTTAGAAAGCTAAATTAGCAGACCATTGTTAGTGAGTTTGATTCTCACTGGGTGCCCCATACTTCTGGCCTTATGATAAATCTAGGCAAATCTTAGTAAATGATTATTATTTTTGCTTTGAGGGCACCTAATGTTATGTACTGGTTAACAAGCTTGATTAGTAGACCATTACTAGTGAATTGGATTCTCACAGGGTGCTCCATACTTCTGGCCTTGTGCCACAACTAAGCAAAGCTTAGTAAACAAATCTTATTCTATCTCTGGTACTGTTCATAATGGTTAGTAAACTAGATTAGAAGGGCCATTGTTAGTGAGTTCAATTCTCACTGAAAGCATACTTCTGGCCTAGATTAATTTAGATACAAATTTTAGACACTAATATTGTTCTTTTTTGGATTTTACTGCGTGTCAACCCTTGTTGGGTTATTTTATGTCGAAGAAACTTTAACTAATAAATGTTACACACACACACACACACACACACACACACACACACACACACACACACTACACACACACACACACTTTCTCGTCACGTAATTAAAATAAAAACAAATAAATAAATAAACAAATAAACATACACACACGCGCGCGCGCGTGCGCGCTCGCTTACACACACGGCCACACAGACACCCATGTGAAAACGATTAATCTACTCACATTTTCATACACGCTCTCTCTCTCTCTCTCTCTCTCTCCTCACTCTCTCTCTCTCTCTCTCTCTCTCTCTCTCTCTCTCTCTCTCTCTCTCTTTCACACACACACAACATAAGAGAATGCTCGATGTTATCTTTCAAAACCGTTTATCTCAGCGTTTCATAAATTTTGAATTATTCTAAGAGCGCTAATTTTCCATTCAAAACATTTTTAAACCAACTGATCAACAAAAACTGTCAATTAGTCTCCTTATTATTCTGTGATAAATTTTACTTTTCCTTATATCAACAAAAGCCCTGAAGAAGATCTACTAAACAGATTGAAACACTGCAGCGTTGTCTGAATAAATATCACTCATTTTATTTGAACCTGTGTTTTTTTCAAATTTTCCCTATATTACATACCGTCGGATTCACTTCCATTTTTCTCTTCGCACACACACACACACACACACACACACACACGCATATATATATATATATATATATATATATATATATATATATATATATATATATATATAGTAGTGAGCTAGAAAGAAGTACAACGTGTTCTTTCGAAGATTTTAAAAAATGACCTATCTAGACGAACACTAACATGATAATTTGTATTTCAAATATGATATAATCATAAATAATAAAATAAATAAATAACATTTGTTGAATTATTTACTTAATAAGACTATTCTAATAATAACGGTATTTTATGTTTTACTTTGAATTTGAAATGGATAGCGTTAAACTTTAAAAATAGGTTTTACGTTTGAATTAGAATTAATAAAAAAATAAAAAAATAAAAAGCTTCGAAAGAACACGTTGTACTTCTTTTTAACTCACTACTGTATGGGAGGACAAACCCTGACACAGTCAGATATGTGACAAACTGTGAGGCCGGATGTATAAACGAAATACTCTCGGTTAGTCACTGCGACCACTGAGATGCTGATCTCGTCCTGGATATCCCTTGCTAGCTCAGCACTTTCTCGGTGGAGGAGAGGGGCGCACAAAAACTGGCAAACCCTTGTGCATTCTAAACTAAATTTGCCTGCTTTCCACTGCGAATTATGAACAACAAAAATAAATATCCATACTGGCAGAACATTGCCCAGAGTAATAAGGTCCAAAGTTACAAAGATTTGAACCTTGCGCCATGGAACATCCGGACAATTCATGAGAGACCCAAATCGAATAGACCAGAAAGAAGGAGCGCCATAATAATCAAAGAGCTTTAAAAATAGAACATCGACATTTTCTTTCTATGGTCTTATCTGATGCCTTCACTAACTCCACCCAAGGAGTATGGATACAGACTAGACCAGGGGCAGACCTGTTCAATATCAAACAATTTAGATCTGCAAGAAAGACCAAACACATCCTGGTGCGTGAACTCATGTATGCAGATGACACTGCATTCTTGGCACACAACCACCAAGACGCTCAACACATAATCACACGATTTTCAGACTCTGCAAAGGCATTTGGGATGAAAATAAACCTCAATAAGACCGAAGTTATGGATCAGCCCCCTCCGACATCACCTGACACTGGAAAAGACTTAAGGATAGAAGGTCAGACCCTAGCTCAGGTAAATACCTTTAGATACCTGGGCTCCACAGTTGCCATCAACAATAGACTCAATGCAGAGCTTGATCTCCGAATTTAAAATGCTTCAAAGTCTGGTTCAACAGAGACATCTCCTTGAAAACTAAATGTGCAGTATACCGCGCCATAGTTCTCTCAACCCTCCTGTACGGTGCAGAAGCCTGGACGATATACAAAGTAGATGCCCATAGACTACATGCGTCACTTGCGCAGCATATTAAATGTTAGGTAGTGGCAATATGTTTAAAACAAGTCCATCTTGAAAAGAACTGGACTCCCTGGCATGCATGAAATACTTGTCCAACGCAACCTGAGATGGGCTGGCCACTTTCACAGACTTGGGGATGACAGACTACCAAAGCAGATTCTGTACTCTCAACCGAGAGAGGGGTCACGTAGAATCGGTAGACCAAAGCTCAGGTACAAAGACAACATCAAAAGAAACCTGAAGGACTTGAATATCCTCATAGGCAGTTTGCAAGACGCAACCAGAGACCGATTAAATTGGAGGAAAATGATTCGCGTGGTGTCATCATCGGATACGATGGACAACAAGTAATATATATATATATATATATATATATATATATATATATATATATATATATATAATGGAAAATGAATGTGAAAAGTATTAGCATATGAAGGCGCTCAATGCTAAAATTACAGAGCAGCTTTAAAATCGAAAGTTAAATATTATGGATATAATATCACATAACTACAGTTTCATGCGTACTTGCAATCATCAGACCGTTAAAATATTTTTTAAGATTAAAAAAAAGGTTTCTTGTTTAACGTTTATATCACGTGAAATGTAATCACGTGATGGAATGTTATTGCGCTAAACTTATATTTCAAAAGAGAAACATGCTTAGGTCATTCATATATATATATATATATATATATATATATATATATATATATATATATAATGTCTGTAACCATGTTTTATTAAATAATAACGGTCTATTACACTTTTTAATAAGTTTTTTCCTGTTATTAAATTTGATGACACATCATACATTCGAAAACAACGGAAAGGTTGTTAAAAGTTTTATAGATTTAATCTGTCTGTAAATGCCCCATAAAATTAAAATACCAATCTTTAACTCTTCGCTTTTTCTTTCTTACGATATCGTAATTTATAAATTTATTAACATTAAGCCTTTTTATCGTGATGTAACAAGCTAGTCTCCCAGATCTATCTCTGCTGAAAAGTGAGTTCGATTCTGGTTGGATGTTCCATACTTGCGATCTTGTGTCACATCCTACCCCTGGCGAATGGGTTGGCTAAATACCTACATCTATTAGCAATATGGACTTTGGACAGATCTTGCCAAGTTCAATCCTCGGTTCTTCCTTCATTTTCAATTGGTACCTTGTAATCTTTTTTTATCAAATATACTAGCAAGAATATGCGACCTCTATTGGGAGTAAATATTTAAGTTTTAATGTAATTAAATATTATAAATTAGAGAGACTAACATCGTTAAATAAGAACGCATATAAAAAGATTACATTTATTTTAATTATATTTCAATCGGCTTCAATATAAAATCATTCATAGGATTGATTTTAATACGTTGGAGATTGAAACAATAATATTAGCGATCAATAACACATTAATTAACAAATAATTATTTATTAAACTAGGTTTTGTTAAAACCAGTATGCAAATTAACCACACCATATATCATGTAAACCTTTATTTCTTAGTGCCATATAAGACACATTGCAGGATTTTAAACGTAGTAATAACATGGGCTGTTTTAAGGCAAATCTAACTCAGATTTTCATAGATATTGTTGATAAATAAGATTTATTCTATGTATTAATGATTTGACTATAAATCAAATACTCATTGAGAAACTTACGCAATTCTTGTGGGTATTGTGGCATAATCAATGACGTAGTTTCGGTTACAGACAGACACCGAATTTCCATTATAATAAGATTTATAAGATTTACGATTAAAATTCCCCTGTCAGCTAAATTTTCTCCCTATAGATTTGAAATTCCTCCGCTAGCAGCCAACTGCCTAATCATTTGTCTTCGATGAGAATCTTCATCATCATGGTGTGCTGACAGCACGGATTCTCTCTATCTCTGTCTCTGTACCCCCCCTCTCTCTCTCTTTCCCTCATCACCCATTCCTATCAGTCATCGCTGTTGGCAGGCCCTCTCGAGCAGGGGTCAGCAACTTTGTACTACAAAGGGACCAGAGGCCATGTCTGTGAGAGAATGGCTGGCCACATCTATCACTGTAGTCCTTGTAGCATACAGTAATGATTTATTGCTTGGGGTGGGGTCAAGCAGCATGATTATAACATTGTATAAGTCTTATACGCCAGATATATTCGAGGGCTTATTACTAGATTTCGCTTTACTCATTACCAGATTTTAATAATCAAGATTATATGATCTTGCAATACCTATGAGAAGAATAACAATTCTTACCAGAGAAATAGTACATATGACATTTGTGTATGTTTATAATTTACAAAAAAAACGAGTATCTAAGCCACCGTCCGTTTCCTTTGCGAGTCGGATTAATATAATATTTCTCTTAGGGACTGTGGGCCAGATGATTATGGATCGCGGGCCATATCTGGACCGCAGACCGTAGGTTACCGACCGCTGCTCAAGACGGTATCCAGCGTCCGCACAGAGCTGATAAATGTTAATTTTTTCTACTAGGCCAACATTGTAGAACGTCGCTTATTAATTTGTCCTTATTGTTCAGCATGTCTTGCTCATCTCCATTAGATGATTTGTGAGATGGGAGGTAAGTGTCAATACAGCTACTGTTTTGTAGATTGCCATTTCCAAGATCAACAGTTGAAAAGTAGATGTAATCTAATTTTATGTCTCTGATAAAATAAAGCGGGAATTCTTTCTTTGTATTTTTACGGGGTTTTAATGGCATATCAACCTTGTAAAACAATTGTAGTGCTATTTAACCCATAAATGGGGATGAGCGTGGGTATTCTTCCAAGCTGTAGACGTATCAGTACCACAGTATGGCTGCACCACTTAGACTGATAAATCGCTAAGAGAAAAGCTAGATGATAATTACACAAGGATGTAGCGTGCAGTTTCAAATAATCCGGGAAGCAGCACCCCACAAATCTGCAGCTGTATGGCCACTTACCCGCTATCCCACAAATCATCCCCTAAATGATAAGAACAAAACATGCTGGGAACTGCTGGGAAAGTAAGAACGAAGACATAAGTGACGTTATCTTATGGGCTCCTACTCATGGATACACCAGTGTTGGCCGATAAACAAAGATTTATATACACCAGCTGTGAGCGGACACTGAATGTCGGATTGAGGACCTGCAAGGAACAATGACTGATAGGGAAGAATAGCCTGACATAGTCAAGGGAACCCGTACTGTCAACACGGCCTGATTTATACATTAATACTCATGTTCCTTATTTGTACGACCGTCTTGCTCTGGTTAAAAATGAGACCGTCCAAATTTTGCAAAATAAAACGCAAAAATGTAAATCTTAATTATCTGGTATTGCTCATCTGCCGAATTCTTATTTCTTATGAGTGTCGTCACCTCAGCTAAATAATGAACCATTCCGTATTTATTAGAAATAAAGAAAGGTAAGAAAAAGGACATGCTACACAGAGAAAGTATAATAAGAAAGAAAGAAAGAAAGTAGGAGAGATAGAGAGAGGTGGTGAGCACACAAAAGTGATGACGCTAATCTGTTTCAATCGAACATAATGAAAAGATAAAAAGGAAAGAAAGAAAAACAGAGTGAGAGAGACTTAAATCAAGATTATTATACTTTTTACATATTGAACTATATTGCAGTAGCTCCTAAGTAAACGTATCAAAGGTTAGAATAATTAAATTATCATACTGTGGTATATCCACAGGTCTTGCTAGTTTCTTTAAATCTGATAAAACTTTAAAAAAATAATACTTATAGTACAATTCATTGCAATTTACACATGAAATACAATAAAATGGTAGAAACGGACTTTCTTTATCCAAGGTGAAAACGGTAAAAAAGGGAATTTACTAAAAATAAAGGTGGAATTCATAAAAAAATTTAAAACGGAAAATGTATACTTGTACATTTTGTACTTATTCACATACCCTCGTTCTTGTGAAGTAATGATTATCGCCGTTGGGAATGGACCCGGCGGACCGAGTTCAAATCCGACACAAGCGTTTTTGTATTTCACTTGAGAAAGGTAGGCATCCAACTATTCTCTTTATGTGTGTAAATGGTAAGACAGGCTGGGCTCTTTAAACTTGGTATGGCAAGGAAAACTCTGAATTCAAACCTGTTAAACCCCGCTTAAAAATGACCTTGAGTCCCATCCTGCTCGTGTGGAGGGGTTGGGTAAAAATATTCACATATTCTACTTAGTATCATGTGTGTATTTATTTTGACTAGCAGGACCTGTGGATATATCACAGTATGATAATCTAATCATTACAACGTTTGATATGTTTACTTAAGAGCTATTTTTAAATAGTTCAATATGTAAAATGTATAGTAATTTTGATTTCTCTCTCTTTCTCTCTCTCTCTCTCTCTCTCTCTCTCTCTCTCTCTCTCACTCACTCACTCGCTCACTCACACACCCTATTGTTTTCTTTCTTTCTTTTCAACTTTTCATTATGTTTGATTGCTTCAATCGATTAGCGTTATCACTTTCAGGTGCTTACCCCTCTCCCTATCTTTCCCCTACTTTCTTTCTTATTAAATTTTTCTGTGTAGCATGTCCTTTTTCTTCCCTTTCTTTCTCTATAATAAATACGGAATAATCCATTCTTAAGCTGAGATGACGACACTCATAAGAAATAAGTATTCGGTGGATAAGCAACACTAGATAATCCAGATTTAAATTTTTGCATTTGATCTTGGACGATTTGGACGGTCTCATTTTTAACCAGAGGGTGTTGCAAGATGATAATGGTCGTACAAATAAGGAACACGGGTGTAGCTGAAAATAAAAATATAAATCGCAGCTTATTAGCTGTATTGTAGATTAGCCTTATAACTCGTGAAAATCACGCCCCACCCACCTTTATCCTTATTTTGGCCGGATGTGTCACTCGCACATGGCGTAATGACTGTTTTGAACCCTTGAGTTATCTGCTCTAGGCATAAAATTACCCTAGACGGTTTGACCTGCTGTTAAAATCAATCAATCAATAGTGCATACGGTAATCCTTAAGGTAGATGAAAGTTTCAATATTATGGCTTTGTGCCAAAATTGTTACTACTCCTAAGATTGTAAATAATTATGAAGGAGACGAAAATCCCAAATAAGACCATCCAGGATTTTACTTTTCCTAAAAAAAGTGGGGTTGTACTAAAAAATATGAGTAATTGAAAAATAGTTAAAATCTATACATAAATACATTTGTTCTACCAAAATATTGCTACAAATCCAAAACTTAGTCGGCATTAAATAACTCACCGAGGTTGATATGCCGCCAAACAAAACAAACCAAACTGAAAAAGAACTGGTAACCACGCCCTCCTCATCATTTTTGGTCCATTTTGACTCCTTGAGGATAAAATAACCCTAGATGAAATGACATGCCGTTAAAATCAATCAATCAATCAATCAATAATACGATGATCTTTAGGGAAACTTTGAATGCTTTAATATCACGGCCTTGTGCCAAACCAATTGAGATAGTTGTTACTTCTTCATCTAGACTCTCCTAAGATCATAAATAATCCTGAAGGAGGTGGAATAGATCCTAAACAAATTTAATGTTCCTCCCTCTCCCATTCAATAAAACTAATTATTGCTAATGTTTTTTTTCTGTTTATTTTTTTGTTTTGTTTTGTTAGTTTTTTGTTGTTTTTTTATTTTGTTGTTTTGTTTTTCTGTTATATAAAGTTCATTGAAGCTGATAGAAAATCATCAGCCTAATTAGTTCATACCCTCAAAGAGTAGCGGTGAGAGGATGGGACTGGCGCTCAATCACCGGGGCGGGGTGGAGGAGTGATCGTTGTAGAAAAAAAGTGCCGGTGGGAGGTGCCCTTTTTTTTATATGCACTTTAGTCGGCGGCTGGCTATTGCAGTGTAGAGTAGTGCACACCTGAATCATGAAATTTGATGATGTTTCATTGTAAGATTGCAAACATCGGAGCCGGGGATTCAAGCCATACAAAGTCTTTTTTCTAACAAAGACACTATAAAGACCAAGGGGAAACAGTTCAACTCTCAAGCAGGTGTGCTCACTCTACGCGTTCTTTATATTGCTAATTGGTAAATTAAATATTGATGCGGTTAGATGTGATTCCCTTGTGTTTTATACTGTTTTTTTTTCTTTGCTTTTCTTTTCTTTTAATAAGTCCCTCTTATTTTTATTTCTTTTCTTTTTCTTTTTATTTATTTGTTTATCTATTGTAAATCCCTGTAGAGGTTTATTATTGTTTATTTCGTAACGGCTGACCTAGTGTGTCTGTGTTTAAAGACTCCCAATGATTGTAAAGAGGAAATATGATAAAATCTCATATCCTGATAAACACATTGACGTTTGTTTTTTGTTGTTTTTGTTTCTTTTTCTTTTTTTGTTTGTTTGTTTTTTGTAATTGGAAACTGGCGATATTCTGCCTGATCTTTATAAAGAATCATTTCTTTCATTTCTTCTTTTCCTGCTGAGCGGAAGCGAAATCTGTTCTATTATTTTGCTAGAAAATTAAATACAAGAGGCACCAGAAAAATATAAGGAATTATCAAAAACTACCAGGACCAGTAAATATACCACAGTATGATAATTTAATTATTATAATGTTCGACATGTTTACTTAAGAGCTATTGCAAAATGGTTCAATATGTAAAAAGTATAATAATCTTGATTTAACTCCCTCTCATTCTTTTTCTTCTTTCTTTCCTTCTTTTAATTTTTAGTTATGTTTGATCGAAACAGATTAGCGTTATCGCTTCGGCGCGCTCATCACCTTTATCCTTCTTTCTTTTTTCTTTCTTATTATATTTTTCTGTGTAGCATGTCTTTTTTCTTACTTTTCTTTCTTTCTAATAAAAACGAAATGGTCCATTATTTAACTGATGTGACGACACTTATAAGAAATAAGAATTCGGTGGATAAGTGGCACCAGTTAATCAGGATTTACATTTTTGCATTTCATCTTGGGCGATTTGCATAGTCTCATTTTTAACCAGAATTTGTTAAAAGATGATGAGGATCGGAAGATTAAGGAAGAAGAGTGTTATGGATTATTTTGTTAGAAAAATGAAATACCAGAGACATCAGACAAATATAAGGATTTATCAAAAACTAGAACCGACTACCCAGCATCGCCTGGGTAGAGTGGGGAACCCTGGTGTATTGATTTGTTTACTTTCTATATTTACAAATGCTTCACATTTTTAAGTAGAATTTCAATGCTATTCCTATGTATATTTTAATCTTTAGATATGTTCAAATAAAGAAAGTAGAATAATAATTATTAACAGGGCCTGTGAATATACCACAGTATGATGATTATTATTACAACGTTTGATATGTTTACTTAAGAGCTATTGAAATTTGTTCAATGTGTAAAAAATATAATAATCTTGATTTAACTCTCTCTCATTTTTTTGTTTATTTCTTTCCTACTTTTCATCTTTTCATTATGTTCGATCGAAACAGATTAGCGTTATCGCTTCGGCGCACCTACTTTATCCTACTCTCTTTCTTTCTTTCTTTTTATATATTTTTATATATTTTTTCTGTGTAGTATGTCCTTTTTCTTTCCTTTCTTTATAATAAAAACGGAATTGTCCATTACTTAGCTGAGGTGACGACACTCATAAGAAATAAGAATTAGGTAGATAAACAACACCATATAATCATAATTTACGTTTTTGCATTTCATCTTTCATATTTGGACGGTCTCATTTTTAACCAGAGAGTCTTGCAAGATGATAACGGTCGTACAATTAAGGAACAAGAGCATTGATATATAGATGGTTTACACTTCTGATGATTATGATTCCAACCTGTTATTAAGCTGAAGCTGTGAAGAGTGTGGAGTCATTACTCCCAAATCATTACTCGTAGCCATTACTTCCAAGTCCACTCTGATTAGAAGTAATAGTACCATTTAGGGTCCTATGTATATGCAAATATATCTGTTTAAGATCATGTTTAAAATGATTTGAAACTAAATTGATACCTTGGTTTTTAGAATATTAATATTACAATATGTTAGTGAGTTCGATTCTCATTGGGTGCCCCATACTTCTAGCCTTGTGTCACATCTAACCTAAATTTAGTAAATAATTAAAAGGATTGTGGATTTTATTAAAACATTGGCTCTTAGAATATTGATATTACAATTTAGTATGAAGTGTTTAATTGTGTAAAATGATTGTGAACTTTATCAATACTTTGGCTCTTAAAACATGGATATTACAAGTAAGTATGAATGGTTTACCATTTTAAAATGATTGGGAATTTTATTAATACATTAACTCTTAAAACATTGATTTCGCAACTAAGCGTTTAATTATCTAAAATGATTGTGAAGATATATTTTGTACAGCATATTATTGGAGACTATAAATTAACAATTATGTCTTCGGCATAAAAATCTATTGTTATTAAGAATGGTAGTAACTATTAGTGTCCTATCTATGCGTCAAATAGTTTTCTTTAATTTCATGATTTAAAGGATTCTGAACTGCATTGATAAATTAGCTCTTAAGATATTAATATTGCATAAAAGTATGGGGGGTCCGCTCAGCAAGGGCCTACATTGACCAGCATGAATGCTGCGCAGAGGACTTTCCTGGGACAATGAATGATAGAAAAGATGGGGATGGATTGTCATGGATATCCGTGTTAATTGCGCGACATGATGATGGATGATGGAGGGTTTACTTCCTTAAAATGATCGTGAATTTTATGGATACACTGGCTCTTAAAACACAGGTTGATTGGTTGAATTTTACGGCATTTCAACCCTTGTTTGGTTATTTTATACCGAAAATGTTTTGTTTTATTCATTCTTGATGGGTATTCAACATTCTTTCTAAAACTCAATTTTTAAAACACATTCTTTTCTATTTAACCCACAGATGAGACCCTAACAGGTACTACCACTGTGGGTTAGACGGGACCTGGGGGTAATGGTGATGAAGGGGTATTCCACATTTCACAGAGCTCCAGAATTGGAACTTCACCATCAGATAGAGTTTAATGTCATACTCAGGACATTATGACCCTCAGCCACCGCCTTCTAGCACATATATGATAAAAAGGACTGGGTCTCGCCATAAAGACAATAGGCTTGAGACAATCATATAGGTGCTAGAGCTTGGCTTGACTAGCCGATTGATTTGAGGGAGCCTTTCCGACCGCCCGTCTAGCCCAAGTAAGGGTCAAAGTGGAGTGTTGCATATCAGGTTCTACTCAGCAACCAGAGTTCCATCCTTAAGCATCACGAGTCGCCACCGACAGCTGGTCCCATTTAGGGAGGTCTTACCCCACTGCACAGGTGTTGTTGGTGTATTCTAAAGCCGCAGCCGATAGAACTGTTGTGCGAAACGTAAAGTCAAAGTTGATCACAGTCCAGTAACCAGATGGTTGGTGCTATTCGCAGAATTGCACCCCAACCCCCTGCCCCCTGCCTTAAAACGCTAGGCGGTGATAGCTGAAAAAACAACCTGTTCTACGAATGAAGTCTGTTGGAAATAAATATATTAAAATAAAATAAAAATACCGAAAAAAATGTTTTTTTTTTTTTATTTGTAATTGATTGTCGAAAAAACAATTAAAATAAAACGGAAAATACCGAGAAAATCTTTTTTTAGCGGATTGAAGGCGTTTTTATCGACAAATTATTTTTTTAGTGGTTTGAAGGTGTTAAAAGTAAGCCATATTTTTATCGACAAGTAAATGTAAATATTTAGCCCACCCCCACTTAAGATATATTAAAGATGGGGAGGGTTAAAGTATTTACACTTACTTGTCGAAAAAAGACCGAAGGGGGTAAAATATTGCATTAACTTTTCGGAAAAAAACGCCTTAAGCGCTGGTTGTTTTTTTTTCAGCAGCTGCCGCTACAGCTAGGGACTTCATTCGTAGGTGGGGTTGTTTTTTCAGCTATCACCACCTAGCATTTTTTTAAGGCAGGAAGCCAGGACGCAATTCTCCGCATGGCACTAGATGGTTCAAGAAATTTCGCTTGGGTTGCAATAACCTCGACAATCAGGCAAAGTCATGTGGGGCTAAAACCGTATATTCCGTGTCCGTGCCCCCATCTATAGTGTTAATCAAGGGAGTAGCTCACAGAGAGTAAAAGACAAGCACGGAATCTTCATCCAGTGAGATTTGTCACCTACAGCAGTGGTTCTAAATCGTGGGTCATATATCTCCCGGGGACCATATACATATTTACTAACCTCTCTGCACGAGCAGGATGTGACACAAGGTAATTTTTATGCGGAGTTTAACAGGCTTGAATTCAGAGTTTTCCCTTTCCTTTACTGGTTGCCTAACCAAAGTTAAAGAGCCCAACTGTCCTGCTATTTACCCATAGCTGGAGGGAGAGCAGGTGGATGCATACCTTTCCCAAGTGTATTAGTATTATGTGAAATGTAGACAGCCTCGTCTAGGAATTGAACTCAGGTCGACAAGTCAATTTCCTACGACTCTAGCCATTACACCACACGCCTACATATAACTGTTTTGGGGTTATCTAATCATAAAAATTATAATAGGATTTTGAAACATCGAATAGTTAAGTCCACCTTAATAAAATACGAATAAAAAAAGAATCCATAGGTAAAAATAAAGTTGAGATCCACTGACCTACATGACCTCTGGATCTGCTGAATTGTGTTTCATTGTTTTGTGGTATATCAACCTTAATGGATTATTTGATATTAGAGCCATTTCTGTGTTACATATTATGTAGTGTCATAGGTTGTTGACAAGACCCTGTAGCGAGAATTCAAAGTGGCCATTGGTTTTCAGATCAGGGAATGGAAAAATACCAGGACTGTTGGTAACCCCATCTGACCCCTGGAGAACACATCACGAGAAACACGTGACTAGAGTTAGATTTAGTTTCAACCTCAGAGTGACGCAGAATAGACATGCTACTGCGAGGTTGATTCTCCCGCGCGGCGAATAAGAATGGGTTAAATAAATCTTGATCAAGTAAATAAAAGTCTTGTGAGTTGATTAATTGCATGACTAAAATGTTAGCCCTTAAAAGAGTTAGCCCCTAGAAGAGACTAAACAACATGACGGCCAGAAAAGAAGAAAAGGAAACAGCCACACAAGATAGCAGGAAAAAATGAAGCAACAAGTAAGACTCTACTCTGTCTCTGTATGTCTGTCTCTCTCTCTAATATATCTCTCGTGTATATACCCGATGTTCAACGTACGATGTTATAAGGGGTATACAACATCTGTAGAAGAACGGTAGTACTACCCTTTAACCCATAGCTGAGGAGAGTTCCTAACTGTTATAGGTGATATAACCTATTGACATAAATGGAATGCGCCGACGGCTACTATAAGTACCAGGAACAATTGTGGCTTGACACGAAGCAAATGCGAGTCAGCTCGTAACTGTATTGGTCGAACGCAATCTCCATTTTCTTTGCTGTAAATTTCTACTCCTTTTGTTCAATACATTTGTATACATTGTTACCAGTCGTTTGTCTTATTTTGCACCCTTAAAACCCCACAACACTAACTTTCCGAAGAATGATTAGTCTGAAAGTAAATGTAATAGTGTGATTAGAAAATCGAACTCGCTTACTCCGAGGTCGTAGTCCAGCACTTCAGCCATTTCACCACGGTGATCCCCTCGCTGAATTGTGACTCTCTTTACCAAAATATTGCAAAACTTTTGACTCACCTAAGCTTATATTTTTCTTTTTCTTTCAATAGATTAAACCGGATAAATGTTTAAGTCATTTCAAACGACCCGGAAAAATATTAGAATAATATCTAACATGCCTTAATCTTTCTCTGGTTCGTTTAAGTTAATAATTCATTCAGTTTGGTATGTGAAAATCAGATATATTTGTTTTAATTTTGTTCACAGATATTATAAAACAGTAATCCACTTTAGTTAAAAATGTCCTCCATTTAAGATTTTCAAGTGGATCGGCGCCATCCTCAGACCCGAAGATTGCTCTACGCATGCGCCTTTCGCTACGGCGTCTGGCTCACCAATGTTTCTCCGGCAGATGTCGCACTGAAATAAGAGCTTTTTTTTGTTAGCTACAGCTGGCATTCCACGCATTTTAAAAATGCCATTCTACTGTGATTTTTGCAAGGTTGGTCATATCACCAAACTGACAATGGCTAGACACTATTAACGTTGACAATGGCTGGGCGGTCTCGGGGATGAGGGGAGATTCTTTCTCTTACTGCCTGAAGCAAAAAAAAAAAAAAAAACAAAAAACAAAAAAACATAGACACAGGTGAGCGGTTTGCTCAATTGTTCATTGTTCTGGCCCTTCCCCCATCCTATTCCCAGACAACGTGGTATGCTAGTGACAAGACCTTGCATTTGAAGAAAGCTTAAGAGATTGATTTAGGTTTTTCCTAAGAGCAAAGATTCGAAGTGAACATCAGCAGATCTAACAAAACCGGTTTGTTTATAGGGTGCATATATATATATATATATATATATATATATATATATATATATGAGGTAAGGTAAAAGGAAAGGTGACAAAATAATGACTCAAACAAGTAGAAGTAGGAGAGAAATATTTCGCCTTCTCTCCTACTTCTACTTGTTGAGTCATTTTTTGTCCACCTTTCCTTCTATCTTACCTCATCTGTCGGATTTTACTCCAACCCTCCTATCTTCATATATATATATATATATATATATATATATATATAATATATATATATATATATATATAACATTATGGATTTTCTTTAAATAAAGAAACTGCTAGTTACAATTACTACACTGTCGGAGTATTTCAGCAAGAGTGCAGTGGAGAGCGGTTGGGTAGAACAGGTGTCGCTGCAAAGTAATCATGGTATCTTAAGAATTAATTTGTTACCCCGTAAGCTTACTGATCCGTGTCGTAAAAACATAGGTGAGTGAGTATTGGGGTAGGTTACATTTAGGCTACATATCCTTTCCCTTTCCCTTGGAGTAACACACGTCAAAGTAGGTAGTTACAACACTTTATATATTTCTACTCCGTGCAGGTGGCTGATAACCGAACGGTTAAGTACTCTTGGTTAGAAATGGTTAGGACAGATGATAAATCGGTCGAAACACAGTGTCTGTGGATGAATAAATATATGCATTGGCTGGTTGAGCTCTATGAAGAAAATTTAGCTGACGGCCGCAAATTACGCTAAAGTGGCAAGGCTCTACTATAAAACGGGTGTGAGCTCTCTGGTGAGGTAACATATATACGTATGAGTATATTTAAATTCTACCCCCTGCTTGTAGGTGGCTGATGGCTCACTGGTTAGGAACTCTAACTTCGATCCCGGACGGATTTCACCTGCTATGTCTAGCCACACTTATGAGGCATGTTTGTGGATGACTATATATTATATATATATATATATATATATATATATATATATATATATATATATATATGTTTGTGGATGACTATATATTATATATATGTGTGTGTGTGTCTGTGTTGCTGCGTGTGTGTGGTATTTCAAAGAATTTGATATCATTTGAGATGTACGGAGTATTTGAAAAAAAATTACATCACTTCGTAATCTTTCGAGAATTGGTTAAGTTATTACTTGAAACCAATGATTTGAAAATCATGAAGATGACAAACAGTCAGTAACCAAGCGCTTTTGACTTCATTTCCACGCTACCCTAACTTGTAAATTGATGATTACTCCGCACAATCCTAGAATTAATTTATTGTGTGGGTATGTGTGTGTGTAAGTATATAAAATAATATATATATATATATATATATATATATATATATATATATATATATATATATATGTTGAAAGATAAATGGAAAGAAAATGTTGTATGGGTGAAAATATATTGAATTTCTGACACGTGTCTCGACCAATAATTTTTCCTTGTATACATCTTATTTAGTATTATTTTGAACTTACATGTATGTAGAAAGAAAAAATGCAACTGCCGAAACTGGGATATGTGCCCTGTAAAAGGAAAGTGTTTGACCAAGGGTCTAATTTACCTCGCACCGATAAAATCTACACAGAAACCAGACCTTACTAAAATGTACGTGGGTTGTACAAAATCAGAATTTAAAACTAGGTGAGCAAATCGTAAACACTCCTTTTCAAATATTAAGATAAAAAATGTAACAACCATAGCTAGCTATGTTTGGAACACCAATTATTAAATGGGAAATTTTTAAGAAATCTAATATTTCCCTTAGTTTAATTGTGTTTACAAGAAATGTTAGCGATAATTAGATTCCTGGATAAGAAAAATCCCCTGAATAAAAAAGATGAATTTCTAGGGAAGTAACACCACAAAATTTATAATTAATCAATGTATTATTAAGATTAAACCCTCTCTTATATATATTAAAAAACACCAATTACAACTAAATAGATTTACCAAAAGACTTTAACTCCAGTAGTATACACCATTAAGGAAAAAAGAGGAGTGAGTTGAAGGTAGATGACACATAGAAGGTCTGAGTGCAAGATAGAATTACTTTTGCTTGAATAAAGGAGACATGTTGTTTATAGAAAACAAATCTTTAATTTCAAAGGAAAAGTTGATAGAAAGGAAATGAATCCGACGGTATGAGTATAGATGAAAGGATATGAAAACACAAAATATGCTGTTAAAGGAAAAAGATTTTATATCATATTCATAGCTAATATTGAACAATATTTCGATTTATAAAAATCATCTTCAGAGCATGTTTTACTCCGGACTTAACAAGTCCGGAGCTCTGAAGATGATTTTTATAAATCGAAATATTGTTCAATATTAGCTATGAATATGATATAATATATTTTCACTTTAACAGCATATTGTGTGTTTTCATATCCTTTCATCTATACTCATATATATATATATATATATATATATATATATATATATATATATATATATATATATATATATATATATATTCTTTTGCCCAAGTGTTATAGTATTAATCGATTATTTTCCGTTGTTACGACCCTCTTGGTCTTTTCTTTTTTCATTTTTCCCCAGGGGAAGTTTGGTAGTATATCTTTTTATATCAAAATATTTGCCGGGTTATTTTCTTACTGAAAGTGTTTACCAATAAGTTTAGTATACACACACACACACACACAGACACACACACACACACATACATATATATATATATATATATATATATATATATGTGTGTGTGTGTGTGTGTGTGTGTCTGTGTAGGTCTGGCCTTTTGTTCTGGGTAACTTCAACAAGTTCTTTATAAATTTGAAAACGGAAGTGTTTCATATTACATATCTTCTATGAGTCTACACGTATTTATGTGTCTATAGGGAATCTGTACAGCCAACTTGTAGTTGCGGATGTACAGGGAGACGACATGGTTGGCATGAAAGCGTGCCAATGTCTCTTCAGTTAATGTAAAATGAGTACTATTACTAACCCAATCACAAAGCTTTCGAACACCTGACCGACCAAAAACGACCATCTCCAGTGCTGGCCACGTGTGCTTACAGTAATGTCCGCCGGAAACGCACTCCCAGGGTTGATAAAAAAAAAGACCCGTTGCCTATTCCAATAACCTGTCCCTTGGTTGACTAGGTCCCTTTTAGGGTAACTCTCCTTTTGCCACCCACCTCCATGAGGCCAACACCCTGCAACCCGTTCGACACGTGACTAGAAGGACATATTCTTTTTTTATATTATTGATGATCTTACTGTGATTTTACAGACTCACTGTTCATGGTGTGTGAGTGTGGGGGGCTACGCCCAACCCAGCCCTGTTAATCGGATACCCCTCTTCTTCTTTTTTTTGAAACGATGGATGGCTACCATTCTACTGTTACTAGTCATTATCAGTGGAGGCCCAATTTCCGCCGGTTTCGCCTGTTGCTTCGCTGTTTTGAGTACCGCAGCCGCGTGACCGGAATTGGTGTTCGCGCGTGCGCACTCTACGCCAAACCGTTCAGCTTACCACCAGAACAAAAGCGACAGGCCATGATACACAGTCATTTCTCTCATACCGTCATACGCAAGAAAAGGGTGTCATTATTTATTCTACACTTGAACAATTGGTCACTTTTCTTCTTCTTTTCTTTCTTTTTTCCCTTTCTTTTCTTTCTTTTTTCTTTTTTTTGAAAAAAAAAACCATCGTGTCTCCTTGTCGGGTATTTGAAATCAAAGTTTATTGAGAATGTAGACAAAGTTTATAATTATCAACCAGTCACTATCACCGAACATAATCTGTTGGAAAAGAGCTCATATTTTTCTATACGTATGAAAAAAATATAATATATGACAAGTTATATGATGTGTAATTGATATAATGTAAACAAATATTATATGTGTATATATAAAGGTCGGCGTGTGGTGTAAGAGTTAGAGTCGTAGGAAATGGACTCGTCGACCCGAGTTCAAATCCTGGAAGAAGCTGTTTGTATTTCACATAGCGCTAAAACTGTTGGGAACGGTATGAATCCAACTCTCCTCCCAGCTCGGAGAAGGAAAACTCTGAATTCAAACCTGTTAAACTCCGCTTAAGAAATTGACCTTGTGTCGCATCCTGCTCGTGTGGAAGGAGTGGTAAATATATAAATAAGGATCGGCTTAGCTCTGTCAAGAAACCACAAGGTTCTGGATCGATACCGGTCCTCGCCAACTCAGCGTATGTGTAGCATAGGGATCTGTGCGGTAAAGTAAGGAACCGGTGGTAGGTGTGGCGCTCCATCTCAGATGCATAAAACAATCTCCTTGTTCTAGTGCTAGTGAAAATAAGATAGACCCCCTCATTATCAGGCTGATACCGACCCCGACGACCTTACCTTACTTATATATGGATAATTCACTTACAGTTTCGCCCATAAATAAGTACACATTATTTTTGCTAAAAAAGCTATTTTTCTTATTATGAGAAAATATTACAAGAAAAAAAAATATGTTAGAGGTCTATGGTATAATGGTTAAAGTCGTAGGAAATGGATTTGTCGACTCAAATTCAAATCCTAGACGAGGCCGTTTGCATTTCACATACCCTTGGGAAAGTTATGCATCCATCTAATCTCCCTTCAGCTATTGGTAAATAGTGGGACAAACTGGGCTCTTTAACCATCGCTTAGCAACCAATCGAGTAGAAGGAAAACTCTGAATTCAAACCTGCTAAGCTCACTTAAAAATTGACTTTGAGTCGCATCCTGCTCGCACTGAAGGGTTAGGAAGATACATATATGATAATATATATCTATATGTCATATATCTATCTATATATATATCATATACAATATCACTCAGAAACAAGTACACCATAAATAATTATTTTAGAGAAAAAGTTGATTTTATTCAAAACCAAAGACATCATTACATTATATATGATATAATGGTTACTGTCGTTATCGAAGTCAAATCTTGGGAAAGGTATGTATTTACACAACCAGTTCGCCAGGCATAGGATGGGACATAAGATTGCAAATATGGGGCATCAAGCGAGGATACAACTTGCTATTTAATAGTAATGGACCTGCGAGACTAACTTACTAACCATTTCACCGCGCCCTATCCGTGGGAAGGACATACATCCAACTATTCTCCTCCAACTGTGAATAAAGAGTAGGACATATTGGTTTTAATAACCTTGGTATGGCAACCAGTGTCGGAGAAGGAAAACTCTGAATTCAAACGTGTTAAACTCCGCTTAAAAAAATAACCTTGTATCGTGCGGAGGGTTTAGGTACACACACACACACACACACACACACATATATATATATATATATATATATATATATATATATATATATATATTCAAAGCTAAAGGCAACCAGCCAGAAAGATATACTGCAGAAATGGAAAGATCACTTCCAGAAACTTCTGGGGAACCCACCTAAAATCATGGAAAATAATACCCAAAAGATCATAGATAGACAACTAGACATAAAACTAGGGGATTTTACAACAGAAGAACTCAACGAAGTATTAAAGAAACTAAAAAATAGAAAAGTAGCAGGTCTCGACGAAATACCCCCAGAGGTATGTAAGATGGGAAAGTTTAACGACATACTGCTTAGGCTATGCAATGCTGTATATAGACAAAATAGAATAGATAAATGGACGAAGGGATGCATCCTCCCATTCCCAAAAAAGGGAGACCTAGGAATCGCTAAAAACTACAGAGGCATATCTCTTACTGCTATTGCAGCTAAGATATATAATGCCCTTCTTCTTAATCGCACCCGACCCGAAATAGAGAAAATCCTTAGGAAAAATCAAAACGGATTCCGCAGAAATAGATCAACAACCTCTCAAATATTGACTATACGACGAATCATAGAAGGGGTTCGAGCAAAAAATCTAGAGGCAACGCTACTATTCGTAGATTTCTCTAAGACATTTGATTCCATACACAGAGGCAAAATGGAACAAATACTATTAGTATATGGTCTCCCCAAAGAAATTGTTGCCGCCATAATGATGCTCTACAAAGACACTAAAGCAATGGTACGCTCACCTGATGGCGACACAGATTTCTTTGACATCACCGCTGGGGTCCTGCAGGGAGATACTCTAGCACCATATATATTATATATATACTTTATATCATATGCCTAGACTATGTACTCCGAACTTCACTAGATAACATAAAAGAAAAAGGATTCACACTAAGAAAGGCAAGAAGCAGGCGATACCCCGCACAAACTATCACAGATGTAGACTATGCTGATGACCTCGCACTTCTTGCAGATACACCGGCACAGGCTGAAGCACTTCTACACAGCCTGGAGGAGGCAGCAAAGAACGTCGGCCTTTATGTGAACTCTGATAAAACTGAGTTCATGAGCTTCAAAAAGCAAGGAGACATCTCCACACTTGACGGCAAGCCTCTTAAGTCAGTAGAACAATTCACATACCTAGGTAGTAATATCACATCCACAGAAAGCGATGTTAACACTCGAATAGGAAAGGCATGGTTGGCCACCAACAAATTATCAGTCATATGGAAATCCGATCTTCTCGACAAGCTAAAGAGACGTTTCTTCCAGGCTGTGGTTGTGTCGGTACTGCTATATGGCTGTACCACCTGGACCTAAGAAAGCGCCTTGAAAATAAGCTAGATGGGAGCTGCACCAGAATGCTGCGAGCGGTCCTGAATAAGTCGTGGAAGCAGCACCCCAGAAAAAGCAACTGTATGGCCACCTTCCCCCCATCTCACAAACCATACGAGTAAGACGGGCTAGGCATGCAGGACACTGCTGGAGAAGCAAGGACAAGCTCGTAAGCGACGTACTACTGTGGAAGCTAGCACATGGGCATGCTAATGTGGGCCGCCCAGCCAGGACCTACATTGACCAACTATGTATGGATGCTGGCCGCAGCGCAAAGGAGCTACCAGAGTCGATGATTGATAGGGAAGGTTGGCGAGAGATAGTTATGGATATCCGTGCAAAGCGCCTTGAAAATAATGCGCGACATGATGATGATATATATATATATATATATATATATTATATATATATATATATATATATATATATATATATATATATATATATACAAGGTGCGTCAAAAAGTATCGAGATTAAAACGATATTTACCAAGATAGAAATGAATAGAACGTTAATTTTTTTTCAGAATACAAGGTGTGTCATAAAAGTGCCGAGTTTGAAGCTGTATTTACCTAGATAGAAATGAACAATGAATGGAACGTTAATTTTTTCAGAATACAAGGTGTGTCAAAAAGTACAAAGAATCTTGGTACTTTTTTGACACACCTTATATATATATATATATATATATATATATAATATATATATATATATATATAAAGTTGTAAGGGTTTGGCCTATAAACTGAAACATTATAATGTTGACTTTGCCATCAAGAATAAACTGTCGGATTTCATTCCCTATTTTACTCCTGTTACATAATCATTAGATACCTAATGATTATGACAATAGTGTAGAAATCATATTAGTGCAGCTGATGGCCTGAGAAAGCGTTTGACCTCACTCTCACCTTGCGTTCTTGGGGATGGAACGTGAGAACGGAAGGCAATAGAAGACCCTTCCGGTTTAAGGGGTAAGCAACTCAGTTAGAGTTAGAACTTAGAAGCGAAGCTAGCAAGATGTGAGTCTCACTGCGTGATTGTCTGGTCTGGGGTTCTACGAATAAAGTAACATCATCGTAAATCGAAGTCTTGTTGTTATTACTAAAAGCTAACAATGACACAAGGCTTCTGATAAGGAGTGATCCCCAACAGAAACCAGACCCGGAATCCCAAGAAGACGAGACCTTAGAAGATATACCAGGCCGGAAGAATAGACGACAAGAATAAGAAGTAAAAGAGAAGTAGATATGTAGTGCCGGTAAAGAGGTATACAACATATATCTATTTGGTACCGTCAAAGAAAAGGCACTACGTAACACTCCCATACGAACATAAGCAAAATACGAATGACTTAAAAGAATTTCCGATTTTGGCTAAACAGTTAAAACTTTGTAAATAACGATTCGCTTGAACGAAAAACAGAAATAACACAAATGTTGACCTCTCGCTGAGATGGTCAGGACAAGTCGAAGCATTTGGTTGAAGTCTCACGCATGCGCATGAGAAGTCAGAGAGTAACCACCACGTGTGCATGAAAGCAAAGGATTACAATTTAGGGAAGGGGGAAGAGGGACAGAGAAGCGGAGGATCTTAATGAACGAAAACATTTGGAAAATACGGTGCACGTCAGAGGGAGAGAGTGAAGGGGTACAGAGAGAGAGAGAGAGAGAGAGAGAGAGAGAGAGAGAGAGAGAGAGAGAGAGAGAGAGAGGAGAGGGTGGTGGGTGTCGAGAGAAGACGAAACCAAGGGCAACATAAAGATAAATATTCAACCCCCCCCAAAAAAAGAACAAAAACGTAAACTGGGGTGGGAAGGAGTACTTTATTTATTTAAACAACTAAAGGGATGGCAATATAACATCAGCCCGAACAAAAGACGGATGCTGGAGTCACGGAGATGTCTTCTCCCACGGAGATAGTTGAACCACAGTTTGGCAACTCCGCGGACATTGTCATCGTTAAAGTCATATTGACAATTCTCACATCCTCATCACCAACCAAATGAAACGGACAACGGTTTTCTTTTTCTTTCTTTCTTTTTTTTTGTTCTGTCGAAATTTGTTTAAAAACTGGACACATGGCGCAACGGATATAAGGGTTGAGTTAATACAGTTCTCTGTGTCAATCATTTGTAGGTTGCAGGTTCCATACTGGCCAAGGGCAATAATAAAATAATATACTTAATATAGCTTAACACTTTTACCCAGTCACAAAATAGAATAAGAACAGTCTACTTCCGTGGATTGAATAAATTCAAAGTTCTTTGAAGGCTCCCGGTTACGATATGAGACTCCTAAGTTCGAAAAGAAGGTTCCCCAGTCTAAAGAGAAGGTTCAAGAGTTCGAAGAGAAGGTTCCAGATTTCGAAAAGAAACAACTGAAGAAGGTCGGAGGGCACATCGGCTGAAACTTTGTGTATATGTCAATAAAAAAAATGAGTACAATAGTCCGAAAAATCCAAATAATACAAATTATCAAGCCTCATCTAAAAAATTCAGACAAATAGTGGGCGTTTTATTTATTTTCTTGGTCTTGTTTACGTTGGTTTCTCTGTTTAATGGCATATTAACTTCCATGGGTTATTCAGTGTCAAAGCCACCCTCGTCGAAGAACAGTAGTGTTTCTATCTAACCCATAGCTGGGGGACGAGAGAGTTCATACTTTTCTCAAGGGCATTTGTCCGAAAATGAATGTAATAGCGCGACTAGAGTTCGAACTCGTTTACTACAATGTCACTGTCCAGAACATTAGCCACGGCGCCACGTTGACTTCTCACCGCTGGGTTGAGTGACTAACGAGAAGAAAGTCAATTACTGATTATTTATGCACATTTAATGTTATATAATTTACCTTAAAGATAAATATTGTCAAATTATCTTCTTCTTCTTCTTCTTCTTCTTCTTCTTCTTCTTCTTCTTCTTCTTCTTATTATTATTATTATTATTATTATTATTATTATTAGTAGTAGTAGTAGTATATTAATACTCGTGTTCCTTAAAAGTACACTGCATCACCCTCTGGTTAAAATGAAATCGTCTAAATTGTCCAAGATGAAATACAAAAATGTAAATCCTGATTATTTGGTGTTGCTTAAATTGTGGCTTAAATTCTTATTTCTTATGAGTGTTGTCACTTCACCTAAATAATGGACCGTTCAGTTTTTATTATAAAGAACGAAAGGAAAGAAAAGGAACATATTACACAGAAAAATATAATAAGAAAGAAAGATGAGTAGGGGAAAGATAGAGAGAATGGTAAGTGCGCGGAAGCGATAACGCTAATCTGTTTCAGTCGATCATAATGAAAAGATGAAAAGAAGGAACAAAAGAAAAAAAAAAGAGTGAGAGAGAGTTGAATCAAGATTATTATACTTTTTACGGATTTAACTATTTTTTCAATAGCACTTAAGTAACCATATCAAACGTTGTAATAATTAAATTATCATACTGTGGTATATCTACAGGCTCTGATTATTATTATTATTATTATTATTATTATTATTATTATTATATATACTTCTTGTGAGTTTTTAACACCAGCGTTAGTCGGTGGTCTTTTTCTGAAATCTTAGTAAATATCCTCAGCTCTCCAGGATTCTTCTCTGTATTCTAGCCGATCTTAACAATGCTGGAATGTGGATGGTCTCGGTTCTTCCTTTAATTTCCATTTTCTTTAGTTTATACATAAATTTGTTTTCCTTCCATTTTTTAGTGCCCTGTCGGCTGGGACAGTAGAATGCACCGACTGCACCTCTATAGGAGAGTGAAATCCCCTTAATGGGGCCGCCTGTTAGCCAGGGGTGGCGACCCGTGATCCAGAATGAATAAAACAAAACGTTTTCGACACAAAGTGACCTAAAAAGGATCAACATGCCATGAATCTAATCAAACCAATAAACCTTCATGTTTTACGATTTTGTTTAACTCTCTAGCAAGGTCCGGGTATTTATCTAGTTTTTCGTAAACACCCGTTCAACTACGTTTAATTCACGCGCTTTTTCAAATTCTGTTTTTGTTTTAGTTCTGTTTTTTTTTCTTTTTTAAATTTTTTTCCCATAATTCTTTAACTCTCTGGCAAGGTCCACATATTTATGTATGTTATTCGTCACACCCAGTGATATCGTGTGCAGCTACGTCCAGTTCACGCGCTTCATTCCAATTCTGTTTTTGTTTTCGATTGCTTTTTATTTTCGTTTTCCACAATTTTCTCGGAATGGTAGTATCTTTTAGGGCTCCATCTAAGGGATAAATAGAAAAAAATAGTTTAAAAACGTGTTTAAAGAAATTGAGTTTTTGAAAAAAGGTTGAATACCCATCAAGAATGAATAAAACAAGACATCTTCGACATAAAAATAACTAACAAAGGTTGACATGCCGTAAGATCCAACCAATCGACCAACCATAATTTTCTTTAACTCTCTCGCAAGGTCCAGTGATTTATCTAGATTTTCGTAAAATCCAGTGATGTAATGTGCAACTACGTCCATTTCACGCTCTTTATTTATTGTTTTTATTTATGTTACGTTTTTGTAGGGGTGTACCTTTTCATATAAATGTGTTTTGACAAAAAGAAGAAAAAAAAGAAGAAGAAAACCTATGTGTGAATTTAATCGGTTGCGTCAAATAACAACATTATTTATATTTCATAAGACGTCCGCTTTCAATAGTTAAAAAGGAAATGGAAAGTTTTTCTTAATAACAACATTAAGTCACAGTGAATAGACACTTTGTTTAAATGTACCGACACACTGAGACATTGTTTTCTTTAGAAATCTCACTCGAAGCAAATCCGGAAGAAGCACACAAAGAACTGTTGATCTATTTATGTTTATAAAACAAACCAGAAATGGTAAATTACAGAAAATCACATTTGGATTACGAGAGAAATTTCAGAATATAATGAGGCGCCACTGGCGTAATGGTAATGGTCGTAGGAAATAAGTTTGTTTTGGTTGTTTTGTTTGACAGCATATCAACCCTTTTCAGGCCATTTAATGTTAAATCAAGTCATTTTGATAAACAAAGGATTCAGGTTGCTTACAGTACCTGCTGTTGCTTAAGTGGTCAACCAATATGACTGCTTAGTGATCTAACAGAAATCAGTGCTTTATTAACCATAATTTGTTGAACATTATGAATTTAATGTGGTGAACAGTTTGCTACTTGTTATAATAACAAAATGACCCCCCCCCCCACACTTTATATCCAGACACATAAATGGCTAAAAACACTTGAGGTATTTGGTTTGAGTTGGTTTATTTGTTGAACAAGTTGATTAGTTTGCTTTATGGCATATCAACCCTTTTCGGGTCATCTAAAGTCGAATCAAGTCATTTTTATAAACAAAGGACTCAGGTTGCAGACTGTAGTGCTTCTCATAACCGGTTCGCCGGACTGGTGCCGGTCCGTAAAGTACTACCTGCCAGTCCGCAAGGGCAATATACGATTTTTAGAAATTTGGATAGTTTTTAAGTGCGACAACCGTACATATAAACTAAAATTGGAAATATATTTATAAAAATATCAACTTCGTTCATTTTCTGCTCCTTACCACGATGGCTATTTTACCATCTTTTTGCCTATGTAGTTTTGTGGAAACCTTTTTGTAAATTTCAGTACTGCCATGTTGGTCTCCAAAGAGAAAGGCAATTATTGAGTGAACGTCTTCACAACTAATTGAAACAAACTTAACATACGTGGCACTCTCATCTATCGAGCCAAGATTTGACAAATTGACACTTTTGGTTAATTTATATTCATGATAGATTTCTGTATTAAATAAAGATAATTTTAACATGTCTGCATGTGTTTTTATTCGAAATTTAACAAATTCTTTAATTTTATGCATCGATCAAAATATATATCTACCGGTCTGAAATTTCCAAAAGTTTGAGAAGCATTGACCTACAGTACCTGCTGTTGCTTAAATGGTCACCCAATTGAGTGTTCAGTTGGGGGAGCGTTGTGTGTGAAAGAGTTTCGTAGGAAATGGACACGGCGAGACAAGTTCATATCCCGGACACGGCCATTTGCATTTCACATAGTGCTAATATCCTTGGGAAAGGTACGAATACAACTAATCTTTCTCAAGGTATGGGTAAATAGTAGGACAGACTGGACTCTTTAACCTTGGTATGGGAACAAGTTTTTGGTTTCGGTTTTCAGTTCAATTTCTTTGGTGTCGTTTTTCAGTTCAAGTTTTTGATTTAAATTTTCAGTTAATTTCTTCTTTTATCCCCTTCTTAGCCGTTTTTTTTTAGTTTTAACTCAATTATGAAAACTATTTTATAAAGTTTGAAAAAGGACACTAACGGTTACGTGGCGTTACGTTATGTCGCTTTTTCTTATCTGAGTTAATATCCAGAAGCTGCAACACACTAAAAATACAAATCTGTTTTTAATATTTTTTCATATAAAATGAATGTCCTGACGATGGTTTGCTAAATAAACCGAACCGTTATAACGTCAACCTCTTCAATAAAATATCATCCATCTGAATATATATATATATATATATATATATATATATATATATATATGTGTGTGTGTGTGTGTGTGTGTGTGTGTGTGTGAAGGTGGATAAAACTAATGAAGCTTAATCTTCACGGTTCCTAATCTGAGATGAACCCTAGAAGAGACTTTAATCATTAAACATTTAGCGTCTACCGTATGAGAAAATAATATAATGTAATTCAATACAAAATAATAACCCCCCCCCCACACACACACACGCCAAAAAAGGAGATATTAAACCTGCGAAACCCTACTACCCATAACAACTCAAGTTTTAGAACCCCAAAAATGTGAACACACCCCTGATTTATGTACCATATCGCCCATAAATAGCTACACATTTACGAGGATTTATCTTTTTTATTTTTTATTTGTTTGTTTTTTGGATTTTAAGTTAATTTTCTTCTAAACGGTATATACCAGTAATTGAATTATTTCTAATTGAAAATTATTCAATCTAAATGGATATCATTAAGAATTATTAATTACCATAATCTACAGCAAGTTTCAGAACCACAAAAATGTAAGCGCATCCTTTATTTATGTACACTATCGCCCATAAATCAATACACACCTAACAGGATTAAAAAAAAAAAGATTTTGTTTATTTTTTTAAAGTTAATTTTCTTCTAAACACTATATACCAGTAATTTAGGTATTTCTAGTAGAAAACCATTCAATAAAAACGGATATTGTTAAATATCATTCATTACCATACTCTACTGCATTGAAACTTTTTGATCAAAAATAAAATCGCATCACCTCTGTAACAAATAATTGCATGAATATGAATGTATGGTATTATAAGAAAAAAATATACCTCTTGTAGATGTATTTTTAAAAAATTCTTCATATTCATGTTTTTAGTCACCATATTTCTGTCGTATGGTAAGGAATAATACTTAATAATATCCGTTTTGATTGCATAATTTTCTAATAGAAATAATAAAATTCTGATATCTTAGATAATTATTTGGATTATTCAGACTATTGTCCATCTCATTATTGTTATATAACATGATGCTTCGGCCGATTCCCCCTCCCCACGGCCTTCTTCAGGTGTTTTTGTCGAACTTGAAAACCTTCATTTCGAACTCAGGAGCCTTCACGGAACTTCGAAATGAACTCTTTATTCAATCCACGGGTAGACTGTTCTCAATCATTTAGCCATGGCCAGGTACAAGATAGATAACAATAAAGATGAGTACAATAGTCCGAATAATCCAAATAATACAAATTATGAAGCCTCATCTAAAAAATTCAGAGAAATGGGTTACTATAGAAAATTAACTCCCACATATAGAACATGATGAGCCTTCACGGAACTTCGAACCGAACCCTTTATTCAATCCACCGGGGTAGACTGTTCTCATTCCGTTAACCATGACTGGGTACAAGTGTTAAGCTATGATAAGTATTCTATGTTATTATTGCCCTTGGCCAGGATTGAACCTGCAACCTAGACATGATTGTCCCTTAAAACTGTATTAACTCAACCCTTATATCCGTTGCGCTATGTGTCCAACTGGAAGAACATGACTTTTAGCAGTGTAAAAACTACTGTATGTTTGCACCATTTGAACACCGGGGAAACTCTTGGAGAAAACACTAGATGGAAACTATACAACGATGGACCAGGACGCAGTATCCTTAAAAAAAAAAGTTGTATGGCCACTTTCTATCGTTTCACAAACAATTCTTGTAATACGAGCATGACATTCTCGGTACTATATGAGAAACAGGGACGAACTCATAAGCGATGTTCTTCTATGGACTCTTATACATGGACACACCAGTGAATGCCGGATAGAGGACCTTATAAGAGTGATGATCGATATGGTCAGATTCAAGAGAATCCGTGCTATCAGCACGACTTGATAATGATGAAGATAATGATGAGATAAAAAATGTTAGGGTATACTTATTTATGGGCGATAAATATGTATAAAGTAAAAGTAAGAAAAGTTGGCGGAGTTGCCTATGGTCGGTATCAGCCGGATAGCGAGGGAGTCTATCCCCTTTTCGCTAGCGCTAGCCCAGAGAGATTGTTTTTGCTTGGGTGAAGCGCTACACCTACAATCAGCTCCCCACTTTTGGATTACCCAATCTGTGCTACTCATGCGCTGAGTTGGTGGGACCAGTATTGAACCAAAAACCTTGCGATTCCAAGGCGGTTACTCTACCAACTGAGAAATGTATGTAACCCAATAAAATGACACATAAACATAAGATTTTTAATCAATGCAATAAACTTAAAATTCTCATGTAATTCAATTCGTTTGGGAAAAAAAGGAAATATGCGTGAATTTACGGTATTACTGGTGAGTTTTGTTATAAATAAGTCGTCGGGGTGGCCTATAATCAGCATCAGACAGACAGCGAGGGAGTATATCCCCTTTTCATTAGCGCTAAACCAAGGATATTGTTTTGACGTGAAGCGCCATACCTACCATCAGCTCCTTACTTTACCGCACAGATCCCTGTGCTACTCATACGCTGAGTTGGCGAGGGCCGGCATCGAACCCGGAACCTTGTGATTCCTAGCCGAACGCTCTGCCGACCGAGCTAAACTGGCACTTTTGTTATAAATAATACCTAATAATATCCGTTTTTATTGTATAATGTTACATTAGACATTTTTTCTTGCCCTTTGGTCTAGTCGTTGGAGTTCCTCTTTTGTCTATTTGAAGAATAGTTCAGTGTATCTTATAATGAGGACGGCCCAAGTATTTATTCCCTTCATGCAGATTTCTGCTGCAAAGCTTGGTTTCTAGAATTTTTCTTGTTTTTTAAGGTATTCCTTTTATAACTTTTTCTTTCATCTCTGCTTGTTGGATAATATTCGCTTCTAAAATTCCTAAATATTTGTAAGACTGGACATTTTTTCTTACCCCACTAATAATATTTAATCGTATCTGTTCAGATTGTAAAGTCAGTAAAGTGACCTATCGTCGGTATCAGTCAGACAGCGAGGGAGTATTCTCATTTCACTAACATTTGACCAGGGAGGTTGTTTTGCTGAGGTGGTGCACCACGCCAACCCTCAGTTCCCATTTACCACACTGATCAGCTATTTTACTCGTGCACTGATTTGGTGAGAACCAGTATCGTAGCCGGAACCTTGTGTTTCTTAGGCGGATGTTCTACCGACTGAACTAAAATGTTCCCCTTCGTTTGTTACCTCGCTAACAACACTGGGTGCCTTAATTTGAAAGGAGGAAAGCCTGTCGCGAGTTATAACGGTTACCGAGGTAGATTAGCTGATCCTCGTTAGTGGGTTCGATTCACACAAGGTACCCAATGCTTCTGGCCTTGCTCCAATAAACTGAGACTGTCTAATCTATCAATAATGGTGTTCCTTAATATTTCATCCGTTTTCATTACCCTCTAGTTAAAAATGAGATCGTCCAAGATGAAGTGCAGAAATTAAAATACTGATTATCTGGAGTCGCTTATCCACCAAATTCTTATTTCTTATTAGTGTTGTCACCTTAGCTAAATAATGGACCATTCTGTTTTATCATAATTAAAGAAAGGAGAAAAGGGGTATGTTACACAGATAAAATATAAGAAAGTAAGACAGTAGAAGAAAATAGGGAGAGGGGTAAGCGCGCAGAAGCGATAACGCTAATCTGTTTCAATCGAACATAATGAAAATATAAAAAGAAGGAAAGAAAGAAAAAAGTGAGAGAAAGAATTAAATCAAGATTTTTATACTTTCAAAAAAAAAATGAACTATTTTGCAATAGCTCGTAAGTAAACATATCAAACGTGGTAATGATTAAATTATCATACTGTGGTATATCCACCGGACCTGCTAGTATATGTATATATATATATATATGAATTTTTTAGATGAGGATTGATAATTTGTATTATTCGAACTATTGTCCTCATCTTTATTGTTATCTGTACAACGTTTCGGTCGATGTGCCCCCCGGCCTTCTTCAGGTATTTCTTGTCGGTCTCGGGAGCATTCGCGAATTCTGGAACTTTTTCGAACTCGGGAACCTTCTTGTCGTAATCGGAAACCTTCCTATCGTAATTGGAAGCCATCACGGAACTTTGAATAATACAAATAATACACACACACACACACACACACACACACACACCACACACATATATATATATATATATATATAATATATATATATATATATATATACGTGTATGTGTGTGTGCGTGTACGCAAGTTTTCATATACTCTGACTCAGTGTTTTAACATGTTATGTTTATGATAATGGTGTTGATTGTGTGAAGAGAGCTCTGTAACAGGTAGCACCTGTTACAGAGGCCAATAAGTCAAGCAAACACTGAAACTTTTACTCATGGATTTGGTACTGTCATAGAAATTCACCAAGCGAATCTAATGATAACTTTCAATCAACCAACAAAAAAAAAAATGTTTATGTGGATCTCCTCCAAACATTTACTATGTGATAGTCATTTGTTTGGATTTGTCCTTTGAGATTTTATTGTCCTCAACTTAAGCGGCTTTATTCTCTATCCAAACCTGCTGAAGGTAAAGTGTGTGTGTGTTTTTTTTAAGAATTCAACTACCACCTGTTACGGTAAGTATTTTTCTTTAAGGAAAATAAAACATCACTCCACAAACTGGTTCCTATACTCCTCATTTTTATTTCTTCCCATCCATTCCTGGGAATTGTCCGTGTCTTAGTAGTTAACATGCCGGATTATGATATTAAATTAAGTGCTGTTACGTTCACTTTCGGACTAATACCCTTGGGAATGATATAAACGCCTTTATCCCGCCGCACGATTATTGTTCGTCTACAAGTTTGGCTTTGGCATTAAATAATCCGTGCCGATTGATATGCGATTAAAACAAAGAAGCCAAAACAGTTACTCGGCATAGCTCATTTTCTAATCATTTTATATACATTTACTTTCGGACTTATGCCCTTGAAAAAAAAAAGGCTTGGACCCCTCAGCAATTGGTTAAATAATACCACTACTTTTCATCTCCAAGATTGGCTTTCGGCATTAAATAACCTATCATAAGAAATAAGTGGTTTCATTGGTTAAGACTATTTCGTATAATACGTTAGGAGTTCTCAGAGAAACTTCCTAACATGGATTAATATACACAACAACTCCCAACACAGAGATACATTTAACGAATATAGACATTATTGTCTGAGTAACATTTAACAATAATGCAAGTACAAAACAGCTAGGACGAATGTTCTAAGGGAAATAATCTTTGAAGATAATCCTGAGGTTACTAAATGGAGAATAGAAGTAGGCGCTTACTGTATAGAATAGCTGCTATAAAGACGCAACTGGTGCGTATAACTTCAGTGGAGTCATAGGGTGTAGAAAGAGCTACATACATACATGGGTAGAAGACTATAGTTGGAGCGCAAGCTCCCACAAGCCTTAATGGACAGAGACACAACTTGTCTAGTGCATCTTTGTGGATGCCAGATGAAAGAGAGCTAGTTCTTTCCAAGCTGTGATTAAATAGTGTGTACGCCCTCTAGTAACAAACCCAGACGTCAAGGGAAGATAACCCTTTTCGAAACTCAACCACATCCCAACAAGGGAAGACAATTGCTACACCACCAGGACTGATATGCCATTAAACAAAGAAACCAACCCAAAGCCCGATGGAGGAGTTCTCGTGGCGTAGTGGTTAAGGTGCTAGATTTCAACATCGTTCTAAGCGAGAAGTATCAGTATGGGCAACATTTTATGACAAAGCATATGCCATTTGTCTGAATTTTTTAGATGAGGCTTGATGATTTGTACTATTTTAATTTTTCGGACTGTTGTCCCCATCTTTATTGTTATTTATACAACGTGTCGGTCGATATTCTCTCTGACCTTCTTCAAGGGTTTCTTGTCGAACTCGGAAACCTTCTCGAACTCAGGAACCTTCTCTTCAAACTCAGGATTCTTCTTATCGAACTCGGGAGCCTCGTAATCAGGAGCCTTCACAGAAATTTTAACCAACAGCCTACCCAGATGGATTGAATAAAGGGTTCGGTTCGAAGTACCGTGAAGGCTCCCGTTTACATGAAGATTCCTGAGTTCTATAAGAAACACCTGAATAAGGTCGGAGAGCACATTGGTTGAAACGTTGTGTATATAACAATGAATATGAGGACAATAGTCTGAAAATTTCTAATAATACAAAGCATATGCCATCGTTGAAATTGACCTTCAATTTCTTTGGGTTCACTATGGTCCAATTATCAAATATTAAAGTTAATTAATGACATAGAGATTAACAAAACTACATTGCAGCGGTATCAATCGAATAAGGACGTATTATCTACCCTGTCCCACGGCTTCCCGTGGTATAGTGGCTAACGGGCTGGGTTTTATATCGTAGTAAGCAAGTTCGAATTCCTGACGCGCTATTACGTTCACTTTCAGACTAATACCCTTGAGAAAAGTATGAACCTTCTCATCCCTCCACCTTTGAATTCAGAGTTTCCCTTCTCTTAGACCAGTTGCCGTACTAAAGACCTTAGTCTACCTAGCTGGAGGGAGAATAGTTGGATATATATACCTTTCCAAGGGTAATAGCGCGATCTAAAATGCAAATAACCTCGTCCATGATTTGAACTCGAGATGGTGAGTTCATTTCCTTCGACAATAACCATTGCACGACGCGCTTCTCTTTGATTGTAGAATAATGGGGGACTTAATGGGGGACTTTCATAGGCAGACACTGGGGGACATAAGTTATGTCCTCCGATGGATGACCAGAGGTCAGTTTAGTGGTGTGGTTCTAATTCTAGAGCTCTGGAGAGTGTGGAGTACCCCTTAATCGCCAATAGTTCCAGGTCCACTCTGACCCAGAATGGTAGTTCCTGTCTGGGTCATATCTATAGGTTAAATAGATAAAAAATAAGTTTAAAAAAATGTATTTAAAAAATTGAGGTTGAAGAAAAAAATCAATACCAAACAAGAATGAATAAAACAAAACGTTTTCGGCATAAAATAACCCATGGGTTGACGTGTTACATAATTCATGGGTAGCCTATGAATTGTGTAAGTAGTGTAGCTAGATATTTTGAATAGAAGTTCATTAAAAGATTCAGAATCGGAAGGAGTTGAGTGGAAAGTTACCGGAGCATTATTGACAGATAATTACCTTTACTTGGCCCCTCCTAAACTCGCCAATAGAAGGCGTGCGAAAGGAAATTAGGTTTAGTTAGAGTTGTCGGCCAACAGTCTGTGGGAGCTAATCTTAAGGATCGTCGCTCTCAAGATGCCGGCTTCTCCTCCGCGCGGTTTTGAGAAACTTTCTGGGCTGGGGTTTTGTAATGAAGATTAATAAAAAAAATAACAATATCTCGCTTGATTATTAAACAAGAAATGAGAAGACACCCAGCTCAACAGAAGAGCCCAACAGATCAGAGAAAGAGAAATCAGACCAAAAGAAAATGGCTACCGAACAAGTAAGAAGCAGAAAAATAAAGAACCCATCATTCTCATCATCATCCCCTCATTCTCTCTCTCTCTCCCCCCTCTCTCTCTCTCTCTCTCTCTCTCTCTCTCCTCTCTCTCTCTCTCTTAATATACTCGATATGCAAAGGGGTATATAACACCTCATCTAATGCCAGAATTTGAATTGAGTTCGTTGAAAATTCAAATTCGGAGGGAGTTGAATGGAAAGTTACTGTTGACCATTATGATTGGCAGATAGTGACCTTTACTTGACCCCTCCGAAACCCGCCAACAGAAATTGTTAGTTAGCAGTTGCCGGCAACCACCCAGCGAGAGCAGACGTTTAAGGGTCGTCGCTCTTAAGATGTTGACTCCCATCCGCACGGTTATAAAACCTTTTAGGCTGGGGTTGTTTTTTAATAAAGGCTAAAAAAAAAGTCTTGCGTATTAATTAATCAACAAGAAATGAATAGAAGATCCAACTCCACAGAGAAAGAAAAATCAGCCTAAAGGAAAATGGCCACCGAACAAGTAGACAAGCAGAAACGTAAGAAGCCATCATTCTCATCTCATCCTCTCACCTGTCTACTCTCTTCCCATTTATATACCCAACAGATTAATTTGGAGAGCTAACAATCATCATAACTCTGCAAATTTTTGGAATTGGAAGCTCACATTTTGGGGATTGTCTATCTTTATCATAATCCACACTTGGACCAAATTTCAGAAAAATTGAAGTGTGTGGGTGACATGGCCTGGATAATTTGTCATGGAATTACCCCATTATTTAATCTTAATTAGCATCTTATTTATTAACGATGTCTCTACTAAAGTCCGAGTTAGATTTGCCACAAAACTGCTCATATTATTAATGCATTTAAAATCCTGAAATATGTGCTGTATATCACTAAGAAATAAAGATCTACATAGTATATGGTGGGAATAATTTGCAGGATGATTTTAACAAAACTGGGTTTAATAGATAATTATTTGCTGCTACTGATTTCTAATACTATCATGTTATTCTCAAACGTATTAAAAGCAATCCTATATATAATTAATATATATTAATTCCGTAAAATTCCAAAACTAACCAACCAACTCGAATCCAATTGTATTTCTCTATTCCAAGGTTTAATACCGGAATAAAGTAACCCAGGATTAAGGAACAAGTCGTTCTCTCCCGATTACGCATTGGTCACACAAGACTAACGCACTCTTATATACTCAAACAAGAACAACAACCACAGTTTGAAACATGTCAAACACCCTTGACTGTTAAACACTTATTCATGGAATGCAGTTTTTTTGCTCACATCAGAAACCGTTATTTTAATGCAAACAATATGAAAGATCTATTTGAAAATGTCAACATGGAGGACATTCTGTCTTTTTTTAAGGAAATAAAATTATACCATAGAATATAGACATGAACTTAATCAATACCGTACAACATGATCCCCAATGGTGCTAACACGTTGTTAAAACCAATTACTAAGAAGGTATAAATGTAAATACACAAATCATATTAGTTCTTAACCGTTAGGTATGACATAACCCCAGACGGGTTGATATACCTTTAAAATCAGTCAACCAACCAATACATGTTTAAAAATATCAGTACTATGTCTTCTCTGACTTATGAGTGACCCAGCTTATGAGAATTTTCCGAGTTCTGTGTCACTCAGTCGATTTTTTGCTCTTAGTTGCGAGCTAAAATTTGAAGTAGGAGCTTCAGATACGCTTATGTAATAAGTTCACTGAAAACAAAAGTTTCCAAACTTATTAAGCAAAATAAAAATATCATTTATAAAAAATGAACATTAAAACATATTCGATAGATTCTATTTTATGTTTTTATACAGTGCTATTTTCTTATTTAAAAAATACGTGACAAAAAAATTAAGCTGCTTTTTGGGGGGTGAGGGACTGGAACTAATTATTTGAATTTTATTTTATTTCAATGAGGAAAATTGATTTGATATACGATTAAATTGAGTTACGAGCTGAACGAATTAAACTCGTAAGTCAAGGTACCACTGTATTTGCCCAATTTTTTTTAATTAATTATTTGTTTCTTTATCTTACACCATCTTGTCACCATCTGGAGAGGGGGAGGAGTAAATAAAAAAAGATTGTTATAGCAATGAATTGGATGATTTTGTGAAAAATACCACCCAGTGACGACAATGCTATATTAAGTGTCAGGTTTGTGAACGATTAAATGAGCCGTGATTTCATTCGTTTACACTTGTTATTGCTGAATGTGGAAAAGGGGCTTTCTGCGCTGGGGGGGGGGGGGGTCAATTCCATTCATTAATGTTTCTTAAAGCAAAGAACTTGGGAATTAATAGAAGTTAACTTTTATTATCGACACTTCAGGAATAATTCTTAAACAAACTTGAAAATCGTAACGTTGAATTGGTTACTTTGTTTTGTGTAATGGTTATAGTCGTGGGAAATGAACTCGTCAACCCGAGTTCAAATCCTGAACGAGGTTGTTTGCATTTTTCACAGCGTTAATACCCTTGGGAAAGGTATGAATCCAACTATTCTCTCTCCAGCTATGGCTAAATAGTAGAGCAGACTGGGCTCATTAACCTTGGCTAGGTAACCAGTCTAGGAGAAGAAAAACTCTGAATTCAAACCTGTTAAACTCCCTTTAAGAAATAGACCTTGTGTCACATCCTGCTCGTGCGGAGAGGTAGGTAAAAAATCGTTACTTTCGTATCTATGATTCTATTCCAGGTCGCTTAAAGGTCACCTTGCTACACAGGCTCTTCTTTTTATCATCTTATCCTGTTGTTGTCCAATCTGCTACGAAGTTGGACCGCCCTGTCGGATGGGGACAGAAGAATACACTGGCTGTAGTTCTGCAGACGTGTAAATGGGGCCACCTGTGATACTTAAGAACGGAATCCTGGTGAATGAGCAGTCTGAGACATGCAACACTCCCTTTGGTTGGACGGGCGGTCTAACCTAAGCCGATTAATCGGCTGGTCACGTCAAACTCTAGTCCCGATATGATTGTCCCGACAATATTGTTCTTATGGCAAAGCCCCAAAACTCTTTATCATATATGTGCTAGAAGGCGGTAGCTGAGGGTCTTAGTGTCCTGGGTATGACGTTAAACTGCATCTAATGGTAAAGTTCCAATTCTGGGGAGTGTGGAGTACCCATTCATTGCTATGACTCCCAGGTCCGCTCTAACCCGAATTGGTATTACCTGTTAGGTTCAATAAGGTTAGTTTGGTTTTGTTTGGTTTGGTTTGTTTTACGACATATCAACCTCAGTGGGCCATTTAATGCCGATAAAGTTTTGAAATAAATTCTTTCTTAATGGATGATACAATTTTGTTTATAAACTCATGTTTTTTTATTTAACCCATAGATGGGACCCTAACAGGTACTACCACTCCGGGTCAGAGGGGACCAGGGAGCAATGGTGATGAAGGGGTGCTCCACATTCCCCAAACCTCCAAAACTGGAACCTCACCATCAGATAGAGTTTAACGTCATTCCCAGGACACGAAGACGCTCAGCCACCGCCTTCTAGCACCCATATGATAAAAAGGGTTGGGGCTTGCCATAAGAGCAATAGGGCTGGGGAAATCATATAGGTGCTAGGGCTTGACGTGACCAACCGATTGATCGAAGGAGGATTCTCCGATCACCCGTCTAGTCCAAGTAAGGACCAAAGTGGAGTATTGCATGTCATTGACTGCTCAACCACCTGGGTTCTATCCTTAAGCATCACGCGTCGCCACCCACGGCCAATAGGTGGCTCCATTGGGGGTTCCTACCCCTCTGTAGAGGTGCAGTCGATGCATTCTAACGCCCCAACCGACAGGGTGGTAAGGTTAGTAATCAAAAGTATGTTTTAAAAAATGTATTTAAAAATATATATACTTTACTGTTCTGTAACAACCTTTAGATGACATTTCACCCTATCGATCGGAGCTGTTGAATACGCCAACTATACCTCTAGGGAAAGGCTACCAGCTGGCCGTGGTAGGTGGCCCGTAGTGCCCGTGGACAGGGTTGTGGTGGCTGAACAATCTATGACCCACGTATTAAGTGGTCCCATGACATGCAATACTCCACTGAATTTTTAGGGCGATTTAAGAGGCCCTAACGGATCAATCGGCTGATCATGTCAAACCCTAACAACTATATATGATTGTCCCGACCGTGTTCTTAAAATTTTTCATATGGCAAACACGCATCACTTTTTATCATATAGGTATTAGAAGGGCACTTGCTGAGGGTCAAATGCCAGAATTTATTAATTCACATGAAGTTAATGAAAATTATTTCTAAAACAATTATCAATACACATTAAGTTAATGAATGAATATTATATATATATAAAAAAACTGGCATTAGATAATCCACAATGGTTGATATGCCATTAAACAAACAAACAACCAAAATCAGAAAACATTAAGCCCATCTTATTTATATAATCAATCTTCAATGATAGATAAGGGGAAGTACTCCAAAAAGTACCATCAAAATAATTATATACCTAACTATGAACCAGATATCTGAACACAGGAATTTTCCCGCTAGAATTACAATCGTGTCAAGCTTTAGCTGTGTCATTGCTAATGTATATCTGTACCACTTGGACTTTAATGAAACGATTGGGAAAATTGGGAAAAAACTAGTGTGTTGTCCCAAACAAATCCTGTAGCAGCACCCCATAAGAAAGCAGCTGTACGACCACTAACCCCCTATCATACAAAATACCTAAGTAAGACGAACAAGACAAGCTGGATACTGCTGGAGAACTAAGGACGAACTCATAAGTGACGTTCTCTGTTGGACACCTACACATGGACACACCAAAGTGAGCCGACCAGCAAAGACTTACATTGTACTGCTTTGTGCTGATACTGAATATCGTGAGGAGAACTTGCCAAAGCAATTACTGATAGGGATGGGTGGCAAGAAGGAATCATGAGGATCGTGCTGTCAGAATGACATGATGTTGATGATAATGATGATGATTACCGATCAATAGGAAGCATAGATGCATAACAATAAGCACTGTAGGAAATTATCCTGAATATGATGGTAAACTCTTTCTGATGGTGAAATTCCAATTTTGGAGCTCTAGGGAGTGTGGAGTACCCATTCATCGCCATTACCCCCAGGTAAAATCTGTCCCCGAGTTGTCGTACCTGTTAGTGTCCCATCTATGGATTAAATAGAAAAATGAATTTTAAAACATTGTGTTGGAAAAAATTGAGTATAAAAAAATGTAATACCCATCAACAAGGAATGAAACAAAACGTCTTCGGCATAAAATAACCCCACAAGAGTTGACATGCCGTAAACTGCAACTGACCAATCAACCATTTTTTTCTTTTCTTGTCTTTTTTTAAGCGACAGTCTATCCAATGGATTATGTTTTTACTTTGTTAGAACATTTCTGAACGTTTTAAATTTTCTCGGTTTGTTCTCTCGATTTTCAACCGTCACTCTTTGACATCTTGAAGTATCCTGCTCGTACGGAGAGGTTGGTATATATATATATGGTCATCTTTATGTAAAGTTCTATATAGTATGTATATTTTCAAACCAAACAATTTTTTTCTTGTAGTTTAAAATCATTTAATTATTATCTCAAACAAATCTATTTGACCCATAGATGTGACCCAAACAAATATTATAATGCCAGATCAGAATAAACCAGGGAGTAATGATAAAGAAGTGATGACCGCACACTCCTTAGAGCTCCAGAACTGGAGCCTCACCACCCGATGCAGTTTAGTGTCATACCCAGTACACACTATGTATGTCGGGTCATGCGTGAAAACAAAAGAAAGTCACAAACTCATGGATGAAAACAAGGTGTTTAAAACAAACAAAAAAAATTGGTCGATGATAGTTGATCTCTTGGAGCAGAATCACAAAAAACACAACTTACCCCAAAAGTTAGAACCTCTTTTTGTTTGATTCATTTCAGTTTCTAAAGCCTTGAAAGTATGTGGAAATGAATAACGAATGCAATTTGTGGGGCAGATTCTTCGTTCTAGTTTGAACCAGGTCTTCGCGTATCTTTGAAGAGTCC